>CM067298.1:39799498-40141998 GCA_034231615.1 Meghimatium bilineatum
AATATTATAAAAATGATGGAAGAAATGGCTATCATCACTTGTTATGGAACGAACAACATTATGGCTCGTGCAAGTCCCTATCCAGGACAGCCCTGTGCGCAGATCTCGTATCAGCTTATCTGTGACAATATTTGGCTTTTTTTCAATGCTTTTCATTGTCTGGGAACAAAAAGTATACATAGTTAAGTGATTAAGGAACAGTTTGGTCAACACATTTGATTGACTCTGCTTGTTGGACTATACTAGAGAGGGATTGTTTTGTGTGTCATGACTATTCTCACACATGCAAAACGTTGTGACTCAATGAACATGCTCCACAAAGTTGGAAGTTCTTCGCCGTTAATGGGAATTGATACAATCTGCGACCAAAAAGGTTACTTTCATATTCATGTCCGGACATGCGTGTGTTGAGGGTTATGAACGAGCTGATATTCTCGTGAGCATGACCACGATGTCTGATGATATATTAATGCATATTTCTGGCATAATCTGAGTTTCCTTGTTCCACTGAGTTTCCTTGTCCGCTCAGAAGATTTTTAGAAATATGAATCATTATCGCTTTGAATATGCAGGAGATTGGTGTGAATATTAGAACGGTCTGGAACAAGAAACACAATAATTATTCGGAGAGACTGATAAATCAATATGGAACTGGAACTCCGCCGAAGATGGTTGTGTCGGGCCATTTGGCGCAAACAAAATGGCGAAACAGCGCATTTCCATTCCCTGGACTACATTCTGCTGGAAATCTAGTAGGACCATGGTCCTGCTACAAGAGAGATCCACCGGGAGTTTGAGAATGAGCGCTGAAGAAAAAACACGGGAACTTTGGGTCTCTAAACTCTGATAGATTTATTGAGACGTGGATAGGAGCACAAATGGACTTGTTCGGTGTGCTCTGATGACAATATGTACTCATTTATAATATCCCTGAATACACTAATTACACTAACATCTAATCCGTTCTCACATTGTCTGAGTCATCGCGAAGGAAATGGAGGTTCTTTGAAAATTGTAGCATGACACCAATGCGAGATGACAACAATGCTTTCTTTAGAAACATTAGACACTGAAACTGAACTCTTTTAACACCGATAACATCTACACTTGTCTATGAGAAGATCTTGGGAGTCAGCTATAGGCATGTCGCAGCTAAAAGTGTTGGACTTTATTATAGTAGCATACAGGAATATCAGAGCCTGGGTGCTTTACAGAGTTTTTATATTATTTTGGAGATTTCACACTTGTTGGTGATTATGATTCATCCACTTAATGACAATGAGCCCATTTTAGCCAGCAGCATAAGCATACAACATGAGAATGGACACACGAAGACGCAGAGGAAGACCAAGAAGAAGGTAAATGGAAGGAGTTAGCGACGTCCTGAAGACGTCACAATCCCCAGACGCATTTCTCTATACACAACATATAACTTTCTTAATACTCATTTGTTTTATTATTCGAATCTTTACTATGTTGTAATTAATATGCTCGCCCGAGTGTTGCCGGGGCCCGAAAGGGGAGCAAAGAATAGCAACACTGTTTACCTCCCACACATGTCGTAAAAGGCGACTAAGGAGGTTATGGGATGGAGTTGACTGTCCCATCCCATATAGAGCAAGTGACCCAAAGCCATGCTGAAGTCGGATGTTTCAGGCCGAAAGGCGCAGATATCGCAGCAATGCTGTAAACCATGGCACAACGCATTCCGTTCTCCGGACTACATCCTGCTAATATGCAGGGTTTGAGAACGAACGCAGAAGAAGATTAATACGCTTTCGTATTTTTAATTGATAATTGTTGGCTTTTATGAATAAAACATTTATGTATAACTATTGTTGAATTTTAGGAACTATTTATTCATCATATTATAATGGAAATCAAAAGGCAAACCATAAATCTAATCTACATACGAACATTGTGCTATCAATGCCAGACATAGACACTACCTAAGAAGAACTACGTGTGAAATAAGATGTTTAAAGAAAGCAGAAACGTGAACAAAAAGATAACATGTGAGAAATGAAGACTTTGCAAGAATTGCTGGAACAACACATGTGATCAAATAATTGAAAAACAGAGATTGAAATAGTTCAGAGACGTAGTGGCCAGCAGTAAAAACATACAACATAAAAAAGGAAAAACTAAAAGGCAAAGGAAAACCAAGAAGATGATATATTGAAGAAGTTACCGACGTCATGATGATCGACCTTGTATGTTTTTGCTGATGTTGTCATATTGCTGAATATTAAGTGATGAACGCCATATATCCCGAAAATAACATCAAAAGCAGAGAAACGACAGTATAAACATATGTATACATTATATATACATATGCATATATACATATATACAGTTTATACATCCAATCATATCGTCAGTACAATATGTGTGGTCTTCTTTCGAACTATGAGTTAATTAGACCGCGTTGGGTAGGTGAGGTGGGTTCACATCCACTCTAACTCTAGGTTTCTTATTTAATAATCAAACATATGTTACTATTGCACATCTCTCAATACTTAACTATTACTAAAGAATACATCACGAATGAAAGTTTTATATATGTGATTCCTCCTCCTCCTATAGAGCTGTTGTTCGTAAACTTAAGTTGTCGCTGATCTTAAAATATTTTTTTTTGCTGCGGTCCCCACAATATCTGTCTATTAAATTTTTAAGTCGTAAATAAAAATGTTCATAAATATTTCTTCAAGTCTTCGTGGGACCACAGTTTATGAACCACTATAGAATATAAATCTTCATTCAATGTATTGCTCAATAATGCATGATGTACACTAAATTGCAGCTTCTGGTTATAGATCCACTTCAGAGAATGCAGACTCTTCATGATGTTCAGACCCACCCAGCCATGGCCAACCTTGACATTGAAAATGTTAAGGCGAAAACCATAAAGCCACTATTTGTGCCTTCTGTAAGTATCACAGCAGTGTGCATGTAGTATTTCTTTGCTATCAGTGACAGTAAGAAGTATGATTTTCATGTCAAGACTCAAAAATATGAAGTTTAAATAACTCATAAAAAGTATGATCTTCACGTCTAGACTCAAAAATTTGAAGTTTAAAAAACTAAAAATTGGAATTGGAATATAGTTATGAGTTGTGACAAAGATTTATTCTTGATTTTCGATTAAGAACCATCAGATAAGACGGATGTGTCGGACCATTGGAGCAAATAAAACGGCGACATAGCGCATATTGTCATTCACTGAACTGCGTTCGGCTGTAAATCTAATATAACCACTGCATTGCAGTGATCCAGCGAGAGTTATGAGAATGAACGCTGAAGAAGAAGATTAAGAAACAGTATCCCTAAACAAGGGATATTACCAAAAATGCATTGTGTCATGTGACGTATTCCTTCCAGAACGTTGTCTTCCCAATGAACTCTCTGAACCTCTCTCTGTCTTGGGTGATGTGGCTTGCATTTTCTAGCGATGTATTCATATTATCTTTAATGTCGTCAGTCCATCGTCTTCTTGGTCTGCCCCTTCTGCCCCTTATATCAGCCATCTAAAAGTATATTAGCTCTGTGTTCCAGTCAGTTGTTGGCTGTGAGTTCTTATCTTTCCTATGAGGTTGCACTTTCCTCTCTCCTGATCACTTCCATTTCTATCATTCTCTGAACATGTACATGATCTCTTTCAGCATCCTCTTCATCGAGGTGTAGTGTATCTATAACTGCTCTAATTAACTCCGTTCTCTCTCTCTCTCCGCATCACTTTGCCATCCGCTATACTTTTACCCACCAGTGCATCACCTCGTTCGTTGCCTTCGACTCTTGCATGATCTCGATAGTAGATCCATGAGATTCTTTTGGAGTTTGTGACAATTGTTGCTAATTGGTTATATAATTTTTATCAAATTCAAGAAGGGCCCTTCTGTATTTCAGATCAAAACATTCTCTATATTCAATACATCAGCACAAAATAACCTCTAAATTCTATATTTTGATTAAAAGCTTTGCCTATATTCCGCATAATTAGTAATTTACTAAAGGCAGACAATAAATTTTGATAAGGGAGTATTCAATAAAACATGAATATATTCTGTACACTTTTAAGAACATTTGAAGGTAGCCTATACCAGTGCCTCTAAACCCCCTACAAATTTACCTTGTCGCGAGAGCTCCTGAGTTTTAAGGTCATTTATGAGTACATAGAATTTGTTTGGAACTGGACCTGGTCTTATAATATATTCTTTACTTGGCCGCAGGCTTAGAAACGCTGAGAAGCATTTTTCTATGCTAGAGCTCTTGCCTCTTAGAACTTCTTCTTCTTCTGCCCTCATTCTCAAACTTCTGCAGATTAGCGTGATATAGTTCGGAGAACGTAATGTGTTATCTCGTCGTTTATAGTTTGGATGCCATGTATACGAATTTCTGCCTGACACATCCGACTTCAGCATGGCTTCTGGCTAACTTACAATCTATGCAATGGGGTAGCAAACTCCCCTTCCATCCCTCCTTAGTTGCTTTGTACAACATGCATGACAGGTAGCAGTGTTTCATACTTCTCTTTCGGAGTCAGGAAACACGCATGTGCTTAGAACTAAAATACCGTAATTGTGAGAATAATTGCTCCAGTTTACTTACTTGTGGAAAGGGTTCATGACTCCATAAGCTTGAGAATGAGTTTTTAATTCACCTGTATATTGGCGGAGTTTAAAATGGAGCAAATAATAGCGACACCTGTTACCTGTTACAATATGCTATGAGACATGCCGTAAGAGGTTACTTAGAAATATTTTTGGAGTTAACAAACTGACTTCCTAGTCCGGTGATCTTAGGTTCAATGTCCAATTTAACCGAAAATATTTTTTAAATCACCGACTCCTAGGTAAATCCATCTAAAGAAATGTGTACAAGATCTCATTGGAAAGTGAAAGCAGCGATTGCGCTACTGACAACTCGTAGGTTGCTGTTGGTAAACGAAAAATACGGGCATAACATTGTACTCCCTAATAAATCTCTAAATACATGGATAAGGGTATATTGAGGTTGACTAACTTCATCCCGTAGATAAGGGTACATGATGACAAATTTATCCTGTAGAAATGTTACATGATGTTGACTAACTTAATCTTGTAAAAACTAGTACATGGTGTTGACTAACTTCACCCTGTAGAAACGGATAAATGGGGTTCACTAACTTCATCCTGTAGAAGCGGGTAAATGGGGTTGACTAACTTCATCCTGTAGAAACGGGTAAATGGGGTTCACTAACTTCATCCTGTAGAAGCGGGTAAATGGGGTTGACTAACTCTATTCCGTAGAAAGTCAATATAACCCAAGAATGTATTTCTGAATTTGGTTATGCCAATGTGACAGATATCGATATATATATATATATATATATATATATATATATATATATATATATATATATATATATATATATATATATATATATATATATAACTGAAAGATATCTACACATATAACTGACAGATATCTACACATATAACTGAAAGATATCTACACATATAACTGAAAGATATCTACACATATAACTGACAGACATCTACACATATAACTGAAAGATATCTACACATATAACTGACAGATATCAACATATAACTGAAAGATATCTACACATATAACTGACAGATATCAACATATATAACTGAAAGATATCTACACATATAACTGACAGTTATCTACATATATAACTGACAGATATCTACACATATAACTGAAAGATATCTACACATATAACTGACAGATATCTACACATATAACTGAAAGATATCTACACATATAACTGACATATATCGACATATATAATTGACAGAATTAGACATATATAACTGACTGATAACATATATAATGACATATATAACTTACATTTATAACAGAATCGACATATATAATCGACAGATATCGACATATATAACAGACAGATATCGAAATATAGCATATAACTGGCAGATATCACAGTCAATCTGTAAACTTTGATCAAATCATTATATTCTCCGACAATATCCTGAAAACTAACAGGAGTTTGAGAATCATTCAAGAAAATATTAGTGGTATGCTGTACTTGTATTTTCTAGTAGAAAGTCAGAAATCTAAGTGGCTATTACATATTTGATGAATGTTAATCTAATCTTGAGCTTAGAACCGCGATACAAACAAACACTATGTAAACACAACTTATGGGTGTAATATGTTTATTATCAACTGTGCTAATTCACAGAAAGATCACTTGAACTGTGACCCAACTTATGAACTTGAAGAAATGATAATTGAGACCAAGCCACTTCATAAAAAGAAGAAGAGGTTAGCAAAACAGTCATCAAAGAAAGACAGCATAACATCTGAGGTAGCTTATACAACATTATTTTGTTTTTGAAAAACAGCATGACATCTGAGATAGTTAATACATTATTTTGTTCTTAAAAGAAATACATCCAGACATCTGAGATAGTTAATCATCATCATCATCATCATCATCATCATCATCATCATCATCATCATCGTCATCATCATCATCATCATCATCATCATCATCATAATCATCATCATCATCATCATCATCATCATCATCATCATCATCATCATCAGGTAGCATATCCTGAACAGGGTACATCACAGCCATTCGAAACTTCGGTCTATTTTGAGTCAGTATTCCTGCTTCTGTTACTGTCATGTTCAGGTGTCTTATGTCTTGTGTTCATCTTCTTCTTGGTCTGTCGCTTGTTCGTCTCCCTGACATCATCCCCTCCATTATGGTCTTCCCTAGGCTGCCATGGTGGATAGTTAATACAACATACATTTGTTATTGGAAGTAAAACATCCTAACATTTGAGATTGTTAATACAACATTATTTTGGTCTTGGAAGAAAGACATCCTGACATTTGAGATGTTAATAGAGCATTATTTTGTTCTTGGAAGAAAAAGACATCCTGACATTTGAGATATTAATAGAACATTATTTTGTTCTTGGAAGAAAAGAAAAAGACATTCTGACATACTTAATACAACATCATTTTAATCTTGGAAGAAAGACATCCTGATATATAAAATAGTTAGTACATTATTTTGTTATTGGAAGAAAGACATCCGGACATTTGACATGTTAAATTTTGTTCTTGGAAGAAAAAGACATCCTGACATACTTAATACAACATAATTTTAATCTTGGAAGAAATACATCCTGACATCTGAGATAGTTAAGATAACATTATTTTATTCTTGACAGAAATACATCTTGACATTTGATATGTTAATACAACATAATTTTTTTCTTGAAAGAAGGGACATCCTGTATTTGAGATAATAATAAAACAAAATTTTGTTCTTGGAAGAAAGACATCCTGACATCTGAGATAGTTAAGATAACATTATTTTATTCTTAACAGAAAGACATCCTGACATCTGAGGTAATTTATACAATATTATTTTGTTCTTGAGTTTCACACAATTAAAGTCCTTAGTTATATTTGAATTTATCATGTACATTCTGTATAAGATTTTGTTCTACATACTCTTTAATATACTATTCAATTCATAATTCACAGTTCTGCTTCTCCTCTTCTTTCTTAAAGTTGTATTGTACAATATTATTAATCATGTTTCTGCCATTTTTTCTTACCATCATTTCTGCAGAGTTTCTGGTTTTAGTTCGAACCCGAAAATTTTGACCGACCTTGTCAACAACGTGTCAAGAATTCAGAGACATCCCTGCTTAATTATGGCAAAATACCCCACTCATATCCCTGACATCAATGACCTAAAATATTTTAATCAGAGAAAGTGCGGAAAAAACAACATATTTTCTCATGTTTTTATTTTTGTCCCCTTCAAATTCACAAAGTTTATTTGGTGATAAAACTTTTTGTTAATGTCAACTATTGTCAAATTTCTCCCCCCTCCCCCAATCCTTGTCTACAACTGTCAAACTTGTTCTACCCTTTTCGCTCCCCTTTAATTGTTGACGTAATTTATTGACATTCTCTATTTGTGTTTCAAGTTAACAACATTTTTCATGATCTTATTGTCATATTAAATTTTGTGTCTATTTCAACTATCGTGTTCAATTGACAAGCTATTTTGTTTGTTCCACATTTTCTGCACATTTATTTACATTTATTTTTTATAAAGATTTCATAACACTATTTCCATTCAATAGTTTTTTATTTAATAAAACGACAATAAATTTTAAAAAATTCATTCAATGACAGTATGACTTGAAACAAAACAATGAACATCAACAGAGATCAAATGTAAATACGAGCAAACATATCTGTATGATGTTTTATTCTATGATTATCGCATAAAATGTCATATATAATCTATCTCTTCTATTTGTCTGTCTACTCCCCGTGAAGTGCAAGTCGTTAACAAACAATTTTAATCTTTTTATTTGTTGTTTCTTCTTCTTCAGAATTCATTCTCAAACTTCCTCTGGATCTCTCTTGTAGAAGGTCAATTGTCCTACTAGATTTCCAGCAGAATGTAGTCCAGTGAATAGAAATGCGTTGTGTCGAAGTTTTATTTGCGCCAATGCCCTGACACATTCGTTTTCGGCCGCTTTGTTGTTTGTTAACATTTATTCTCACACTCCCAGCTGGATCTCTCTTGTAGCAGGACAACATTTATAGAAGATTTTTCCAGCAGGATGTAATTCAGAGAACAGAGAATAGTTGTGTCGAAGTTTTATTTGTTTCTTGCGGTCTGACACATCCGACATTGGCGATGAGTCCTTTCTTCACTTGTAACCTTATTCTTTAAATTCTTTGCGTGATTTAGCTATCCTTTATTTATTTATAATGATTATTCCAAATATTTTTTGTCTTTCTCTTTTCCTCTTTCATTGAAGGTTTCAGAACAACGCATATTTTACACCTGTCTTATCACTTGTTAAGTTTGTTATTATGATCCTTGTCTTCTATTTTTATATAAACATATCAAATTATTTGAGATATCCCTCTGATTTGTTGATGTGCTTTGACTCTGGCTTGATTTATTGAACAGGATCAAATTATCCACCTATACCGGAAACATGCTCGCGAAGAGAAAGGTTCCGTACCCGATGGGCTAAGGCACAAAAGGGACGATTTTAGCCCTGGCCCAACTCTACTGTCAAGCTTTCCTATACCGGAAATACACGTGCAGAGAGAAAGGGTTCAGTACCTGATGGGCTCATGCGCTATTGGGACAAGGTCGCTCAGCTCTAGAACGTCTTGCTTTCAAACGCGGGGTGTGAGACTCGAACTTGGGCGAGGGGTTCACGATGTATGTGAACGACGCCTCGGGTAGGAGGGAGAACGAGCTAGGGTCCAACTCTTCTGACGAGTTCTTCCTCATACGAAACCAGGCTCGCGGATGAGAAACGGTTCAGTACCCGATTGGCACAGGGACAGTACGTCCAATTGCACGAGGTGAGTTCATAGACGGTGGAACACCTCGTGCGAGATAGACATTAATGACAATCGTTTAGGCGAAGAGTCACTACACACCCGCGTTCCCGGCGACAGCTAGACAGGCTGTCACGGACTAGGGAAGCCTACCCGAATTAAAGGCATGACGAAAACGGATGTGCTGGACCTCGGACGTCCTGACCACAAGTGGCCAACCGAGGTGCAAATAGCACAGTTCTACTGTGGAACTTGCAGCAAAACATACTTCACGCTCCCCGGCGGAAATCACACGATATATTCGATGTGGTTATATGAGAGCGAACGCAGAAGCAGAAATTATCCACAGAGTTCATGTCAGTTCAGTCAATGTTTTTTTTGTTGTTATACAAAGTGAACAATGTCTCTAAGATTAATTCTTGCAATGACATTATTATGCTGGAAAGTGTGTGGATATTTTACCCACCCAGTGCTAAAGCCAGAAAATAACTGTCACATCACATAGTATATGTTACATCACCTAGTATATGTTACATCACCTAGTATATGTTACATCACCTAGTATATGTTACATCACCTAGTATATGTTACATCACCTAGTATATGTTTGTGTCTACGATCTGCTCCACGCTATTTTAGCCAAGACAAGAACTCAGCATCTAAGAGTTTTGTGATCTTCCTTTGTCTTGTTTATAGCTTATGACAACTATGAAGCTGACAATTTTGATAGTATTTGAGCTTATATTTTCTCTTATATATGTAAATTTTTTAGCATTTGAATATTATTTTACAAATTTTTGTTGTTGAGTTTTTAAACATTTTAACATTCATTTTCTATTTGTGGAGTTGTTAGTATTGAACGTTAATTTACAATTTGTGGACTTTTTAACATGCTAACAGTAATGTTCTATTTTTGAAGTTTTTTTATAATTTAACATTAATTGTCTTAATGTTTGTTAAATTTTAAATATTTCATCAATATCATTTCTACTATAAGCTTTATATTATCATCACGGGTTCCCATATTTATTTTATATATTTCACCAACTACAGTACAAGCTAGTATCACATAATAAAGATAACAATTCGTTTATTTATTTAGGTGTCTTGAGATCATTTATTACGGTAAGACAAAATGACATGTATCATATTTTTCAATAGACCTTGAACAAATCACAAGAGGAATCTTTGGACCTCTTCAGAGCTTTTCCATACTATAACAGAGAGATGTAAGTTTCTATATTGTAATAATGAATCTTAAATGTATACTTAATTATTGAAACAGACAATTATAGAAGTCATAGTTTAACATAAATAGTTTTAATAAAACAAGCTATAATAGGTAATATCCAACATGTGAAACCTGGAAATAAGGTAATGAAGGTTTGCTAAACACTAGATACACACATGATAGCACACGAAACTAGACGTCTCGACCAAAAGGTTTTTATCATGAACACATTTCAACATAAGAACGAGTAAGAGCAGTATCTTTCAAATTCACATGAGAGAGATAATATGGATATTATATGATATATTCAACATCTGCTTTAAGAAATTAAGCACTTATGGGTCTGTTTGTAGTGTAATGACAATGGTTCTGTTAACAGTGTCATAATAATCAGTTTCAGTGCATAAACTTATGTTAGAAACCTCTGATCATACAAATATACAATGTCCTGCTATCAGCGGCATATTTAGTCTTCAGCTCTGTATAAGTATTTTGTTTTAAAATTTAGATCTTCTTTGCTTATATCTACAGGATCATCAATGACACATCATCCATCAATGTTGTTGAGAACATGAGAAACCCTGACACATCATCCATCAATGTTGTTGAGAACATGAGAAACCCTGACACATCATCCATCAATGTTGTTGAGAACATGAGAAACCCTGACACATATCCAACAAATGCAGCTTCATCGGATGTGCCCGTTTCATCCAGTTCTGTTGATGCTGCTAACTCACAGACCTGTATGACTTCAGGCACTAATATCAGCCTGACAACTAATAATCAGCAGTGTAATACGATAGTGTTAACCACATGATGAATGCTGATAACTATTTACAATAGATTATGAAGCTTCTACAGGGTTGAGTCACAACCAGCCGTGTGCATGTTTCAAGGCGTTGCCGTATCTTCATTAACAATAGTGTATCTCACTTGTACTATAACTACTCACACCGGATTATGACCATTCTACAGGGTGAATCACTTACAAGCAACATTGATATTATTTCAAAGGTTTCCAAATGAAATTTAACAAATGTATCACATTCTACATTCAATTTCAAAACAGTTTTTTCTCAAGTTAGCCTTTCTTAGAGATTTCCACTAAATATGTCTTGTAAGTTGAAGTATTTTAAAAAAATAGTTAATCTGAAATAAAACGTGCAAAGAAGAAGAAAAAGATGAAGTGTGTAGTGCGAATTGTTTTGTTAAATTTTATTTTAATTATTTTTGTGCAGTAAAAAAATATTTATTAAGATTTCAGGCTAGCTTTATTTCGTCCAGCTTGCGTTCAGCTGTGTAATTCTACATTCGGCTATCGGACAAAGAAAGGTTGCCGATCTGTGTATTAAGCTGTTTAATTCGGGCTCAAGAGGTCGCGTGTTCGAATCCCTCTCGCGACATCTTGTATCATTTCATCGATTGTGTCAAACATTATTTAATATTTTTTTAAATAAAAATAAACAAATGGGCCCAATATTGTAAACTACTGCAGGCGAATGAAATCATCACATGTTTATCTCTGTAATTATAGTGTATGTATGAAACTTAATAACGTCGGATAGTGAATTTATGAACCTTTGACCTGGTGAAGTATTTTTTTCTCTAAAATATACATCCTTATTATGGACCTAAAAGAGGTGAGTAAAGAATAATGAACACTGTGAGTTGCTATGCGTGTCGTAGAAGATAAATAAGAAGAGGTACACATAGTAAAAAAAAATAACCCATAGCATGTATTAATGCCGTAGGGGTGTGAGATGTTAGCGATCTCACATTTCACAGGCTCTGCAAATGAGGGCGGTAGCCATCTCCTCTCCCTCGCAGTTTTTACTTCCCGGATTAAACCGGTACCCATTTAAGGCTGGGTCGACCTGGGAGACGTTGCGATCTGAAAACATTTCCGCCTCAACTGGGGAATGAACCCAGGACCACTCATATGCGAAGCCAGTGCGCTAACCACTGCGCTAACGCGGCTCCCACACATAGTACTGACTACCATAGAATTATACTGATCTAAAATGTCATTGATTATGTAACATTGATGTTATAAGATATTGCAGCCAAAGTATAAACAAATGCTTATCACATCCATTCTCTATATCTACACCTATACCTGTTTGGTCATATAACGAGGCACAAATGTTTAGAAAGACAAATAATGGAGGGAAGAGTGTCTGGACGGATGAGAAAGGGCAGATCAAGAAGATGATGGACTGACGACATTAAAGATAACATGAATATGTCATTGGGAAATGCAAGCTGCGTGGCCCAAGACAGAAGGGTTCAGGGAGTTCAATGGGAAGCAACGTTATAGAGAGAGTACATCCAATGACCCATCTCTACACCAGTGGTTCTAAACATGGACAAAAAGACTTGTATTGTGGTCAAGGAAAAATATTATGAATTTGGGGGGGGGGGTTACAAACCTATCAGGGGGAGCACGGGAAGGTAACTATTTGAGCGATAAATAACAATGTGAATATTTAGAAAAACTTTAAATAACTGTGGTGGAATCACAAGCAGCCGTGTGCATGTTTCAAATGGTTGGCAGATGAACATTGGCAGTAGTGTATCATATTTTGAATTAATTACCCCAAATTATGATAATTCTATTGGGTGGGTCACTTAGAAGCAGTGTATAATCCGTATACCAGCATTCACTATGATGTTAGAACTGTTGAATTACCCAGTTGAGCATTAGCAGCTAGGCTCGTCTTAGTGTCTGGTGTCATACACGCCAGTGTATGACTGATGTTTTTATTAGGTTTATTTACAATTTAGACATTTGCAATTTTGTGCCATTTTTTAAAGTAAACAATATGGCGATAAACGATTCCAATCATCTGGCAACTCTTGACTGGTTTTCACATGGTATTACCAAAGATATTTATTCATGGATTTTGTCAGTCCGGTTTAGACATTCTGAGATTGACAACCACTTTATTTGAATGTAATCAAGTGTACATATCATAATTATCCACACATTGACATAATATGTACAAAAGACTCACGAAGTCTATTAAAGAACTGTATGTATAGGAGGAGATAAGCGACGCCATCTAAACCTTCCTCCTTCCCCCACTGAATTACTGCAATGGATAATACGACTGCCGACATTATTCCTTGTCAAAACAATACTGCAGGTAACCGTCGAAGGTGGAAGAAGCAGAGGGGGGAATTTTAAAGCATGAAAATACATCAACTACTGGACAGGACAATATTTTTTCTCACTTGTCCGCATCGTTAGTCAATTTTACTCTGTGTTGATGGACCCAATGTAGTACCCCTACGACCCTGACGGACTACAAGTTTATAGATAAAATAGATATATACGAAAAAAGTCATGCAGATAAATATATTTATAATTGATATATTAATAATTAAATACAGAAATGACAAATCAATCGATAAAAATATATTCAATTTATTAGCTTATTTTATTTTGAATAGTTCTCTATGATCATATTCAGGGCCGTTCCCCGCTGTGATGTAGAGAAGCTGCTGCTTCAGGTGGCGCCAATCAAAATACATTGTTGGAGGCGGCATTTCGAAGACTTGCATCATACTGAGAAAATCTACAGCAGGGTCTTGATCATATTTAGCTCATTTTTCTTCTTCTGTGTTAGTTCTCAAACTCCTGCAGATTAGCAGGATGTAGTCCTATGAATAGATGGCGTTGTGTCATGGTTTACAGTTTAGCAGAGCTGTGTCGGCCTGACAAGTTCCAATTCATCATGCTTCTGGATCACTTTCGACCCTCTAAGGGATGGGAATAGCCTCCATCCAAAACCTCCTTAGTCGCCTCTTTCGACATGCATAATAGGTAACAGGTTTGTTATATTTTGCTCCCTTATAGGGCTCCATCAACACATGGGCGAAGCCACTGAAAAAAAAATATTCTTGCAAATTTTCCAAATGGTATGTAAATTCATGCTTTGAATATATCCAGAAAAGACTTTAATCTTTTTCTTCTTCTTCAGCGTTCATTCTCAAACTTCCACTGGATCTCTCTTGTAGCAGGACCATGGTCCCATTAGATTTTCAGCAGGATGTAGTCCAGAGAATAGAAATTCGCTTTGTCGCCGTTTTATTTGCGCCAATGGCCCCAAAACATCCGTCTTCTGTGGAGGCTAATCTGAAAATTGAGTAACGGGTTACATCAATAACGTAAGCGTTACATTGCTAAATATGACATAAAAGGTTACTTTGTAAGGGAAAACCTTACGTGGGTGACACGTATGCCATATACAAATATATCACAAAATAAGAAGTATACATAACAGCTGTATAAGGTAATTTTATAATCGACACAACATTTATTTGATCTTTTCAACGGCTGCAAAAATATATTGTATAACTGACATAGTATAGCTCTATCTTCATAACAGCTGTATAGATACATTGTAAAATTGACAGTAGGGCCTACCTCTATATCTTCGTAACATCTGTATAAATAGATTGTAAAATTGACAAAGTGTTTTTAATTTTCTTTTCCTGTTTTCTATTAGTATAACCACTGAAATGTCTTTTTGTGATTCAAGCGTATGTGTGATTTAAATAAAAATAGTGCTGCGATATGTGAGTCTACGATCCATGTAGATAACTGTTGGTTTTGATATTATACATTATAGAGTATTCTACTTTATTGCGAACCCTACTTAATTACATATCATAACATATGTAGCATCCTGATCAGTGGAATTGATAAAATACTTAACGTATGCTGATGATGAAGTCGGATGTGGTAGAGCATTGGCACAGAACAGTAATATAGCAGTCACAAAATGGACTACATCCTTCTGGAAGTCTAGTAGGATCAACAGACGGAGAAACATTGCCTGTTGTCGTACAGATCAGCGGGAGTGTGAAATCACAAGCTTTAAAAAAAGCTTGCTTCGGTTACGTACACTGTCACTATTCTTCGCTCAGAATAAGACAGAACAACAAATACACTTAGCCAAAATCTGATCACAAATGACCCAAATTTTGCATCGGATTCTATGTCAGGATTAGTCTTTTCAGTCATTTCCAGAGATACAACAACACAAGTAGGAAACTTTTGACATCATTATCTGCGATGGAGACTATTATTCTTTGCTACCTTTTTA
The DNA here is from genome assembly GCA_034231615.1 of Meghimatium bilineatum. Lineage (NCBI taxonomy): Eukaryota > Metazoa > Mollusca > Gastropoda > Stylommatophora > Philomycidae > Meghimatium > Meghimatium bilineatum. The sequence goes on from CM067298.1 coordinate 39,815,219, forward strand.
TGACTTGGAGACAAGACAAAACGTGTATTTTTTATTGTCTGTGTTATTATCTGGTATACTTTTTTTATACTTGTGATAAACAAAGCGTCAATAAATATGTGTTCTTTATGAATTATTGATTTGTTACATGTCTGTGCTCTTGTAGTTAGTCGAATTGTTGCTTAATTTCTTTGAAGTTAATGTTATGCAAATAAATTATTTTCAACGATTATAACATATCGTATAACAATAACAACACTGAAATCAAAGCTCTATGGAACACTTTATGAACTACAAAAGACAGTGAGTTTTATTCAGGAGACAGAATTACAGATATAGACACGTTTCAAGTGAACGAAAGAAGAAGAAGAAGAACGATTATAAAAATAAACTTGTTTTTAAAAACTATTTATAAACGACAATTATTGGAATAGATCAAAGTCTCTCTATCTATCGGAGTCTCTCAAAAAGGGCGATATCGTCCCATGTGAGGCAGATAGGCGAAAGACATCATGGGAATCTGTAGCAGGTAAAAGTTTCAGAAGTATTAAATTAGATGCATTGTAATTTATCATGGAAAAAAGAGAAAGAAAATGTGCTTAAACATGTTTATAATGTAGCAACTTTAAAACGTATGGAAACATTGAACAAATTGTTGTCATTTTTAGTGACATAAGTAGCAATTACCTACTACAAAAACTGTAGGAAAATTTAGTCACATAGAGCTTTCTTATGTCATTAAAGGTACCGAGTTCGTTCCTCACCACAGGCAATTATGCATCCAGACCGTTCAGAAAGCAATGGCAACCTACTGAACGTATTTATATTGCCTAGAAAATCACCACAGCCAAAAAATGCTGGGTTGATAGCTACGTCCTGGATAGGATATGCTACCAATTTTTTTTTTTATGTCTATTTTATTTTAGCCAAGAGAACACAATAGAACATTGTTCTGCAGTTTGCAAAATAGCTGCTCATTTTAGCCCAGCATACCAAATTTATAAAATAAATACCAGATAATTTCCCTAGTCGTTAGAAATATACATTTTTACATTTATGAAACATATGTTCTAGAAATTTCAAATTCATTAGTTTGAATACAACATTTCAAATTTCAAACATGAAACTTTAACATGAAAATAAATATAGAAAAGATAGAAATAATGAGGATAGGAAGAACAGACAGAAACAACGATATATATATATATATATATATATATATATATATATATATATATATATATATATATATATATATATATATATATATATATATATATATATATATATATATATATATATATATATATATATATATATCGGAAGCACCAACTTAAACAATGGACGGAATTCACATTCCTAGGAAGCAATATAACAACAGACAGCAAGAGCAGCACAGAAATACACAATAGATGTAGTAAAGCAGGGGTGGGCAATCTTTTGTGCAGAGGGCCGCATTGAAAATTGTAACGCTATTGGAGGGCCGCATATATTATTATGTATGTTTTTGTTTAAAATTCTCGGTAAGTAATCAATTAAATATTTTTATTGTAAAGAAAGGTAGTTTTACATAATGTAGATAGCTTCTGAAATAAATTACATTTCTAACAAATTTACACTATAACAGTATATTTTCTAATATGGATAAAAGGTTTTGCAAATATTTTAACAATGTTCGTGTATTTATAAATGTGTTTGAGGGCCGCAAAATATCCAATGGCGGGCCGTACTTTGCCCACCCCTGTAGTAAAGCATAGCAAGCCCTAGGGCAAATGCAACCAATCTTCAGAACAAAAATGTAGATTTAAACACCAAAATAACACTATTAAAAACGATTATTATGCCAACGCTGTGCTACCGCGCCAAACATGGACAACGACACCACAAGGCAAACATAAACTTGTGACAGCTGAAATAGTATGTTTACGCAGAATCCTAGGATATCACTAAGAAACATAGTGAGGAATGAGGACATTGGACAAAGAACCCTATAATGTAATCGTTTTCGTGGTCGGCCTCTTGGTCTGTCTTCACTGTATTTATATACCATTGCGTGCTGTGGTATGCTGTCTGATGGTAGTGTGCTGATGTGTGTAGATCATTTGATCTGTTGTCTCTTAATATATTCCAAGATTTCCCAATCTAAAAGTGTTAAAAATATGCAATAATAATCATCATCATATTAATAAAATAAATAATAATACTATCGATAGCCCGTCATGATCGTAGTGGTGCCATGTTGGCGATATCAGCACAAAAGTAAACGATCCATATTGTACCAGCTTGGATCAATATATGTTATATACACAGATGGTTATGTTCGGTGAAGATCGTGCTGGGGCTTCACTGCTATTCTAAGCAGTAGAGTGATTGCTAAAATGTGTTCAGCATATATTACAACAACTTCCAGTATGAGAACTGGAAATCGAACAATTGCTACAGAGAACCTAAAATGGGAAACAGCGGCAGCCGTGGTTGTTAAATGTGTTCTACTCCTCAACGCATTATCTTAAGATTCAGAATGGATAGCTACATCTTACATTGATAAAATATATTGGGGTTTCATATTTTCAAGAACGTACATGAATGTTTTGCCCAGGTCAAGCTGGAGTTGAGATAATGAGAGAACCGACAGACTGGTATTATAGTTAGAGCACAAGTGTCAGGACAGATGACAATGGATGGACAAGTGGGACATTGAGAATTCCCTATATATGCGTCTGTTCGATGAGGAAACCATGATGTAAGAGAATATTTTGAATAGATTGAATGAATATGGAATTGCTCTGGGAGATAGTTGAGAGGGACGATTGACTGGTAGAATTCAGAAAATATACGCGTACAATCAACACGCCAAGGAAACTATTACCATGCATACACGTCTCGCAGAATCAGCGCGTCAAATAAACTATAGGTGTTGATACTAATAGGTTTATATATATGAATTGTAACACATTTATCAGTATATATTGTGTATATAGCAACAAGGTCATGGACTTCTAGTTCAGGGTACAAAGAATAAAACCACTGTCATCTTTCCAGGCATATTGTAGGAGGTAGTTGAGGAAAAAATCGTTGCCACTGCATGTCTCCTGCCTCAATTTCTTACTTTTGTCTTGTGTTAGATGGTCCCCATGTCTCTTGTCTCAATTTCTTACTTTTATCTTGTGTTAGATGGTCCCCGTGTCTCTTGTCTCAATTTCTTACTTTTATCTTGTGTTAGATGGTCCCCATGTCTCCTGTCTCAAATTCTTACTTTTATCTGTGTTAGATGGTCCCCCGTGTCTCCTGCCTCAATTTCTTACTTTATCTTGTATCAAATCTTCTCCATGTCTCTTGCCTCAATTTCTTACTTTTATCTTGTATCAAATCTTCCCCATGTCTCTTGCCTCAAATTCTTACTTTTATCTTGTGTTAGATGGTCCCCATGTCTCTTGCCTCAATTTCTTACTTTTATCGTGTATCACATCAACCCCATGCCTCTTGCCTCAAATTCTTACTTTTATCTTGTGTTAGATGGTCCCATGTCTCTTGCCTCAATTTCTTACTTTTATCTTGTATCACATCTTCCCCATGCCTCTTGCCTCAATTTCGTACTTTTATCTTGTGTTAGATGGTCCCCATGTCTCCTGCCTCAAATTCTTACTTTTATCTTGTGTTAGATGGTCCCCATGTCTCTTGCCTCAATTTCTTACTTTTATCTTGTGTCAAATGCTCCCCATGAATGACAGAGAGATGCAGGCCAGCAAACATTGCACCTTTGTCTTTTTATTTTTTGCAGACTCCTAGGTGGCGGTTGGGAATGCTTGGTGGGTTCATCACTGCAAATGATTCAACAGATCTGACGGAAGAATGATGAACTAGTTGGTCCCGACGTATGTGCTGCACTAGTTGACGGACGTGATGATACTGAAACACTGGTAGCATTTTAAAGGCTAAGTTTCAAAGAACCAAGTTATTAGCCAGAAGGAGCAGCTGGAAAGAAAAAACAGAATCGCTGAAACTTGATAAAGACACTTGGAATATATGGAAACTGGTAAAAACAGTGCTTTAATAAATACTAATTACTAATTACCTCGCTTACTAATTGGAAAGACTTCACATCAAACGACATACTAAGAAAGGAGACAAAACAAGAATATGTGACAAACGCCGCTGGATATACATCGGCCACATACATAGAATGAAGGAAGACAGAATTCCACGACAAGCCGTGATGTGGACACCAAAAAGGAAAAGAAAACAGGGAAGACCAAAAACAGCGCTCAGAAGAACATTGTGAATGAATTAGAATCAACTGGCATAAATGCACAAGACCTGCAATTCCTAGCAACTGGCCGACAGGCATGGAGAACTATGACATCCGATCTGTGTGCCAAACTTTGCAAAAGAGGAACTGATTGACTGACTGACTGGTAAAACAACAACTAAATGATGAATGTACATGGAGAAATACAAGGATCACACTTTATAAAAGATAGAAACATTTTATCAGGTAAACATGCAGCTCATTACCTTACATATTCATTTGCGGAAGACAACAGCATCAAAGTTAGCCCAGACAAACAACAAGAGGTTCAAGAGAACCAGCAAAACATTGGACAAGACGAGCTTATACCTGAAGCCATGGAGGTAACAATCACACTGAAAGAATGGAGCATGCAATAGACACATTAAAAATAAAGAATTCCCCAGAAGCTGACGAGTGTCCAATGAAATGATTAAAAACAGGGAACTGCAGCAAGTGCAAAGCTACTGCAGATCTTCAACATAAGTTGAACCACGGGTAATGTTTCCGCGGGCATGGAGGGAAGCAAAAATGATACTACTCCTCAAATCAGGAAAATATGGCAACACAGTCTCCAATTACAGCCCAATCATCCTCACAAGCTGTCTATGCAAAACAAAAGAACGCATTATCAATCTTGAGATGCAGTGGTACCTTGAAAGTGAAATCCTTTTGGTATCGTATTAATATAGAATAGATGTAGAATTTTATAATTCTCATTTTTAATTTGTTTAGATGTGAATATTTTTGTCATGTCATTGAAAGTACTTTTAGCCATTCCTATTAAAATAACCATTAAAATAATGTTAATCTTGGTTTAAGTAATTCTGACAACAAGGTCTATCCCTCAAATCCCAGAATTCACAATAAGGACTTTTAATCTACTTGAGGTCAAAATTTGTAGCCATACTCACATGGTAGATAACTCATTCTTATTTAGATTAAAACTTATTATTTCTTACTTCCCTTAGCACGATGTTGACAAGATGTGTATATTTTGGGGGGGGGGGGGCGCAATAGAATAGCGAAAACTGGTATCATATTAGGAAGACTGCGAAAAAACGTGTGGAATGAAGGAGAATAACAGCTACTACCAAACTCATAGTTTACCAGCCAGCAGTAACATTCATAATTCATTTATGCATGTGCAACAAGGACAGTGTGTGCCAGCTACACACGATAGAAGACTCAACTAGTTCCGCCTAAGTTGCCTTCGTACGATACTCAACATCCATTGGTAAGATAAAATACCAGACAGTGAAGTACTGATGAAATCCAAGTAACACACAACGTTTATTCTTCTTTCGTTGACTTGAAACATGTCTATATCTGTAATTCTGTCTCCTGAATATAACTCACTGTCTTTTGTAGTTCATACAGTGTCTCATAGAGTTTTGATTCCAGTGTTGTTTCCTCTGACCAATATGTCTGCCTCAGCTTTTCATGCTCAGAACACTCTTGTAGTATATATTTGACACTCTGTGCTGCCTGTCCACATGTACACATGGCTGTATTGCCAACCTTGAACTTCGTGTACATGTCACCCATTCTGAGGCGCAAAATTACAACTTGTTCTGATTTGTTCATAATGTGACAGTCATCTTGTGTTCGTGTTTGTGGCTTTCTTATTGACTTGATCATCTGGTTTTTTTTTAGGGTATGTGGTTGGTAAATTTGGTTGGTCTTCAGCAGGACCTTCCTCGGGCAGTCGGTCTGCTTTTTCATTTCCTGGTATTCCACAGTGAGAGGGGTAGGGTATCCACTGCATGGTTACCCTATACTGGTAAGGACAGCTGTTAAGTTTTATATGTCTGTTAGTTTTCCAGACCGGAGAGCTTGAAGCACTGACCTTGCATCTGTCAGGAATACCACGGGTTGAGGGCCAGGGTTGGATTCAGCAGCTTTTGAGTTGCCACCCCTAATTGCCTGGATTTCTGCATCGAAATTATTGCAGAATTTCCCTGTTGGTGTTCTGATCGTACTACATGACATGTGTCAATATTCTATATATACACCTGATCTCCATTCCTCACTGCATTCTGTGCTGACCCATCTGTGTATACTAAGTATTGGATGACTTGACATACAATGGAACTTTTCTGCTTGTATTAATACCTTTGTTTTCTTTGCGTTCGCCAAGTGTTTGCATTCTCTCCATTTTCTGCATCTCTACTATGGGTGTTGATTTCATTGCTCCCAACATTATCCTAAATTACTGGTTTACACTAATATAGATCATGTAATGTGGTGTTTGATGCAGGACACCACGCAGCTAAACCATATTCCAGTTGTGGTCTTATGCCTTGCTGGTAAACTTTACGAAGTATATTTCCACTGGCTCCTATGTGGCTCCATTTAGTTTTATTAGGGAAGCTAACTTCCTCCTGTATTTTGTTGTTGCTTTGTTTATGTGTTGCTTCCATGTCAGATTATCATGAGAAGTAACTCCGAGGTTTGTGAGTTGTTTGTCTCCTTTCAAAAGCTCTCCATCTATCTTGATAACCACCGGCTTTTTCTTGTGGTGAGAGGTAAAGAGTGTAGTGTTGCACTTATCTGTGTCAATGCTGACGCATCATCTATTTGCCCATAGGGTTAAGGCATCAATAGCTCTTTGTATTTGTTTAGTGACCACCGTCACGTGTTCTTCCGTGCACCAGATCACCAAGAAATCAGCATGCATTGCCACTTTGATCCCGTGTCGCAGTTCGGCAACTAGGTCATTAATGTAAATCAAGAAAAGTGTGGGTGACAGGACTCCTCCCTGGGGGACTTCATGACGCAGTAGGACTTTCTGGCACCTTCCAATTGTACACTGGCTCTTCTATTGTGCATGTATGTTTTTACCCATTTGTACATTCTTGAGTTAACCATGCAATTTCTCTAAGAGTCCTTCTTTCCAAACCTTGTCAAATGCTTTCATGAGGTCTATCATGCTGCTAGTATCCGTTTCTTATCTTGGAAGATATGAGGATGATAGGTTTCTTATCTCGTTTCTCATCTTCAGTCTCTTCGGAGAGGTAGGTTGCTTGATCTTCAGTAGAGTAGGACTGTCTGAAGCTTGCTTGCTGCAATACAAGAAGATTTTCACTTTCTAGGTACTACTGCATCCTAAGATGGATAATGCGTTCCATTGCTGTGCATAGATAGCTTGTGAGGATGATTGGCCTGTATGTGGAGACTGTGTTGCCATCTTTTCCTGATTTGAGGAGTAGTATCATTGTTTCCCTCCATGCCTGCGGAACATTACCTGCGGTTCAGCTTATGTTGAAGATCTGCAGAAGTTTTGCTCTTGCTGCATTTTCCAGTTTTGTAATCATTTCATTGGACACTCAATCAACTTCTGGGGACTTCTTCATTTTCAATTTGTATATTGTATGCTCCTGTACTTTCGATGTGATTGGTGCCTCCATGACTTCAGGTATAGGTTCGTCTTGTCTAATGTTTTGCTGGTTTACTCAAACCTCCTGTTGTTTGTCTGTGCTAACTTTGATGTTTTCTTCTGCAAGGAATATTTAAAGTAATCAGCTGCATATAAACCTGTTAAAATATTTCTAATATTTCCTAGCGTCGCTTTCAAGGTTCAACGAATGTTTTGTTATTTCCAGCTGCTCCGTCTGGCTTGTAACTTGGCTCTTTGAAATTTAGCCTTTGTTCGTTGATAATTGATGTCGTGTTCTTGGCTATGTCTGTTCTCTGTCTGCTTTCTAGATGTTTCCATCTCATTTTGCAGCTTCTCTAGTTCATCATTCAGTAAGGTTTGTAGTTTTATGCGTGCACCATTTAGTATGGTTTTACTAGCAGCATATAGTACGCATCTATTAAATTAACTCACTGCTCTATTGATGTCTTTGTCCACACTCATGTCTTTAGCTAGAACATTGGTTAAATGCTGCTTCATTTTTCATTATGCCCTCTTATAGTTATATCTAGTGAATGTACTGCTGTCTTTGATAAATTCGTTGTGGATTTCCCAAAATACTGGTCTGTGGTCACTACCTTCAAGCTGCTTTCCAATGACTCGTGTGATGTTCCATTCAAGGTTTGGTTAGTGGAATACCAAGTATGATGTAGAGGTGGTGCCATGCTCTCGAGTAGAAGGTTGGTGAGTCTGCAGGCTGGTAATAAGTATGAGATAATATTTATCATGCCAACTCTCAAGTTCCTCACCTCTCTTGTCGATATGATCGTAGCCACAGCTCTGAGAGTGGCTGTCGAAGTCACCACAAACCATAAGTCTCTCTTTTTCTGGGATTGTATCTAGTGCCAATAGTCTATCATTTGGCCAGTAGTAATTCAAGAGATGGAATTATGTACTGTCTGTCTTTAGGTGGAACATCTAGTATTCTGCCCCCTCCATATACACTTCCAGCTGATATTCTTTGATATTGTTTATAATAAAGTGTCAGAATTCCACCCTTTGGTCTGTCCTGACGATCTGATTAGTAGCACTGGTAGCCTCTGATTTTGAAGGCTATATCGATGCTGAGGTGTGTTTCTTGGATACGTCATACATTAACTTGCTCTTGACAGGATATTTTCAAGCTCCAATATGTTTTTACTGTATCCATCTATTTTGCTGTTGACACCCTCAGCACCAGTGCATTATTTTTATTGGTCGTTCGTTTATTTGGCCAGTAGCTCTAATCCCTTGCCTCCTGGCTCCTCGGGGCTATTGAGAAGGACCTCCAGTAATTGAGGTTGACCTGATTTCGAGGTATAGGGCCAGGCACCGTCCCTGCCTGAACGCCCGCCACAGAGCAGGCAACATAAGTATTATTTTATATAAACATATTCCCATTGTGTTTTTTACATGGCATTCTGATTAATTATGCGACTTTTGTCTGGTCGCTTCCATCTTTAGCACTCTGCTTGCTTGGCAGGACTGTGGTCGAGTGGGACTGCCCGACCAGTCTTAGTAATCCAGCCCCTGATGGCTGAACTAAGCCCTATCACCACTTCAAGGTGATAGAGTCTAAGGTAATATTAGAGATAGAGAAAGGGATCAAGTTATACATATTCGTTATTATAATAACTTTTTTTTCGTGATCTGTTGATCTCGTTATGTGCACATTTTCTTTCTTTTGTGTGTTAATCCGCATGTTGTATTTATTACATATTCTTGAAAGTGTGATGTGAGTTTGCAGTTTTTCTTCATCATATATGATGCTTTAATCGTCAGCAAAAAACAGTTCATTGAGTTCTTTGTTAAGCTGTTCATTCTCTATTGTTTAGTTATATTTCTCATTTTGTGTTTCATTTATAATTCTGTCTCTGTAGACGTTGTCTACAAATATCTCAACATAGAAGAAGTTTGTCTCCTCCAAAATATTTTTTTTAAAACACAAACTTACATATTTCTGACATATAAAAAGTCACAATGGTTTGGAAAGATTAATCATGGAGGAAATAATTCCAGGAAAGAGAACAAGAAGAAGATCAAGACTATGATGGACACATGATATCGAAGACCTTCTGAACATGACCTGGGAGAAGCTGGGCAGCTCGCTCAGAACCAAAAGGCTTACAAAGTGGCTGTAAAGGACACGCACACGCACACACACACACACAGAGAGAGAGAGAGAGAGAGAGAGAGAGAGAGAGACGTTGAATAGAATAGGCGAAGCCCGCATCCCTGACTCCTGTTATTGATGCGAATGGTTCTGGTACTCCATTCGTTGTTATCACCTTTCTTTGGCTTTTTATTTTAGTATAATACTTTGGTTGTGTGGTAGTTGTGTCTTGATTCCGTAATCTCTAGCGTTTCCCATAGTATGTCTCTTTTTATTCTATCGAACACTTTTTCTTGTTCGACAAAGACGATGTTTAGCTTTTTGTCATATTCAATAGCTTTTGCGCTTTGTTGTCTAAGAGTAAATAGTGCGTCTATTTTATTATATGAACGTTTATCAAAGCAATTGCTCAAACATAATATTTACCGGTTATGTCCCTTAGCCCGTTATAACTTGTTTGAAACGGCAATTGGCAGGTTTCCCTTCTCAAACCATTGACATGTACCGTTAGGATACCGCTAGGTTGTATTTTATATTGTGACGAACAGCGCCGTATTTAGACTTGATAAGGTTCTAAGCTATATGAGATATAGGGCCCTGTATAAGTCAAGATATTATGTATCAGTGCCAAATATAATTTTTTTGGATCCCCTCCCCCACAAGACAGTGGGGGCCCTATGCTATAGCTTGTTTAGCTTATACGTAAATCCGGTCCTGGCGACGAATGCATATATATATATATATATATATATATATATATATATATATATATATATATATATATATATATATATATATATATATATATATATATTGCCTACTTTCAAATATCATCTGCCGTTCTTATATATTCTTATGCGAGAGTGTACAGAGTGTTGATTAATATTTTATCTAGGGTTGCAGAATTCTTTTAATCGACTAAACCACAACATTAACAACACTGTGACCTGTAATGCATGTTGTAAGAAGTGGCTAAGGAAGTTCGGGGATCTAATTCGCTGTCCTATCCCAAACCAGTGATCTAAAAGGCAAGCTGAAGACTGATGTGTCAGGCTTAAAGCTGCATATCTCTACCGGGATGTAAACCACAACACACCGCATTATGTTCTCAGAACAATATCCTGCTAACCAGAAGGAGTGTGAGAATGAACGCAGAAGAAAAAAAATCATCTAATATCACAGGAGAATATTAATAATGAACTGAAGAAAGTATATCACATGACAATATCAATAATTGTATCATGTGACGTATTCTTTCTAGAACGTTGTCTTCCCAATGAACTCCCTGAACCTCTCTCTGTCTTGTGCGATGTGGTTTGCATTTTCTAGTGATGTATTCATGTTATCTTTAATGTCGTCAGTCCATAGTCTTCTTGGTCTGCCCTTTCTCCTTTACCAGGTACTCTTCCCTCCATTATTTGTCTTTCTAAACAGTTGTGTCTCTTTATATGACCAAACAGGCGTAGTTTTCTTTTTGTTATTGTGTTTAGTAACCAACGCTCTGGAATCTTCAATGTGTTTATAATATCTGATTTTTTCCTTCCATGATATTCTAAGTATCTTTCTGTAGCATTTCATTTCGCGTCTATATAGAAATTTCCAATGGATTGATCTAATATCAATAATATACAGAGGAAACTGTATATGAAGGAAAAATTATACCGTTATCAATGGACAATATACGTACTGTAGGCTTATTGGGAAAACAACTTTCTTAATAGTTCGTTCTCAAGCTCCTGCAGATTATCATGATGTAGTCCAGAAATCAGAATGTGTTGTGTCATGGTTTGCAGCTAAATTACGCTTTCTGCAAATTTAGAAATAATACATCCGACTTCAGCATGGCTTCTGGATCACTTGACTCTATGTAATGGAACAAACAACTACGCACATTAGACCTTGGTAGCCTCTTACGAAGTGCATGACAGGAAACAGTAGCAATATTATTTGCTCCTGTTTCGTGTCACCCTCAAGCACATTGGCACAAAGGGACTACTTAAGTTTGTTTGTTTGTTTTGCGTTCACTCCATTGTAACCATCACGGATATCCGTGCGATTTCCGCCGGGAGCGTGATTACGTTGTGCCACCGTTATGCGCCTTGTAGGCTTAGCACATGCGATTTCGGCATGCCTTGACAATTCGGGTGGGCTACCCTTAGCCTGTGACAGCCTCCATATCTGTCTCCAGGCACGCGTAGTGGCGACTCTTCGCCCATACGATTTTTGCTCTCGTCTGACTCGCACGAGGTGTTTCACTGTCTATGAACTTGTCTCGTGTAATTGGACGTGCTGTGCCTGTGCCCATTGGGTACTGAACCGTTTTCTCATCCGTGAGCCTGGTTCCTTAAGTGGAAGAACTCAACAGAGGAGTTGGACCCTGGCTCTTTCGCCCTCTTAGCCGAGGTGTCATTCATCGACATCGTGAACCCCTTGTCCAAGTTCGAGTCTCACACCACGCGTTTGAGAGCAAGGCGTTCTCGAGCTGAGCGTCCTTGTCCCAATAGCGCCTGAGCCCATCAGGTACTGAACCCTTTCTTTCTTCAAGTGTACTTCCGGTATAGGAAACCTTGACAGTAGAGTTGGACCAGGACTACCATCGTTGTCCCTTTCTTGCCTAAGCCCATCGGGTACAGAACCCTTTCTCTTCGCGAGCATATTTCCGGTTTAGGAAGGCTCGACATTAGAGTTGGATTAGGTCTTCTTGCTTTACCAGATGCCAATGAATGGGTCTTGGTCTCTGCCTGTAAGGAACACAGGTAACTAGATGCTCGTCTCGAGCTGACGGAGCTTGTAGTTCCCCTTTCCTAGAAACGTTTCACTTTCTATTTGCAGTTCGCGCTGCCCTCTAGCGCTGTTCTGCCCTTTCATTGTTTCATTGTACTCGGTATGAAATCTATTTGTCTCTCGACATGCATCTACCTTTACGTGCATTTTACATTGGCCGCCCCTCCAATGTTCGGACTGGACTGACTAGCTTCACTGTATGTTGACTGTATATGTGGTGATGCTGGTGGTTTCGGAGATATTGTCTGTCTCTTGTGCAGTCAAATCTCTTTCCATCTGCTACCTCCACATTCTCGGACACGATCCCCAAATGATTTGGCCAGAATCAGCTCGAGCTGCTGTATTTCTGTTTCCAGGGTGCACCGCGTGGAGGTACATTTGGGATCTTGGTTATCTGCTAACCCTGGGTCCGCCTAGATCAATTCGTTCCATTTGCACCGCACTGCTTAAGTGAGTCATTTGACTTTTCCCGTGATTTTCATTGGCTGTCAACACAAAGCATACACAAAGTGACCAATGAGAATCACGGGAAAAGTCCTATATAAACAATTAGTCACGATTGTACTCGTACCATGAGAAGGTGATGAAAGATTTCCTAATTGAATTTTTCCATGAATAATCGTCCTGTAACGATAATTGGTCGTGTTATAGGGGGGAAAAATCTACGAAGAAAAACATTAAGAATGAACATAAAATGTAATATAGAAATACATAAGCAGGGACAACTGTCTTTTATTACATTCTAAATATTTATATAAATTTGTTTCTTCTTACATTTCTTTTCTCGTAACATATAGTATGTAACATATAGTATGTAACATATAGTATGTAACATATAGTATGTAACATATAGTATGTAACATATAGTATGTAACATATAGTATGTAACATATAGTATGTAATATATATATATATATATATATGTCTTGGAAAATATTTTTATAGTAACTTCTCGTACATAATATATATCTGTCAACATCGATGTGGAAATTAACAATAGACTGGCAAAAGCTAGTGCTGTATTTGGTAGATTACGCAGCAATGTATTGGACAGAAGAGATATAAGAACAACTACCAAAATAAAAGTATATCATGTGGCTGTTATATCAACCCTACTATACGCTTGTGAAACATGGACAGTGTATCACTTCCATCTTAGCTGCCTACGTTAATTACTAAACATCCATTGGTGGAACAAATTATCAGACTACGAGGTATTGGAAAAATCAGCAGCAGCAAGCATCTACACATTACTTATGAAAGCACAAGCAAACTGGGCAGGTGATCTTGTGCGTATGGAGGACTCGCGTCTACCAATACAAATATATTATGGAGAATTCAAGACAGGACTTTGAAAAGCTGGTGGGCAGAAAAATCGTTTCAAAGACACACTCAAGTCCTCACTGAAACATCTTAAAATTGACGTACCAGGTCGGTAGACTGTCTAATATTTTATCCCTTGTCGCCCTCTGTCTCTGTTGCCTTCAATCTTGCAAGTTTTGACAATGTTCATCAAACCTCATTGTCTCATGAAGTGCTCAAAAAATGAAGATTTTTGTCTTCTTATATTATTGATTAAGGTTCGTCTCGCATTTGACTCTTTCAAAACCTCCACATACGTTTTCCTGACAGTCCATAGTTTTCTCAGCATTCTTCTGTAGAACCACATCTCTTTTGCCTCTAGTTTCCCACTTTCCGGTTTGTTTATTGACAAAGACTCGCATCATATGTTAGTATAGGAGTTATACTGCACTGCAGAACTCTCTTCCTCATCTCTAATGACAATGACACAATCTATTTTTCATTTTTCTGTATGCTGTTTTTGCCTGCCCTATTCTGCTTCTTATTTCTGTTGAACTTCTTCCATCTTCTGTAATCGTTGTACCTAATTATTTGAATTGGTGGACCTGTTTTAATACTAAATCATTCACTTTGATCTTGCAAGGTGTGGTATTTTGTTTCTTTGAAATAACCATTACTTATGTTTTCTTGATATTTAGAAAAAGACTCTCTCTTTACGTTCTGTCACTACTTACATTAATTAATTCTTGAAGATCTTTCTCACCTCTAGCAATCAGAACAGTGTCATCAGCATAAATTAGTAACTTCTCATATAGAATATATATATTTATATACATATATGTAATATATCTAGTACATTATATATATATATATGTGTGTGTGTGTGTGTGTGCGTGCGTGCGTGCGTGTGTGTGTGTTTAATACACCTAGTACATCTAGTAACTATCTCTATCTATTCGCTAAAACTTGATTGCCTTTCAGCGTCAGGTGTAGAAGAGTTTACTGAAGATGGCCCTCGTGTGTACTGAGTATATTGTGGAATTTGTCGCCTCTTTTACTTCAGATCTAGTAACTGCTGGTGGTATAAAATATGTATATATATAAATGTTACATACATCTGGTACATATTACTACACGCATGTAGCCGGGGCAGAAAAAGGAATCATAGAATAGATACTTGTAAGGCATGTCGTAAGAGGCAACTAAGAAACTTGGGGGAGGGGGTAGTGATGGGGGAGTTTTCTCTATAGTACAACCCTCTAGAGAGACACGTGATCCAGATTCCATGCTGAAGTCGGATGTCTTATGTCAAAAGACATATATATATATATCGCTAACAAACTGTAAACCATGACACAGCACATTCCACTCTCTGAACTAAATTCTATTAATCAGCAGCAATTTGAGAACGAACGCAGTAATCTTTCACTTTTTACTATCGTGTACACAATTATGCCGTATCTATTGCTTCAAGTTATTGTTGATTTCATGTATACGCAGTTTTGACAGGAGGAAATCTATCATAACTTTCTAAACAGCGTTTTGTAGATAAATCCACAATATATATTTTTTTGCTTTCTCGGGGGAGTCTTGAATAACTAAAATTCGGCTGTCCCATCCCATGCCATTGAGGGTCAAAGTGATCTAAAGCCATGCTGAAGTCGGATGTGTCAGGTCGGAAGGCGCAGATATAATACACACGCCGTAAGCCATGACACAACGCTTTTCGTTCTCTGGAGTACATCCTGGTAATACGCTGGAATTTTATAATGAACACAGAAGAAGAGTAACATAAAACAAAATCTCCCGTGTGTTGCCGGGGCCCTAAAGGGGAGCAAAGAATAGCAACACTATTTACCTTCCGCGGATGTCGTAAAAGGCGACTAAGGAGGTTATGGGATGGAGTTGGCTGCCCCATCCCATATAGGGTCAGAGACCCAAAGCCATGCTGAAGTCGGATGTGTCAGGCCGAAAGGCGCAGATATTGCAGCAATGCTGTAAACCACGACACAACGCATTCCGTTCTCCGGACTACATCCTGCTAATCTGCAGGAGTTTGAGAACGAACGCAGAAGAAGATAAAACAAAATCACAATAATTTACGGTCTCTGTTGATAATGCTTCTGTTGATATTGCGTATGTTGATACTTCTTCTGTGGACACTGTTTCTGACAAACTAACAATTATTTATTGAAAGTGAGAAACGTTATTTAATCATGTATGTTAAAGGGAATAGAAAAACTTCTTGACATTAAATCTCATTGAAACGACATTTAAGATTTAATTTGTGTGTCGAGACAGAAAACTCAGATTGAGACATCGAGAAGTAATCTGATTTGAGTAGTTGTCTTCTCTATACTGTTCAAGGCAAGTGTTTTGGTTGTTTTATATTCTTGAAACGATGGATATTCGATATGGCATATTCTGATCGTAGTTTCCACGATTCGTCATTCTTTCTCTGTTACTTATTGAACGATATAATTAGCTTTCACTTTGACATTATTGTCTTCTTCCTCTTCTTTCGTTCTCAAAATCCTGCAGATTAGAAAGGTATAATCCAGACAAATTAGTGCGTTATGTCATGGTTTACAATCTAGCTGTGATATCTGCGCCTTTCGGTCTGACAGACTTCAGCATCGCTTCTGGGACACTTTGAACCTATATGGGATGGAATAGACAATTCTACACCATACCCTCAAAACCGCGGTTTACAACATACATGGAAGTTGAACAGTTTTACTATTCCTTACACCCATTTCGTACTTTGACATTCTAGTTTAATGATAAGAAATGTTAAAATCTTCACCGGATCCCTGTCCGCACCCAGCGTCACGATATAACCATAAAGTCCTTCTTAGGACTAGGTTGAAAGTGACGTGACTAGGCATCCCGAGATGGCCTAGTCGAATCCAGTACTCAACAACAATCTTCACCGGAAATTATGTCATAACTAAAATATGTACACAATATAAATGTAAATGCTAGAGAAGAGATTTCTTAAAATGCGGTCCGCGGGGTCATCTCATGAACGTCCACGAGATCTTTTAGAAATATTATTACGTACCATAATCTAAATTCGTCCCAAATCATAGTGTTGCACAAAGATACAACCATATTAAACTCCAATCTTATGTTAGAATAGGCGTGATGTTGCATGTGGAGACTTTAAACTCATAATAAATATACAAACAAATATTAATTATTACGAGCCTTCACAGTCACAATATAAAGCTAACATGGACAGATATTTTGGGAGTACGAGATAGAACCAAAATTTTTAAAGGGAAATCTGCGAAAGCACAATATTTACAGACTACTGTACCAGAATATTGATAGATATAATCAGCAGTCAGTATGACATAAGATTGTTTGTTCAGGGATTGTCGATTCCAACGGACGAACAATAACAGTTGCACAGTTGCACGATCAAGCACAGTATGTCTTATAAGTTTGTATATGAACGAATCCTGCAGGTATTATTGGTACATCATTGAATAGTTGGGACAGAAAACTACAAACTAAAGCAGAAGATTGTCAGCCTGAGCCAATCTGCATATGTGGGACACATCTTATTGTTGAGAATCCTCGAAGAAGAGCCTGACAATTGAGGGACCACGGACACGCTTGTATTGGCCAGAGAGAGGTTACAGTCAGTTTAAGATTATTTGGAAAATATGCATTATATATTCAAATATGAAACATAATGGAAAGTATGAGCTTCTCAATTCAACTCTTATCGCTAATTAAAATGCTTTATCATGAGAAACAAGCTTATGTCCGCCTCGAGGGAGAAACATCTGACTGGTTTCAGATCCAAAAAGGAGTCAGATAAAGATGCATCCTCTCACCACACCTGTTCAACATATTCGCAGACAACATCGTGCAAAATGTACGAGAAGATTTAATTTATGAACAGTTTGAACTCCTTAATATCCGAGGACATGAGATTCCAGAAATTAGGTATGCAGATATTCCCTAATATTAAGTAGATCCACATGTAGAAATAAGTAGAACACATGATTATGTTAGTCAAACATCATAGCGAGGCGCATAATCTTTTGCTCCATGTCAAAAGACAGAAATAATGATTAATAAACAGAGATTAACACACATATACAATAATCATTAATAAAGAAAAATTAGAAAATATCAGCAACTTTGAATATCTCCTATCAACCATCAAATCCACAGGAGATTTTTCAGCTGAGATCAGAAAGTGATTAGCAATGCACATTAATATCAAGTGTTTAATATAATATTGAATATTAATTGTGGTTAATATCTGTTGTCAGAAGTCACCAATATGTGAACATTGTGGTTAATATCTGTTGTCAGAAGTCACAAATATGTGACCATTGTGGTTAATATCTGTTGTCAGAAGTCACAAATATGTGACCATTGTGGTTAATATCTGTTGTCAGAAGTCACAAATATGTGACCATTGTGGTTAATATCTGTTGTCAGAAGTCACAAATATGTGACCATTGTGGTTAATATCTGTTTCAAGAAGTCACAAATATGTGACCATTGTTGTTAATATCTGTTGTCAGAAGTCACAAATATGTGACCATTGTGGTTACTATCTGTTTTAAGAAGTCACAAATATGTGACCATTGTGGTTAATATCTGTTGTCAGAAGTCACAAATATGTGACCATTGTGGTTAATATCTGTTTTAAGAAGTCACAAATATGTGACCATTGTTGTTAATATCTGTTGTCAGAAGTCACACATATGTGACCATTGTGGTTAATATCTGTTTTAAGAAGTCACAAATATGTGACCATTGTTGTTAATATCTGTTGTCACAAGTCACAAATATGTGACCATTGTGGTTAATATCTGTTTTAAGAAGTCACAAATATGTGACCATTGTGGTTAATATCTGTTGTCAGAAGTCACAAATATGTGAACATTGTGGTTAATATCCGTTTTAAGAAGTCACACGTATGTGACCATTGTGGTTAATATATGTTGTCAGAAGTCACAAATATGTGACCATTGTGGTTAATATATGTTTTAAGAGTCACAAGTATGTGACCATTGTGGTTAATATCTGTTTTAAGAAGTCACAAGTATGAGACCATTGTGGTTAATATCTGTTTTAAGAAGTCACACGTATGCGACCATTGTGGTTAATATCTGTTGTCAGAAGTCACAAGTATGTTACCATTGTGGTTAATATCTGTTGTCAGAAGTCACAAATATGTGACCATTGTGGTTAATATCTGTTGTCAGAAGTCACAAATATGTGACCATTGTGGTTAATATCTGTTTCAAGAAGTCACAAATATGTGACCATTGTTGTTAATATCTGTTGTCAGAAGTCACAAATATGTGACCATTGTGGTTACTATCTGTTTTAAGAAGTCACAAATATGTGACCATTGTGGTTAATATCTGTTGTCAGAAGTCACAAATATGTGACCATTGTGGTTAATATCTGTTTTAAGAAGTCACAAATATGTGACCATTGTTGTTAATATCTGTTGTCAGAAGTCACACATATGTGACCATTGTGGTTAATATCTGTTTTAAGAAGTCACAAATATGTGACCATTGTTGTTAATATCTGTTGTCACAAGTCACAAATATGTGACCATTGTGGTTAATATCTGTTTTAAGAAGTCACAAATATGTGACCATTGTGGTTAATATCTGTTGTCAGAAGTCACAAATATGTGAACATTGTGGTTAATATCCGTTTTAAGAAGTCACACGTATGTGACCATTGTGGTTAATATATGTTGTCAGAAGTCACAAATATGTGACCATTGTGGTTAATATATGTTTTAAGAGTCACAAGTATGTGACCATTGTGGTTAATATCTGTTTTAAGAAGTCACAAGTATGTGACCATTGTGGTTAATATCTGTTTTAAGAAGTCACACGTATGCGACCATTGTGGTTAATATCTGTTGTCAGAAGTCACAAGTATGTTACCATTGTGGTTAATATCTGTTGTCAGAAGTCACAAATATGTGACCATTGTGGTTAATATCTGTTTTAAGAAGTCACAAATATGTGACCATTGTGGTTAATATCTGTTGTCAGAAGTCACAAATATGTGACCATTGTGGTTAATATCTGTTTTAAGAAGTCACACGTATGTGACCATTGTGGTTAATATCTGTTGTCAGAAGTCACAAATATGTGACCATTGTGGTTAATATCTGTTGTCAGATGTCACAAATATGTGACCATTGTGGTTAATATCTGTTTTAAGAAGTCACAAGTATGCGACCATTGTGGTTAATATCTGTTTTAAGAAGTCACAAGTATGTTACCATTGTGGTTAATATCTGTTGTCAGAAGTCACAAATATGTGACCATTGTGGTTAATATCTGTTTTAAGAAGTCACACGTATGTGACCATTGTGGTTAATATCTGTTGTCAGAAGTCACAAATATGTGACCATTGTGGTTAATATCTGTTGTTAGAAGTCACAAATATGTGACCATTGTGGTTAATATCTGTTTTAAGAAGTCACACGTATGTGACCATTGTGGTTAATATCTGTTGTCAGAAGTCACAAATATGTGACCATTGTGGTTAATATCTGTTGTCAGAAGTCACACATATGTGACCATTGTGGTTAATATCTGTTGTCAGATCTCACAAATATGTGACCATTGTGGTTAATATCTGTTTTAAGAAGTCACAAGTATGCGACCATTGTGGTTAATATCTGTTTTAAGAAGTCACAAGTATGTTACCATTGTGGTTAATATCTGTTTTAAGAAGTCACAAATATGTGACCATTGTGGTTAATATCTGTTGTCAGAAGTCACAAATATGTGACCATTGTGGTTAATATCTGTTTTAAGAAGTCACAAATATGTGACCATTGTGGTTAATATCTGTTGTCAGAAGTCACAAATATGTGACCATTGTGGTTAATATCTGTTTTAAGAAGTCACAAATATGTGACCATTGTGGTTAATATCTGTTTTAAGAAGTCACACGTATGTGACCATTGTGGTTAATATCTGTTGTCAGAAGTCACAAATATGTGACCATTGTGGTTAATATCTGTTGTTAGAAGTCACAAATATGTGACCATTGTGGTTAATATCTGTTTTAAGAAGTCACACGTATGTGACCATTGTGGTTAATATCTGTTGTCAGAAGTCACAAATATGTGACCATTGTGGTTAATATCTGTTGTCAGAAGTCACACATATGTGACCATTGTGGTTAATATCTGTTGTCAGATCTCACAAATATGTGACCATTGTGGTTAATATCTGTTTTAAGAAGTCACAAGTATGCGACCATTGTGGTTAATATCTGTTTTAAGAAGTCACAAGTATGTTACCATTGTGGTTAATATCTGTTTTAAGAAGTCACAAATATGTGACCATTGTGGTTAATATCTGTTGTCAGAAGTCACAAATATGTGACCATTGTGGTTAATATCTGTTTTAAGAAGTCACAAATATGTGACCATTGTGGTTAATATCTGTTGTCAGAAGTCACAAATATGTGACCATTGTGGTTAATATCTGTTTTAAGAAGTCACAAATATGTGACCATTGTTGTTAATATCTGTTGTCAGAAGTCACAAATATGTGACCATTGTGGTTAATATCTGTTTTAAGAAGTCACAAACATGTGACCATTGTGGTTAATATCTGTTGTCAGAAGTCACAAATATGTGAACATTGTGGTTAATATCTGTTTTAAGAAGTCACAAATATGTGACCATTGTGGTTAATATCTGTTTTAAGAAGTCACAAATATGTGACCATTGTGGTTAATATCTATTGTCAGAAGTCACAAATATGTGACCATTGTGGTTAATATCTGTTGTCAGAAGTCACAAATATGTGACCATTGTGGTTAATATCTGTTTTAAGAAGTCACAAGTATGCGACCATTGTGGTTAATATCTGTTGTCAGAAGTCACAAATATGTGACCATTGTGGTTATTATCAGTTGTCAGAAGTCACAAATATGTGACCATTGTGGTTAATATCTGTTTTAAGAAGTCACAAGTATGTGACCATTGTGGTTAATATCTGTTGTCAGAAGTCACAAGTATGTGACCATTGGTGTTAATATCTGTTGTCAGAAGTCACACATATGTGACCATTGTGGTTAATATCTGTTGTCAGATCTCACAAATATGTGACCATTGTGGTTAATATCTGTTTTAAGAAGTCACAAGTATGCGACCATTGTGGTTAATATCTGTTTTAAGAAGTCACAAGTATGTTACCATTGTGGTTAATATCTGTTTTAAGAAGTCACAAATATGTGACCATTGTGGTTAATATCTGTTGTCAGAAGTCACAAATATGTGACCATTGTGGTTAATATCTGTTTTAAGAAGTCACAAATATGTGACCATTGTGGTTAATATCTGTTGTCAGAAGTCACAAATATGTGACCATTGTGGTTAATATCTGTTTTAAGAAGTCACAAATATGTGACCATTGTGGTTAATATCTGTTTTAAGAAGTCACACGTATGTGACCATTGTGGTTAATATCTGTTGTCAGAAGTCACAAATATGTGACCATTGTGGTTAATATCTGTTGTTAGAAGTCACAAATATGTGACCATTGTGGTTAATATCTGTTTTAAGAAGTCACACGTATGTGACCATTGTGGTTAATATCTGTTGTCAGAAGTCACAAATATGTGACCATTGTGGTTAATATCTGTTGTCAGAAGTCACACATATGTGACCATTGTGGTTAATATCTGTTGTCAGATCTCACAAATATGTGACCATTGTGGTTAATATCTGTTTTAAGAAGTCACAAGTATGCGACCATTGTGGTTAATATCTGTTTTAAGAAGTCACAAGTATGTTACCATTGTGGTTAATATCTGTTTTAAGAAGTCACAAATATGTGACCATTGTGGTTAATATCTGTTGTCAGAAGTCACAAATATGTGACCATTGTGGTTAATATCTGTTTTAAGAAGTCACAAATATGTGACCATTGTGGTTAATATCTGTTGTCAGAAGTCACAAATATGTGACCATTGTGGTTAATATCTGTTTTAAGAAGTCACAAATATGTGACCATTGTTGTTAATATCTGTTGTCAGAAGTCACAAATATGTGACCATTGTGGTTAATATCTGTTTTAAGAAGTCACAAACATGTGACCATTGTGGTTAATATCTGTTGTCAGAAGTCACAAATATGTGAACATTGTGGTTAATATCTGTTTTAAGAAGTCACAAATATGTGACCATTGTGGTTAATATCTGTTTTAAGAAGTCACAAATATGTGACCATTGTGGTTAATATCTATTGTCAGAAGTCACAAATATGTGACCATTGTGGTTAATATCTGTTGTCAGAAGTCACAAATATGTGACCATTGTGGTTAATATCTGTTTTAAGAAGTCACAAGTATGCGACCATTGTGGTTAATATCTGTTGTCAGAAGTCACAAATATGTGACCATTGTGGTTATTATCAGTTGTCAGAAGTCACAAATATGTGACCATTGTGGTTAATATCTGTTTTAAGAAGTCACAAGTATGTGACCATTGTGGTTAATATCTGTTGTCAGAAGTCACAAGTATGTGACCATTGGTGTTAATATCTGCTGTCAGAAGTCACAAATATGTGACCATTGTGGTTAATATCTGTTTTAAGAAGTCACAAGTATGCGACCATTGTGGTTAATATCTGTTGTCAGAAGTCAAAAATATATGACCATTCATGTTATTTCACACGATGTTGATAATTTTAAGCTCTCACAATGTTGGTGAGAACTTAAAAGTAGCTCACTAACACTTTCAGACTAAGGGCCGCAAGTCTACAGCATAAGACCTATTGGCAAATGATAATTCCAACCTTCCAAAATGACTCATTTCAATATTACCTTGATTTTTATTGTCTGTCATACAAATTATATTTATAATGACCAACGACAATCACGGGAATAGTCAAGTGAATCAGTAAGAAAGCTTGATTCTCATCCGCCAATATGCCTTATACATTGGACATTAGACATATGCTACAGATAGACATAATCTAGTTAGATTCCCTTTCAATAAAAGGATCATGCCAAGCAATATCAAAAAGTGAATACGTTTTCAGCTCTATAACATGTGATAGCATTAAATACGATTGAACATTAAGGGTCGATTATTCGTATATTGGGGCAGTTAAAGATGAAAATGAGTTTGAAATTGCCGTTTCGGTACAAATAAAACAAAGGGGACGTATTAAAAACACATTTTAAATGATTGTTAAAGACGTTTCAAGATCTCAGGTCATCTTTTTGACACTGAAAACAGTAACTGAGCAAAGAAGAATCAATTATTTATTTCAATTATGAAATATTTTATGGACGGGACGATGTCGCACGTGAGCTTCTTGAAGTTAGTTTTTCGTTTCGACATTGCGTTAACTTTTGTTGTCGTTACTCGCGTGAGTTAACCACAAAAGTCTTTTGTAGACACTCTTAATTCAGGACTTCTTGTTCACTGTATTACTAGGTCACACGTTTTAAAAGTCGCCCTTGACCTTCATTTTGTTTTAACTCTGCCTCCTTTGAAACGCTCACTTTAAATTTCAGCGTCCCCTTCGGTTGTGACATACCATCTTGACTCACAATAAATGCTTCAGAAATGCGGCCTATATAAAAAAAAAGTAAACCAGGCCATATTTCAGTGGACTTGTTTTCGTGGGAAAGATGGTAGCGCCATTGTTGTATCTTTCTATGCAATAATAACGGATATGAATGCCTAGGATTTTAATGTCTTTGAGAAAACAGTACTGTAAATAATAGAGAATGGCGTATGGATACGGGTGGTATTAGTTGAAGAAAGGTGGATGAGCTCACACAATTGTCTAACAATAAAAGTCCACACAAAGTGTAGCAGGATCTTCTCTTGTTCATCTTTCCTCTTGTGATAAATTATAATTTTGATGGGTACCCCCAAATTTCCGGTGGGTCGTTATTAGAAATGGAATAAGAAACATAACATTTGTAAGAGATCGCTCTCTTATTTTTGCGGTCACTTATTTTCTATAGAAAAATTGAAAATCGCCATAGAACAATAATTCAAAGTATCCCCGACCAGTGTGACATAAAATGAAATGAAAGAAATACCGTTATCTTTGCAAGCAAAGTTCAAATCACTACGGGAAATCTGCTTAAGCGATAAGCCAGATCGAGAGGCGCTTGTATATGCAGTCAAACTGTAAACCATGATACAACGTATTCTGTTCTCCAGACTACATCCTGATATTCAGGAGTTTGAGAACGACCGCACAAGAAGATAGACTAAAAGAGCAAGAACTAGAGGTTGAGAAGTGGGCTTCTGTGGTTAAGCCGATAGCGACACAAGATAGAGGAAATATGTCAGACATGTGTGGCCGTGATTAGCTTCGAGCTTGGTGACCAACGTGCAAATTACAAGAACCAGTTATCTCGTAAAGCTAGCCTGCTATACTAGTGATATGTTCTCTGGTAAAGCTAGCCTGCCTATTAGAGATATCCCCGTGTAACAATCGGGATTTGAACTTCTAGTTCAAGGTGGCAACAAATAGGGTCACCAATGCCGGATTTACCTATAAGCTAAACAAGCTATATCTTAGGGCTCCCACTTTCTTGGGGCCCCTAAATTTTCTCATATCTCAAATAGCTTGGCGCCCCATATCTCAAATAGCTTAGGGTTCCATATCTTAAATAGCTTAGGGCCCCATATCTCAAATATCTTAGGGCCCTATCAAGTCTAAATCCGGCCCTGAGGACCACTGTCTTCTTTACACTCATTCGTAGAAAGCGACTAAGAAAGG
Source organism: Meghimatium bilineatum (assembly GCA_034231615.1). Classification (NCBI taxonomy): domain Eukaryota; kingdom Metazoa; phylum Mollusca; class Gastropoda; order Stylommatophora; family Philomycidae; genus Meghimatium; species Meghimatium bilineatum. The sequence goes on from CM067298.1 coordinate 39,840,858, forward strand.
TTGGGGGATGTGCTGACACCTGTGAAAGGTAGGGGGATCTGCTGACACCTGTGAAAGGTAGGGGTATGTACTGACAACCTGTCACCTGTGAAAGGTAGGGGGATGTGTTGACAACCTGTCACCTGTGAAAGGTAGGGGGTAATGTGCTGACAACCTGCCACCTTTGAATGGCAGGGAGGATGTGCTGACAACCTGTCATCTGTGAATAGTTACTGTCGCTGCATGGCTTCCGTCAATTTCTTACTTCTATCTCGTTTCAAATGGTGGAGATGACGGAGAGATGCAGGCCAGTAAATACTGCACCTGTATCCTTTTGTGGCAAACTCCTCGGTTGCAGGGAATGTTAATTATGTTATCACTGCAGATCGGGGAACATATCTCTCCTGTGTGCTGCCGGGGCCCGTAAGGGGACCAACGAATAGCAACACTGTTTACCTTCCATTCATGTCGTGGGAGACTACTAAAGAAGGTTTTGGGTCGAATAGGTTGTCCGATTTCATATAGGGTCATCCGCCGAAGACGGATGTGTTGGGCATTTGGCGCAAATAAAACGGCGACACAACGCATTTCCATTCTCTGGACTACATCCTGCTATAAATTTAGTAGGACAATGGTCTTGCTACAAGGGAGATCCAGCAGGAGTTTGAGAATGAACGATGAAGAAGAAGAAGATATAGGATCAAAGTGACTCAAAAGCAATTCTGAACACAGATGTGTCAGGTCTAACGGCGTAGATATCGCATAAAATCTGATGTGAACCATGACAGAGCGCATTCCGTTCTCCGGACTACATCCTGCTAATTTGCAGGAGTTTGAGAACGAACGAAGAAGAAGGTCAGCAGATCTGTGGGAAGTATGGTAAACTAGTTGGCGTAGACGTATATGCCTGCACTCCTGGCAGCACGTGATGATGCTGAGATACTGATACATCGTAGTTCCTCCCCTTGGAAACTAAACATGCATTGATAAACCTCATTTAACACATGCATGCCGTAGAGACAGCAAACTTCATGCGTTTGAGTATTACCTAGTAGCTAGGTATCTAAGGAGGACTTTTGCTTCTGCTAGAAAAACACTTTGAGCTATTAGAGTTAATCAAAAGACAAAACTCTGGTGTCGGGAAACGACGCGATACCGGAAATTTAAAGGCTGGTGTAAACACAGGGCAAATGTAAAAATGATCGGACACAGGTACACGTGTTACCAACATTTGTAGATAAAATAAACTAGCAACGAGACACAGGGACATACGACGTTTCTAGTAAAAGCCTTCATCAAACCGAAAGACAACACACAAGAAAAGCAATAGACTAAATATAAGAAAACACATATAGTGTGACGATGGCAGGGGGAATGAATTGAAACGTTGTATAAAACATTGACGAATCATTGACACAGCAACAACAAAAAACGGCGACACAACGCAATTCTGTTATCTGGACTACAACCTGCTGGAATCAAGGAATCAAGTAGGACCATTATCCTGCTACAAGAGAGATCATGTGGGCGTTGTAGAACGACCACCCAACAAACAAAAACACAAACAAGTGATTTGCACGAATAATGATAAATATAAGACAATTCAGTATAACTCAGACTGGAAATGAATCGAATTTGACAAAATCATTGAGATGTTATCTTTGCCTTCTATTGATAATTCCTACAAAGTTTTCTCAACACTTTTGACATTTCATTTCAGTTTCCAATTTTTACAGGGAATAAAAATAGTGGCCAGACTTTGGTGAATGTCACAAACATAAATTACGTATGTCAGCAACGCCAATAGAGGCTGTGGCATATCAAATAGTTATAATGACGGAAATGTGACCTTTTCTTGGAAAATGCTCTTTTATTTATCCAGATTCTTGTCATATTCTGCCGTCCTTAAACAAGAAATGTTGACCCCCTTCTGACTTGTCTTTTCTGTGCTCATCCATGTAAAGGGATCAGCAACGGGGTCTTTAGTCATGTTATTTCTGTCTGTAGATTAGCTTCCCCTAGCTTGATTGAACCCCTAGAGTACGAGAATTTCCTGACCCCGTAGCTTTCCCAGTCCATGAGGTTTGACATGTTTATCAATACCCTGATAATCTCGCGTCAACATTTTGTCACAACAGACATGTGAGCCAGCACCCAAATTTTGTTTTTCTCCACGTAATTTGCTATCCGGTCTGGTTGGATTTTACAAGCCAGTTCACTGTTAGAAAAATAAGCCTAATAATTGTGTTTCATTGCCAGTAACATTATAGTGTACGACAGATTCACATGTATATGAAAGATAACTTAATTCTTGTTAATGTCAGTTTGTATTTCAGTGTCATTTATCACCACAGTCGGATCTGCAACCTATCTGGGTCGTAGGTGTGTCACTTTAAACAGCAACATAAAAATACCACCATGTCCCTCTGTTCGCAGTGTCTTGCTTGAGTGCAGAGACCCTTAAATCCTTTCCGGTCTTTGATCAATCAATACTTTCCTTTACCCTGTTCGTCCTCTTCAATACTTAACTTCCTCTGCGGGACAGTAGTTTTGGAAAGGAAATAATGACGCTTGATATGTGAATATAACAACCAAATAATGACAGGTGATATGTGAACACAACAACAACATAATAATGACACGTGATATGTCAACACAACAACAATATAATAATGACAAGTGATATGTCAACACAACAACAATATAATAATGACACGTGATATGTCAACACAACAACAATATAATAATGACAAGTGATATGTCAACAAAACAACCAACATAATAGTGACAGGTGATATGTGAACAACAATGGCTAATAACGACAGGTAATATGTCAACAACACTAACAGGTGATATGTAAAAAAAAACATCCAATATATATTCATCTAATTATCCTGCGGTCGATCTCATATTTATAACCGACTAGCAGAATGGAATTGAATGCGTTGCATCATAATTTATAGTTGACTCCAATAGCTCTTCTTACACAGCCCGACAATCCGACTTCAGCGTGGAGTTCTGTGTCACTTGAAGCTCTAGGAGTTAAGGCAACTAAATCTACCCCACAACTATACGAGTCGTCATACGACATTAATTGCTGTCCTAATGTTGCTATTCTTTACTCTCTACTCCAACACTGACAACACGCGGACTAAATTTATGCTTGAATATAAGTTAACCTACTTTTAACAATATGTCATATGTTGTTTCCCTCCTTCACACACACTCTCTCTCTCTTTAAATACTCGTCTCTTCTATTATTTACGGTCTCCGCATCCCTTCCTTTCGTTGTGCGTGTTTGTATCCCATAAGCTTGTGGATCTGAAAGACTAAATGCCTCTTCTTCCTCCTTCCAAGTCCCCTTACTCAAGTAATTATATCATCACTAGCACACTGGTCTTCCGTTCAGTATGTGTGGGGAATTCTGACACCAGGTTATTAATATTCGCGCATCGATTGGTCAGAGCCACACTTCATTCCATCGCCATTTTGCTTCAGTAGTCGCCTTCGATGAGGACATTAACAAAGGAGAACATTTAATCAAGAGCTGGTTATCATTCATGTAGCTGCCCCACACTCTTAGTCCAGTCATATATTGGATTCAGTAATGTGAAGCTGAGTAAGACATGGCAACTATAGGTTGTTATTCACAACATCAATAATCTGTTCAATTGGTCATATGGTTGGCCATACATTATGTCAACAATTTTATGTCGATTTTAAATCCCTTGTCCATGTCAAGAAATCAGGTGCTCTCCCCCCTTTCCCACCTTGCTTAATTATTACCAACAAAATTAAATCGCCATCCGAAAAAATAGTTTAAATGTCGGGGGGGGGGGGGCGTGTTTTATCTCGCATGTTTAGAAAATGTTTGATATTCAAACAATTTAATTGGCGTGTTAAAGACAGTATGACTTCAATCAATATCAATCCATCTTTCCCATATCAGCAACTCTTCAATTTTTTCAGACCCCCCCCCCCTAATTTTTGGAGTAATTTATGGACTGCCCCTACAGATATTTATATTTCTGCCTAATTACTATACTCATCAATTATTGTTTCTTTTTTCTTTTCAGGAATATCATAGGAGACGACTAGATATAGTTTAAGAATTGGCTAACAAATTGTCACGTGTAAAAGAAACTACATTGTCACTGCGTGTCTTGTTTCAATTTATTACTTTTATCTTCTGTATTACTTGTTCATCAGTTGCCTTGCGAGTTATCATGGTAACGCATTAGACTAAGGGAGTAAGCCACTACAGAATTTCCGATGGGGAGATCCTAAAGCAGGCGATGGTATATTAAGCCATCTTCTGGCATCTCCTTCAGTTTTGTTTATTTCTACGGCTATTCGCATTGTCTTTCCCTTGGAACTAATCAACAGAACTGAGAAGGGGTTAGTGCAAATGTGCAACTTGCTTCCACCATAAAACAAACCCGGGAAAACAATCATGTGTAAAACGTAAGAACTATGTCTCTCAGTAATTTAACCAATTTGAGTGTCTCATACTCCATATAAATGTATACACTGTCCTACTTTGATTGTCTGTAAAGATGCAAAAGACATCATAGTCCACTGTAAATCATTGTATCAAGTGACATATTCTTTCCAGTGAGTTGTCTCCATCCTGGATACTCTGAAAACCTCTCTGTCTAGGGCACACAAACCTGCATTGGTCAGAGACATGTGCATACATTCCTCGATGTCACTGACTCATCGTCTTCTTGGTCTTCCTCTTCTTCTCTGACCTGGAACTCTGCCCTCCAGAATCAGCCTTCGATATTATCAATTCATGAACAGTTATATTCTTGTGAAGTATGCCGCCGGTATACTGTAGCATATACTGTAACAGTATATTCTTTCAAGCTGTCTGCTCAATATATAACTTGTTATCTTTTATCACTCTGCTGACTTAATTCTAACCCTGTGGTAATCATGTAGTGGTCATGCAGTAATCTCTTCTTGGCTTCAATGAATACAGAGGCACTTCTTGTTACAGAAATAAAATGTCGTTTAATATAAACATCAAGCCAATGGTACAAATCAATATTAAATTCCGGAGTATTTAATATCTCCGTGACGTATAATACATCACCAATACAAAATGCCAAGATTTCACAAACTACTCTAGCACATCCAGGAATTTGGCGCACGTTATAATATAAGCTTAATGAGATTATAGACTATCTCATTATTCTACTGTTAATCTCACTTTTGCTCGACTATCTTTCTTTCTATTTCAAGTCGGACCGACCTTCTACCAAGACTGCAGCTCTCTGCCTGTCTGTTGCCAAAACTAACTAGGACTTGTCTCTCCGGGGAGACAAGTAATCTGTCGACTGTGTCCGGGGACTCCGTGGGACACTCTGCTCCTGGAGACCGTCTCGCTCGGCAGTCGATAATCCAATCCTTCTTCCTCCTCCACTCCTAAGTTTCTCCAAACTTTCAACCAATCAAAAGCTTTCATTTCCCCAGAGGAAAAGCTCTGGCCAATCAGAAATTGATCTTTCTGGTTACAATAAACCCACGTTGCCTCAGACCAACCAGGAAGCTTCTACCTGGTATGATGCCCGTCTGTCTATTATCTGACATGTTCTTAGGTAAACAAACGTTGCACTTGATCATAGCTTGACACGTTCCTATAAAAACACACGTTTGTGTTTTATCGTCGCTTGACACGTTCTTAGATAAACACACCTTTGCATGGTGTGCCACTAGCATCCATAGTGACAACATTTACACAAGAGCAAAACATTCAATGTGTTGCATTTCACGCCGTCCATCTTTTGCTATATGTGAAGGGTTCTCACTTCTTACTGTGAAACCCCCTGCCTTTGAAGGGTTCTGCAACCAGATACTATCACAATACATTATATTTGAATAGAGTATGGACTGGAACGTACTGACAGGAGCTTATGCATTTTTCAAATTTGCACAACTAAAGTATAAACTAGTTCAGACGACTATACACGTCCCGCATACCTTCAATGTGCACGCCTCCACGTTACACATAGGATAACATATACTTACAGTATACAATCCACAGTCAAGGACAATGACAAAGTATGATTCTCAATATGAACGACTGACTATATGTCACGACGGAGGTCACATCACTTTCTTGGGGGGGGGGGAGAAGGGGGTCCAAGTCCTGTCTAGGAGGACTACAGAAAGTTATATTTTTGAATAATATTAAGTAGGATATGTTGTAATACGAAATAAAGACAGACATCTTTTATCAAGCTACTACTTTGTATCAACTATGTACATTCAATGGGACGTTATATACAAAGTACCTAAAAAAAACCACTTTCGCCATCTTTCCGGTTAGTTCTGTTTCATATGTCTCGTACTCTAACAGGGCTCGGGCGAGTACTTCACTCTTGCGTCTGGTAGTTTGTAGTTGACTACGTACATCATGCAATTCTTTCCGTAAGTCTGCCGACTCCTCGTCATCAGTGTCGTGGTCGGATGCACTGTCGTCCTCTAATTTTTATGGGCCTGCAATTCGTCTGCAGTAACCCATCTCAGCCCCTGTCGATAATTATTTACAGCCTCCCTATGCTCCTCAGGACTTACCCATATCGTTCTTGGGTCTGCCCTGATCATATCTAGGATTGTTTCACCTGGTTTCGGACTGCGAGACTCTTGTGGGCGAGTGTTGCCTTTTCTTCTGTTCAGTGGTTTATTTGTCCTAGTGTATGTATTAGTTTCTCCTCCACCTTTTGTCCTTACAACTTCACATGTGAGATCATACTCTCCACCCGCTTTTCCTAACGTCATCTTGTGAGTCGGCGGACCTGAGATTATGTCTTTCGGTTTCTGCATCTTTGTCTTCTCGTGATCTGCCTTCGCTATACTCGACTCTGAGACATGCGTCGGTCTGCTGGAATCTTGTGGACAAGTGCTCCCACTTTTTCTCTCTTGAGCTTTCTCCTCTTGAACCGACTTAACTCTGCTACGGGCCTCCTCCTTCAAACGCTTGATTTCTTTATTCCTGTCCGTTAGTTTGTCTCTCATTTCTGTTATTTCGGTACGCCGTGCATCTACTTGTTCGAGCATGCGTCTATAATCATTCATCATTTGGTCGTACCCTACTTTGGTGTCGCGTAATTCTTCTCTTGACTTTAACAACTCCTGTTCCACTGTGAGGCGTTTTTCCACTTCTATGTCTCTCTGTTCTAACCCCTGAGTTAGCTCCTGCTGCAACGACACCATTTGTCGTTTCACGTCGACTAGTTCTATATCTTTCTTCTCTATCTCTCCGTGGTTGGCATTGCGCTGGGCTAATTCTGCCTGAAGTTTATCTACTTTCTCTTCACTGACCTTTAACCTCTGTCTTAATTGTTTTGACTTTTTCTCTGTCACCTCTCCGTTTTCGTTGACTTCTGTCATCACCGCAACCTCACTAGTCTCTATAGGCCTATGTGGCTCCGTCATCATACCGGTATCTATATTGTCTCTAGGGATCGTCCCCGTTCCCACGTCTCTATATTCTGTGTCAGTTCCTGCTTCCCGTCTGATCCTCCTATTCGCTTCGATGGTGTGTATTCTAGTTCTATTTCTCTGTGCTCTGTCCGTTACCGGTACCCTCTTGTACTCGTTTGTGTCCGTGCCTCTACATTTCTTGATTTGAAGTGGATTAGGCAATGCAGTCCGAGTGTTCCCTCTTGCTTTGTCTATTTTAACTCCTTTCTGCACGCGAATAAGTCTAGCATTACCCAAACATCTATCACTTCCTTCTCTTGTACTAAACTCCACGAACGCAAAGTTCCTCCGGTATCCGTATTTGTCTTGTGCTAGAAATATGTGTGTTACGCGATCGAAGAATTCGAAATAATCTTTGATTCTGTCTCTAGTTACGCTGGGGTTTAACCCTCCTACGAACACACGTTTATCGTTGGTGTAACCTGTCTGTCTCTCTTGAAATCTGTCGTGAGGCTGGTAACAATTTCTGGCATAATGTCCCTTCTTACGACATCTGAAACAGACACTATACCTAACCTTTGTCTCGTATTTGTAAGTATTTCTACTCCGAATATCATGCCCTATAACAGTTTCTTCGGTAGAAGTTTGGTCTATTTCTTGTATCCAACCTCCTCTCCTAACGCTATCCTCATTATTATCGTATCTTCCTTCACTTAGTTTCTCCGTTTGCTGTAACGTATTTAAACGAGACGTACTCCAGGCTTGTCCTAAATAACAGGCTACTGCTTGAATCAGTAACGTTTGTTCGTCCCTGTTCGGGTGCACTCTTTCTTCCGCGCCTTCTGTGTGGACATTATTGCGATTTGACGTTTGTACGTCAGGTTCGACTCCTATCACTAACTTTTCCTCCTTCTTCTTTCCTAATCTGCCTTTCAATTCGTGCAGCCAAAACATCTCGTTTGCCCTTTGGAATATATATGTGATGCCTAACAATATACACATACTTATGTCCCGTACGGGCGATATTTTTATTTCTCTATACATCATCATCTTTCTATTTTCAATTTCATCTTCTATCTTTTGTTCCATTCTGTTAATGTAATCAATTCGAACACAAATTTATTTTATTTTCTAGGACAAAAAAAATAAATATATTATCAAACACAATTAATATGTTCAATTAACTGAATCATTGTTCTCCTAGATACATCTTATACACAACTGTTCATTGTCAATTAACTAATCCATTGTTGTCACACTTATCTGTAGAAAACTTGTTCCTTCTAGATATATCTTATACACAACTGTTCATTGTCAATTAACTAATCCATTGTTCTCCCAATGATCTGTAAGGAAAAACGTGTTCCTCCTAGATATATCTTATACACAACTGTTCATTGTCAATTAACTAATCCATTGTTCTCACACTTATCTGTAGAAAAACTTGTTCCTTCTAGATATATCTTATACAAAACTGTTCATTGTCAAATACCTTAATACTCACAATGCGAATCTTCTTGAACAGATGTCGGAATTTGTAACGAATCCATGAATATTTAAACATACATTGGCGTAGATCAATATAGTGGTTAGTACTTCTGTGTGTCGCGAGATCCTGGTCACGGCACCAGTGTAACAGTATATTCTTTCAAGCTGTCTGCTCAATATATAACTCGTTATCTTTTATCACTCTGCTGACTTAATTCTAACCCTGTGGTAATCATGTAGTGGTCATGCAGTAATCTCTTCTTGGCTTCAATGAATACAGAGGCACTTCTTGTTACAGAAATAAAATGTCGTTTAATATAAACATCAAGCCAATGGTACAAATCAATATTAAATTCCGGAGTATTTAATATCTCCGTGACGTATAATACATCACCAATACAAAATGCCAAGATTTCACAAACTACTCTAGCACATCCAGGAATTTGGCGCACGTTATAATATAAGCTTAATGAGATTATAGACTATCTCATTATTCTACTGTTAATCTCACTTTTGCTCGACTATCTTTCTTTCTATTTCAAGTCGGACCGACCTTCTACCAAGACTGCAGCTCTCTGCCTGTCTGTTGCCAAAACTAACTAGGACTTGTCTCTCCGGGGAGACAAGTAATCTGTCGACTGTGTCCGGGGACTCCGTGGGACACTCTGCTCCTGGAGACCGTCTCGCTCGGCAGTCGATAATCCAATCCTTCTTCCTCCTCCACTCCTAAGTTTCTCCAAACTTTCAACCAATCAAAAGCTTTCATTTCCCCAGAGGAAAAGCTCTGGCCAATCAGAAATTGATCTTTCTGGTTACAATAAACCCACGTTGCCTCAGACCAACCAGGAAGCTTCTACCTGGTATGATGCCCGTCTGTCTATTATCTGACATGTTCTTAGGTAAACAAACGTTGCACTTGATCATAGCTTGACACGTTCCTATAAAAACACACGTTTGTGTTTTATCGTCGCTTGACACGTTCTTAGATAAACACACCTTTGCATGGTGTGCCACTAGCATCCATAGTGACAACATTTACACAAGAGCAAAACATTCAATGTGTTGCATTTCACGCCGTCCATCTTTTGCTATATGTGAAGGGTTCTCACTTCTTACTGTGAAACCCCCTGCCTTTGAAGGGTTCTGCAACCAGATACTATCACAATACATTATATTTGAATAGAGTATGGACTGGAACGTACTGACAGGAGCTTATGCATTTTTCAAATTTGCACAACTAAAGTATAAACTAGTTCAGACGACTATACACGTCCCGCATACCTTCAATGTGCACGCCTCCACGTTACACATAGGATAACATATACTTACAGTATACAATCCACAGTCAAGGACAATGACAAAGTATGATTCTCAATATGAACGACTGACTATATGTCACGACGGAGGTCACATCACTTTCTTGGGGGGGGGGGGGAGAAGGGGGTCCAAGTCCTGTCTAGGAGGACTACAGAAAGTTATATTTTTGAATAATATTAAGTAGGATATGTTGTAATACGAAATAAAGACAGACCTCCAGCTATGTTTGCGATACAGCAGTCTAACGATACAGCAGTCTAAGTGATGAGTTGGACATATATATATATATATATAGAGAGAGAGAGAGAGAGAAAGAGAGAGAGAGTGAGCGATTGTAATATAGGTGCCCCCGTGTTTAAAGTACCATGATGGTAGTCTTATCGATTAAACAAACAATTCAACCAACTTAGACAATGATTTCTGTAAGAAAATGTTGATCTTCTATTGCGTTCGTTCAGCAATTCAACCGACATAGAAAACATGATTTCTGCGAGAGAATGTTGATTATCTTCTATTGCGTTCGTTCTCAAAATCATGCTTGTTAAAAGGATGTAGTCCAGTAAACGAAACTGGTTGTGTCGTGGTTTCCAGATTTGCAGTAATAGCTGCGCCTTTCTGCATGAGACATCCGACTTTAGTTCACTTCAGTGTGGCTTTTAGTAAAAAGTAATACTGCTAGTAAAACTGTATGAAATGTACGCATGACATGTATATTATTATTATTTGTATGATTTGAGCTTGTTTTCAGTTGTGTGTTTTATTTCACGTGAGCTTATTTCATAGTGATTGTGTGTTAGTCGTCGTGCAGTAAAACTCATCACCTGTTTTCTACGTAAGTACCATGACTTTTCCTGTAGACTCCTAGCTCCTGTGAGACTACAGCACTTGATCGCTCAGAGTGGCACACCCAGATCACTGCTGGCATCACGAAATTTGAAAAAGAAAGAACACTGCGGGCAATCCACAAGCGCAAGGAGCGGAAGGACAAATCCGTAAATTCTCCTACCCCGACCCTTCAGCACTCCTGCATGCACTGCAATAGAACTTTCCGTGCACGAATCTGACTCATCGGGCATCTACGAACTCACAAACCAAATTAGTTATTTACCAATTTTAATTATTATATATATATTTTTTTTCATCGCACTTAATGTTTTTCATGCCATGCTCATCTTCGCTTGCGAAGGAGGAACAACATCATCGTGACTTTTAGGTAGTTTGGGCCTACGGGATAGAACAGGCAATAGTACACCAAATATTCTTAGTCGTCTCTTACGACATGCCTTGCAGGTCACAGTGTTACTATTCTATACGTCCCTTTATAGCCCATAAAACACATGGTCGTGTGAGAATATATATGCCTACATATGCCGGAAGGTTTTTAAGAGAGGTAGATTCGAAATAATAAACTCTAGAACAATTGAGTTGTCATTCTCCAGATCTAATGTAAAAATGTTGTTCCAGTAATGCATCCATTTAAAATACATAATTTTGTAGTTCCTGAAACATTATGTGGTGTTTCCTTCAACATAACCACACAATGTTTTGATATTTATCATTTCATATCTTGAGCAAGACTCCAATCAGTATATTACAGGTAATATAATGTCTCTGTGTCAGGGTAAGTCCTTGGTTATTGTTTATTTCGTGTTGTTTATGTTTCTACAATGTTATGGTGGATTGTGTAAAACTGTGTTAGCAGCATTAAGGTTATTTCGTTAAAACAGGGCATAAATTATTTAATAAGTCTTATCACAAATTAATTGATATATTGACAATAGGTTCTCTCCCAGATCGAGAGCCTACCAACGCTCAGAGCTTTTAAATAATTGTACGATCGTAATGTTTTAGTAGTTTGTGACGTCCTCGCCGAATGCAATTGTTTAGTAGTTTATGATGTCACTCTGGCGGTTCATTTTCTATTAGGGAAATGGCTGCAGTATCAATTCTGAACTTTTACGATTGATAAAGATGCAATACGCTTCTGTCTTTCTTGAGACAGATGAATAGAGTTTAGGAAGGAGGGTCTGGGTTCTAGAGTTAGAATTAGATAAACCCTTAACATCCCCTCCCCTCTCCTAAACTCTAGGATCATTTCCCTCTCCTTCGGCGAACATTCGTAACATTTAATTCTTAGTATAATTTAATCTCCTTAATATTAGCCATTTTGATTTTCTTGTGACACGCTAATAGCGTAATTTTATTGACGGATGACTTAAGTGTGCATTATAACTCGTTCACAATCCGTAAACAGGCGATGCCATATGTGTGTCTCTATTTAAAATGAACCGTCTATGTTATTTTGTTTGTCCTGATGAAGGTTTTTTAGTGTAGATGTTGTTTGTCACTGTGTCTCGTTGCTAGGTTTTTTGGGTTGTTTTTTTAATACTTATTTTGGTAACAAGTAAATCTATGTCTGTTAATTTTTAAAAATGTGGTATTCTCGTGTGCTGAGAGAGAATCGAAAATGTATGAATATAACAATTTATCAACTATAATAACTTCATTGATACACATAAAATATATATTAAAAATTAAACGTATCACTATTAGGGTAACACTTTTTGTTTTCGCATAGACCATCGATGTACTTGTAATCTCATAAATCTATAGCTTAATATATTTCGGACGCTCTTGCTTATAGTGTTGATTTCTTCTTCTCTTCTATCTATTTTTAGTTTCAAACTCTTGAAAGTAGGATGTAGTCCGAAGGATGGAATGAAATCTGTGGGCAGTTCTGTTGCCTACAAGAACAGCAGGAGGGTGTTTGATAACTGGTCTCATAACTCCACTACAAGATCAAGCATGAAAATGGAAATAGAAGCAGTGACAAATCCACTCCGCTTGTTGGTAACTGAAAAACCAACGCATGCGGTGATACTCTCAGACTTGTTGTGTTAGGTATAAAGGTGTATGTTAAGAAAGGAATGGTTCATGTTCCTGAACCGTTCAGTTGTTTATGGATATACTGTCCTGGTCATGCGGGGGTCAGGGGAAGCGGAAGAGCTGGCTCATATACGGGCAATACAGTGGTCGATGGCATTTGAGTACGACATTTCTAGGTATCACACTGCTTATGTAGCCAGGAATTGCTTATCGCAGCAACATTTTTTTCTTGTACAGAATTGGCCTGCAAACTCTCATGATATGAACCCGATTGATCACGCTTGGGATGAACTAAACAGTCCTGCAGCACAACATCAAAAATGTGAAGATATAGAGCGAGCATCCATTGCATAATGGAAAGATATGTCCCCAACATTTGTCGTGACACTTTGCAGTATCATGAGACACCGATTCCAAGCTTATATAGATACTGATGGAGGACACAAGCGATAGCATAGTTTGTGCCATAATTCATATTCTCAGTTGAAGTTACTTTTCTCCAAAACTACTTGTTAGATCGAAAAGATTTAAGGATCCAACTTGAGATTCTCCATGATTCTATAAAACCATGTTTTGCCCTTTAAATATATAAAGAGATTAAAACATTTTCTCTATAACATATATATTTATAATGGTTTTGTGAATATAAGTAATTTGCCATTTTTTACAGTTTTACACCCGAGTATGTCGACAGTCACGGTTGATGAGAGGAATTGTTTTTTTGTTGTCTCAAACTCTACATTAGATGTAACCCTTTTCATACGCACCTAGTCACGATTCCACGAATGAGTGCGATGTGTCGTCGTTTGTCGTTTATTTAGAGATTTCATTGTAATTGTCAATATCTTTGTACGTTTCATTGATCATTTCAATGTTTTTTCAGTATATTATCCAATGAAAAGTATGGAAATACGGGGGTATGTCTATAGACGAGACATTATCAGGATATTTAATGTCATTTGTAATGTATTGTCCGACGCAATTGTTTAACCTTACAATAATAGCTAAACTTCAGTTTACCCAAAGGGGTATTGCATATTAGACGTGTTTTTATTGTGGTATTTTGTTCCAATTAGTCAATTTATATATGTACCTAAGCGTTTTATTACAATATGAGTTTGAAGTGTAAATTCACTATTGTGTAAAATATGACTAAACAATTGTACAGTTTCTTTTGCAGAGAAGTTAGAAGAGGCCGTTTATAATACGACATACACAATTCTAAAACGATAACACAGCATGCTCTCGGTTTAAATAAAGTGGTATTTAATCATTGGATAAAAAAGGACTATAATTATAAAAATCATGAAGTACAGCAAGGTCGGAGAAAACTGACAATTTCGACAAAGGTGTTATTGTACGTGAGATTATTAAAGTATTTTTAGCACATGATGTGGTAACACTATGTAAACTAAAAATTCGCCTGTGTGGTCATTGTGATATTAATATCTCTAAAACCGCATTATGGAGTGTTGTTAGGGGCACCGGTTTCACTTTTTGGAAATCTCTTACAGGCAAAAATATATTATGGTAGAAAATGCATCTCAGAGCTGCGCGATGTAAATATCTTATGTAGATACGTGAGTGTAGGATGGTAGGTTATTACAAAATATTTCTGGATGAACCGTGAGTAAATGCTCACCAAACATTTGATAAAGAGTGGCAATCACTTGACTGAACTTAGGAAAAGGAAATTTATAGCATCAAAGGTGAACGCATTGTAATAGGTCCTGCAACCAGTAACGCAAATGGTCGTGTCAGCGGGACAGAACATATTTTCCAAGCATGATCTATATATGGTAGAGTTTTCAGAAGCCATGTTTAGGTCATATGTGTCAAACTGAAAGGTACAAATATTGCGGTCAAACTGTAACCATTACTCAACTCACTCCGTTTTGTTCTCTTCACTACATCGTACTAATTTATAGATGTTTGAGACATAAAGCAAAAGAAGACGAAAGTACTTGTAGTACTGAGTCATATTTCATACCTTCTGTAGTTCCCCTAGTACTAAGTTTGCATTGACTGGGTGCATGCTTTCTCCAGGGTGTATCATCTCAGCTATTGCAAATTGGAAGGCTGACAAATGTCATTATTTTGTTTTTAAGTATTGCTTGTTTGTTTGAGAACCTCAGGAACTGCGCGCGATTAGCTCTTACTTCATAAGGTTTGGTGGTAGGGTTGGTTGTCCCGTCCCATCACCTCTTGCGACATAAATAGCAGGTAACACTGTCTCTGCTCTTCGCTCCCCTACAGGCCTCGGAAAAATACACGGGTGATTGAGAACTCATATAACCCGCAGGGAGTTAAAGGTTGAACCAGCGGTACATGGACTCATGCCCTTTGACCCATAGCCATTGTGGATATATGCATGTGTTTGTGAGCTGTTGTTTTGTTCCATATAAGGTATACATTTATCTGGCCCTGTAGGAAGGAGTTAAAGATGAATAGGTAATATACCGTCCTCTGATGGAGACTACAGTACAACTGTCAACCAAATGGTAAATAATAAACATGAAAATATTAGTAGAAGAGGTTAAATAGTAGTTTTTTCGTAGAACAACAATACACAGAATCGATATTTCGATAAAAAAATCTGTATCTAGAAAGGAATAAACAAACACATACTGGAAGAAGAAAATCATCGAAAGCTACTTTTCGTGTCAGAAAAGTGTGCAGTAGAAATTAACATGCTTCTGATAGATAAGTGGGGTTCTTGGGATCTGTGAATAGGACACTTGCCTGAAGAAGTACTATGTTCTATATTGAAGTCTCCTGGGTATGAAAGAAAGCTCAGAAAAACCACCCCACTGCACATAGGAAATAAGAACTAATCGCTCGCAATTCCAGGGGTTCTCAAACAAATAAACAAACAATACTTAAAAACAAAACAATAACATTAGCCAGCCTTTCAATTTGCAATAACTGAGATGATGCACGCTGGATCAAACATGCACCCAGCCAATACAAGCTTTGTACTAGGGAAACTACAGAAAGTATGAAATCTGAATCATAACTACAAGTACTTTCGTCTTCTTCTGCTTTGTGTCTCAAACATCTATACATTAGTACGATGTAATCAGGAGAACGAAACAGAGTAAATTGAGTCATGGTTACAGTTTGACAGCAATATTTACACCTTTTAGTTTGAAACAACCGACCTAAACATGGCTTATGAGAACATTCATAGGATAAGGACAGCCCACATCCCCCCAAATCAAAACCTTCTTCATCGCCTCTTATGACATGCATGATGGGTATAAGTATTGCTACTCTTTATTCCCTTTAGAGCATCGACAACACATGTGTTATTTCAGTAATATCTACTATCATTGCAAAGATATTCCTCTCAAATTAGTGTACACGTTCGCACACAAATACACACACATAAGCACGCTCACACACGTCGAGTTGAAGTTTAAAGTGTATGAAAGTTGAGAAATCACTGGTACGATCTGTCATAGTTCTCGTTGATCACCTGGTACGATCTGTGATAGTTCTCGCGGATCACCTGTTGCGATCTGTGATAGTTCTCGCTGATTACTTGGTACGATCTGTGGTAGTTCTCGCTGATTACTTGGTACGATCTGTGATAGTTCTCGCTGATTACTTGGTACGATCTGTGATAGTTGTTGCTGATCAAATAGCAAATATTATGTCTAAATTAATGCTGGTTTGTGCAGCTTTGGTACACGCAATTTCACTTTTGAAGATCGAAACACAAGTTTTTGCATTAGCCTCTAGGAAAATGTTATCGTGAGATTTAGCTCATGAAAATCAGGTCATGGAACAGAACACGTCCAGATAGTGTTCGTCATCTATTACCCTGCTTTGTATGTACTAATCCTGGGCTAGAAACTCCCAAGAAATCGGCAGGCATCACTTCCCCTCGCTGAAGTGGAACCCGACTATTTGTTAACGAATAAATCCCCTTGTCATCGACGTGTGAGATTAAGAGAGTGGAAACACGTCTAGTCTATTTAAATCGCTAATCCTTCCACAATGTGGACCGAATTTGTAATCATCTTCCGTGGACCGTCAGATCGAAGTTCAGATAGACTTGTACCCCGTCACACTCTGATAAATGCTACAGCTATCCGAGTCCCTCTTCTGAAACTATCTCTACCAGTGAAATTTGGCAGTTGGACCGTGAGATTTAGCACTGTCTCTACCCGAGCTTCAGTTCTGTAAATATCCACCCCGCACAGTTATTCTATTGTGCGCGGATTGCGGGAGGTGACTAGAATACACCAGCTCTCACAAAATATTGCTGTATAATGTCCTGACGCTCCCTGCACGCTTCATGGCCTCTTTCTGGAGCCTTGATTTATTTAATAGTCCGGTTTCTTTAATAATTAAACTTCTCCTCCTTTCATATCTGTAACCAGGATTCAACAAGAGTAGTGACCTGGTCTTGACGACAAACATCTGTTGAGAACACGGTCTACACATCAATTGGTCAAATGATCAACTTTGGTGAAACATTTTATAGCTTGCTTTCATCCGTGAAAGTCCGGCTCTGTGGCGAAGTTGTACAGGGCGCGTCTATGACGGCAAGAGTATCGAGTTCCATCCCCGCCACAGGCAATTGTGCATCGGGACCGTTCAGAAAGCAATGGCAAACTACTCAATGTATTTATATTGCCTAGAAAATAACCACAGTCAACAAATGCTGGGTTGATAGTTAAGTTCTGTAAAGGATATGCTACCAATTTTCATCCGAGAGGTAGGCTAACTTCCAGCGGGAACAACTGACCAACATTAACGTGACATTACGTTTGGAGTACGTGACCGGATGGCAAGTGCTCTGGCCTTAGAGTCATGAAGTTTCGGATTCAACTTAGGGTTAGGAATTTCGTCTTTCAGATTAAAACAAGAAATAACAAATTGTGTACACGTAGTGGCGACTGATATATTAGAGCGACTTTTATTTCTACAGACTCATTGGGTTTCTTATCAGGAAACATGCATAAATTACAGCTTTTGAAATATTGCTTTTGGTAGAGTTTTGTTTGTTTCGATTACCAAGTACCGCCAGTGTGTCGCAGGGGCTAGAGACTGAAGGAAAGGCAACATTGTTTACATTCTATGCATGTCGTAAGAGGTGACTAAGGAGGTTATGTGAGGTTTTAGAGTTGACTGTCCCATTCCATATAGGGTAAAGGTGATCCAAAGCCATGATGAAGTCGGATGAGTGAGACCAAAAATTGCAGATATCGCAGCAATACTGTTAACATGACACAACGCATTCTGTTCTCCGGTCTACATCCTGTTAATCTGCAGGAGTTTGAGAACGAACGCAGAAGATTACCAGATAATATGAGCAAGTAAACAATTGTACACTTTTGTGCAATAGGGTGGAGCGGAGAAGATTCTTCATTTTATTTCCAACCCAGAAGATTCCCACTCTCAGTGTGTTCAATATTTGAGATACTGAGCGAGAAAACCCAAATAAAGATGAATTATTGTGTATCTTCCAGGAGAGAAAAACCAAATAAAGATGAATTATTGTGTATCTTCCAGGAGAGAAAAACCAAATAAAGATGAATTATTGTGTATCTTCCAGGAGAGAAAAACCAAATAAAGATGAATTATTGTGTATCTTCCAAGAGAGAAAAACCAAATAAAGATGAATTATTGTATATCTTCCAAGGGAGAAAAACCAAATAAAGATGAATTACTGTGTATCTTCCAAGAGAGAAAAACCAAATAAAGATGAATTATTGTGTATCTTCCAGGAGAGAAAAACCAAATAAAGATGAATTATTGTGTATCTTCCAGGAGAGAAAAACCAAATAAAGATGAGTTATTGTGTATCTTCCAAGAGAGAAAAACCAAATAAAGATGAATTATTGTGAATCTTCCAGGAGAGAAAAACCAAATAAAGATGAATTATTGTGTATCTTCCAAGAGAGAAAAACCAAATAAAGATGAATTATTGTATATCTTCCAAGAGAGAAAAACCAAATAAAGATGAATTACTGTGTATCTTCCAAGAGAGAAAAACCAAATAAAGATGAATTATTGTGTATCTTCCAAGAGAGAAAAACCAAATAAAGATGAATTATTGTATATCTTCCAAGGGAGAAAAACCAAATAAAGATGAATTACTGTGTATCTTCCAAGAGAGAAAAACCAAATAAAGATGAATTATTGTGTATCTTCCAGGAGAGAAAAACCAAATAAAGATGAATTATTGTGTATCTTCCAGGAGAGAAAAACCAAATAAAGATGAGTTATTGTGTATCTTCCAAGAGAGAAAAACCAAATAAAGATGAATTATTGTGAATCTTCCAGGAGAGAAAAACCAAATAAAGATGAATTATTGTGTATCTTCCAAGAGAGAAAAACCAAATAAAGATGAATTACTGTGAATCTTCCATGAGAGGAAAACCAAATAAAGATGAATTATTGTGAATCTTCCAGGAGAGAAAAACCAAATAAAGATGAATTATTGTGAATCTTCCAGGAGAGAAAAACCTTATTATGTGGGCATACAATTAACCAAGTGCCATGCCGAGTGGCGTAGGCGATCATGTTTCTCCAGAACTCTATCTCCTGTATTGTTGATAAGTTCAGTTGGTGACAACTGTTTGTCCCACAATGACAACCCATCCAGAATTTATATCTGACTCTTCTCCCATTGATCTTTGCGGTGGTTACTAAATGTTCAAGTTTTATTTTTCTCATCACTTGCCCTCAAAATCTTGATTGTCTGCTTCTAATTTTTACTTTGTCGGCATACAGGTTACCTAATTTCAGAAGTAAATAATGGGGATACCTATTAACGATAAAAGTTTGTCCCAAAAGTATGCTATTGAAATACTTTTTTTTAGAAACACAAGGCAGCAAACAAATTGGACCAAATCCGCTTAGATGGCATATACTCGCCTCGCAACTTGAGTCAACAAGTTTTCCATATCCGACAACACGGCATCCCTACATGTTAATTTATTGTACTCAGAAATGATGATGTGATAGAACTGAAGCTATCGATTGTCTGTTCTCTTCTCATTCTGTTAGACGTCGCGCGATTGAATGAGGATCAAATTTTTTGTGTGGACAATGTGTGGTCGCTTGATATGCAGTAACAAAAGTATCGTAATGTCTCAGAACATTGATAATTCCTTCAATACACCTTCCTCTTGAACTTCCCCTGCCGGAGGGGGGGGGGTGAATACAACCGGTAATTAATGATGAACTGCAAACCATGAAAACATTACAGATATTAATTTCATCTTGCTCTGAATAATCAAGAAGTCGACTTTCAGATCACGTAGCTATACATGTTAAAGCTATACATGTTAAAGCTATACATGTTAAAGCTATACATGTTAAAGCTATACATGTTAAAGCTATACATGTTAACATGTATAATTATGGAACAAGTTCAACGAATTCGTCTTCTTCAAACTTTCTGAAATTCTTGAAGATTATTAGTAGTCCTGACAACGAAATGTTTCCTGTAAAATGTAGAGCATGGCATCGATAACTTCGCCTTTCGTTCTGAAACATCCGACTTCATTATGGCCTCTAGATCACTTTGCCTCACTATGGGATGGGACAGCCAACTCCCACCCCTCCCCCCTCCAAGCAAAAACAAACCGGATCGCTTGTGTGTGACAGACTTGTCCTTATTCTGTTTTCACTATTCCGTTTTTACTCGTCGTATGTTATGTTCTGTTCTTGATAAGGTCTTTTTGGTCAAAACTTCGATTTAAGTGTGTTATCATGAGTATACCCATTGATTAGCAATATTTCATCACTACGTTTCCTAGTTCGGCCTGTTAAACATAGATGTTGGAAACCTTTATAGTATGTGAAATGCCTGACATCATACAACAACGTTAATATTTTCTAACAAGTTTCGAGAAGAAAGAGAGAGACAGAGAGAGGGAGAGAGAGAGAGAGAGCGAAAGAGAGCAGGTGAAAAAGAGAGAGGCAAAAGTGGGAGGGGAATTGAGAGATATGGACTGCACAATAGATATTAGCTACATTAAAAAATTAGTAGAAAACCACAGACACAGTCGTTAATATAGTTTAGCGCCCATGTGTTGCCGGATCCCGAGAGGGGAGCAAAGAATAGCAACACTGTTCACTTTCCATGTATGTCGTAAGAGGCGACTAAGGAGGTTATGATATGGAGTTGGCTGTCCAATCCCATATAGGGCAAAGGTGATCAAAAGCCATGCTGAAATAGGATGTGTCAGACTAAAAGGCGCAGATATCGCAGCAATGCTGTAAACCATGACACACCGCATTCCGTTCTCCGGATTACATCTTGCTAATTTGCAGTAGTTTGAGAATGAAAGTAGAAGAAAAAGACGATATAACTTTAGTAAGGATGAGTAAGTGAGTTTATAAAAATATCACCGCGTTTTTGTGAGGGGATTTCATAAATTAGGGGGTGCGTAGGGAAAGTTTGGTTGGGGTATAGTTTTGCCCACTTTTTATTTCTTACAGCAAAAACGTCATGCTTTACTTTGCTTGATTGAGAGGGAGGGGGTGTGAACCTCACTTTTACCTATATAATTATTACTGATAATCAAGTGTGCACAAATAAAAATTAATAACAAAAACCATAACTTTAACATTAGATGTTAGTACGTATTTCGCGAATTATATATTACACAGCACGCTATACTACTGCACAGCAAGCTATAACATTACACAGCAGGCTATAACAATACATAGCAAATTATAACATTTCACAGCAAGCTATAACATTACACAGCAGGCTATAATATTACACAGCAAGCTATAAATAACATTACACAGCATGCTATAATATTACACAGCAAGCTATAACATTGCACAGGAAGCTATAACATTACACAGCAGGCTATAACATTACACAGCAAACTATAACATTACACAGTAAGCTATAACTTTACACAGCAGTCTATAACATTACACAGCAAGCTATAACATTACACAGCAGGTTATAATATTACACAGGAAGCTATAACAATACACAACAAACTATAACATTACACAACAAGCTATAACATTACACAGCAAGCTATAACATTACAGAGCAGGCTATAATATTACACAGCAAGCTATAACATTACACAGCAAGCTATAAAAATCGATCGAGTCTTCGTTGGTTCTCAAATTCATGTAGATTATCAGAAGTTAATTGAGAGAACCCAGTGAACTGTACTATGATTTACAGCTTGGCAGTTTGTCTTGGTTACACTTATTGTTAATTATTAGTGGAGTATGACGACCTTGACGTGGATCGACAGATAAGTACTGTAATTATGTGGTAATATTTGGACAAAATCTAGCAGAATAAATGAACAAAGAATACGATGACGTGAAGAAGCTAGAAACAGCAATGACGTCACAAGCGCAAGAAGGACCAGCTTTCTAGACAAGAATCAAAAAGAAAAATTGTGAACAAGACTGCAACCATAGACGACACATCCATTTAATGCTCAAGCTTCCAGGACACGACCTTATATATTGATAGTGACCTCTCTAATCCAGCCGGTTCAGACCTTTACTACGCTCCTTATGTCCTGGTTGAGATAATCAATCGTCACACTTTGTTCCCTGGAATTACTCGGCTTCCCGCGGGTGAAAATCGCCCGACCAGGTCTGGCCTTACCCATACATCTAGTGCTGACATCACGCTGGTGTGAGCAATATATTATGCTTCCGGAAACTGATGAGTTTGGGTGGTGATTTATTTTGATTTTGTCTGGTATGAGGTCTGCAGCTGTGTAACACTATGGAGATATGTGTGAGACGGTCACTATATTTATAACACGGTGGAGATATGTGTAACACGGTGTAGTTATATGTAACACGGTGGAGATATGTATAACACGGTGGAGATATGTATAACACGGTGGAGATATGTGTAACACGGTAGAGATATGTATAACACAGTGGAGATATGTATAACACGGTGGAGATATGTGTAACACTATGGAGATATGTGTGAGACGGTCACTATATTTATAACACGGTGGAGATATGTGTAACACGGTGGAGATATGTATAACACGGTGGAGATATGTGTAACACGGTGGAGATATGCATAGCACGGTGGAGATATGTGTAAGACAGTCACTATATATATAACATCGTGGAGATATGTATAACACGGTGGAGATATGTATAGCACGGTGGAGATATGTATAACACAGTGGAGATATGTATAACACAGTGGAGATATGTATAACACAGTGGAGATATGTATAACACAGTGGAGATATGTATAACACAGTGGAGATATGTATAACACAGTGGAGATATGTATAACACAGTGGAGATATGAGTAATGGTGCATAGTGTTGATATTAATTTCTTATCTTTCGGACCCCCGGAGCACACGAGAATAGCTCCATATAGCCATCCATATAAAGTTTGAGTTTGCTTAACTCTGTATTTGTGTTCAGTTATTGTGTTTCTCTTCTTCTTCATCTTCTACATAGTTAATGAAAATATTATTGTTTACCTCAAGGTGTAATACATTGAACGGGATTCTTTGTGTAATGAGTTACAAATTGACTGCGATATCTGCGCCATTCGGCTTGATACATTCGTCACCAGCATGGCTTTTGGGTCACATTGTTCTATAGCAATAGAATGTGACAACCAAATTCACACCTAAACCACATTAGCTATCTCTTACATCAGTTCACAATAACAGTTAATTGCAATAACTAAATAGCAGTTCACAATATTTACCTTTCTTTCTGCCATAATGGGTCCCGATTACATACAGATGTAATTCATTTTATGTTCTTATTCTTCTTCTTTCCTTCCTCTTTTACCCTTTACGGGTGTCGAGGGAGATACAATATTCTTGGTCTCGCTTTTCTGGCAGCTTCAGATAATGTTATTTGGTGTTCGTGTAATGACTCTTTGATGTTGTCGATCCAGCGTACTCAGGTTTACCTTTGGCTCTTCTTTCTGCTTCTCATCTCTTCATATA
Organism: Meghimatium bilineatum; assembly: GCA_034231615.1. Lineage (NCBI taxonomy): Eukaryota > Metazoa > Mollusca > Gastropoda > Stylommatophora > Philomycidae > Meghimatium > Meghimatium bilineatum. Next base: position 39,864,910 of record CM067298.1, read on the forward strand.
TGCTTTATAAACTAATGAATCACACGGCATTCTTTCCAGATGACCAAACCATTGTATATGTTGGTTTTGTATGTAGAATTGATATGATACCACTCTTTCTCTTATGATATCGCTTCTAATTATGTGTCTTCTGGTCACTCCTGTGTCCACAATTTTTATAAATTAGTAATGTTTTTCTGATCCAGCATTTTTTTACCCACACACTTCATTCTTTGTTTGCAAGGTTGCTAAACCAGATGTTTGTAAGTTCTTCCAGATGGTTGCTACCCAGATTTTTGTAGGTTCTTCCAGATGGTTGTAAAGCAGATATTTGACACTTCATTTGACAGCTAACATAACTAGAGATATTTCATCGTCTTCAAACCTCTAGCATTAGTCACCACTCCTCCCTATTCCAGATAATTCTTATCCCTATATGCTATGTCGGTAAGATATTTAACTCAAACAACACCTCGTAAATAAATAAACAATGGATGAAAACAATACTACGCAAGATGTATACAAATGCAGATGTAGTAGCAAATATTGAAATATAATATTCAAGAAAATTATGAAGTGTTATAAAGGGACATCAAGGTTTCCGGAAAAGACTGTACCATCAACAGAACTGTCATGCTATGGTCTCCAAAAGAACGAAAGAGAGATCACTATGAATTAACTTAGCTTGGGATCGTGGATACTGAAATGAGTCACGAGAGGGAGTCCTTCTTCAGAATAGTCATGTGAGCTGATGCTGAAGCCTTACTTATCTTGACTGATACGACTGGTCATTGGAAACTTTGCCTATACTGTATATCACCAGCCAGACACTAAAAAAGAATGAAAAGAGTCGGATTATCATGCCAGAGTAGGATTTGTCAGACCATGGCGCTAATAAAGCGGTAATACATCACATTTCAGTTCTCTGGACTACAAAATGCTGAAAATCTAGTAGAACCATTGTCCTGTTACAAGAAAGATCCATTGGGAGTTTGCGAACGAGCTAAAAAAAACAAGTCGGATCAGCCAAGGTAAGTTACACTATTTGGAAACAGCTTTAGAAATGTGTTTGCCATTATGTAATTCGAAGGTTATTGTTGATGTCAATATCCAAATGCTGATGAGTTGATATACCTTAAACAGCGTAATGTCATTCTTAAAAAATCTGAAGTTGACTTATCGGTCCATGCAGTGAATTAGAAACTGTTAATGATGTTTAAAGTTTTATCTCTATCATTTAAACCAAAATTATCACAGTTCTGATATATTCAAAAATTAGATTAATTTCCACGGTTGAAAAAGTGTGCCTCATAATAAAAGGTACATTTTTATTTTCAGCAAGCAGGACTATTCTGGAGAATGTTTTGCTCGAAAATAATGTGATTCTCCTAAAAAAAGATGCATTCAGTTAGCGTGAAAATAATGGTATTGTGCTACAAAAGATGGATTCGTTTATTGTGAAAAGCTCGTGCTGTTTCTGGTCAAAAATTTTGGTGATTGTGTCCGTAAATGTGGAGGCTGCAGATGGTATGAGAATTGACTGCAAAAGATAAACAATATCTCCGACACAACTGTGGCAACACATACAGCGGCATTCTCGACACATAGTGAAGTAGGGCATTCTAACTTGGGGGCCAGAAACGCTGATGCATTGGATTGGCGGCCAATGAAAATGTCATGAAATGGGTAGATGTCATGATTATCGAGAGTCGTTAGACAGTCTTCGCAAGGAAATATATTGATACAGTGAGAGGGCAGCATCGAGCCAGAGGGGAGCGACTCGTGCAAATAGAACAGGGAAACGCTACATGGAAATCGGAACTAAAGTATTGATGAGCTCGTGAACAAATTTCTATTCTCTAATTGTTCCTACATATGTGTAGACTCAGACATGTACAAGAGGTTCACGATGTTGGTGAATGCCACCTCGGCAAGAGGGCGAACGTAACCCCGGTCCAACTCTATTGTCGAGTCTTTCCTATATCGGAATCATGCTCACAGATGAAAAAAGGTTCAGTATCCGATGGGCACAGGCACAATATGTAGCGGAACGGACAGCGGAACACTTGTGCGAGATAGGCGTAGGTGACCCAAGTCTAAATCCCTGATTATCGCCGCCTCAGGGACTGCCACACAGGGAAATGTTTTAGCCTGAAAAGCCAAAGGCACAGTAGGTAATACACATCAGTCTCCTAGTGACAGATAGGAAGACTTTCACAGGCTAGGGAAGCCAATTCAAATAAATGCAATCCCAACTCGGATGTGTTAGACCTTGTGAGATGAAAATAATGCAGTTGTGCTGTAAACCGATAGAACAATGCACTTCACTCTCCCTGGTGGAAATCACACGAACTTTCGTGTTGGTTATCAGAAGCGAACGCAGAACAAGAAGAACCATAAAAGGCTCTGCTGGCTGACAAAGTGACGGGAGTAGATACATTTCAGCCGTGATCTTTGTTTCTATATGACTGTCCAATATGCAGCATCAATGCGTTAGGGCACTTCGTCTAATATCATGATATTCATTTACCATGTATTTATACTTTATTTCGTCATCCAATATAAAGCACAGCAATAGTAGGATTGGCATTACTCAGTGACTCGGTTAGCACTCCGGGCTATTATAACGAAGGTCACGACCGAGCTAACAACAGGAGTCATCGATATACTACAAAATGACGCAAATGAGAATAACTTAAACGAACTATTATTTGCAGATGACCAATCACTAGTGGCATCATCAGAAGAGGAACTACAAAGAAAAATAGATAACATCAAACATGCCATCCCTTTAACATGAAGATAAATATAGAAAAGACCGAAGTAATGAAGATAGGAAGAACAGAAAGAAACACCAATATATATACTGGAAACAACAGACTTAACCAGGTGACAGAACTCATATACCTAGTAAGTAATATAACAGCAGATGACAAGAGCAGCAAAGAAATACACAATAGATGTAGTAAAGTATACCAAGCCCATGCAACCAATCTTCAGAAACAAAAATGTAGATTTAAACACCAAAATAACACTATTCAAAACGATTATTATACCAACGCTGTGCTACCAATGGCAAACATGGACAACGACAGCACAAGACAAACGTAAACTTGTGGCAACTGAAATAGCATGCTTACGCAGATTCCTAGGAATATCGCTAAGAGACAGAGTGAGAAATGAAGACATTAGACAAATAATCCGCACCGCCCCATTTTGGAATATATTATTAAGAGACAACATATCAAATGGTTTGCACAGATCAACAGATTACCATCAGACAGCATACCACAGCAAGCTGTGCTGCACAGATACAGTGAGGGCAGACCTAGAGGCCGACCACAAAAACGATGGACTAATGAAATAAAAGAGGCGACAAATTCCACAATATACTCAGCACATAAGAGGGCCATCTCCAGAAAACTCTTCTACATGTGACGCTGAAAGACAATAAAGGGTTTAGCGAATAGATAGATAGACGAAAATGAGAGTGAAAGAATGAAAGAAACAACGTGCATTCTCTGAGAAAATATTCATGCGGAGAAGTGACTACGTATTGAAAGTATAATTTACTCTTGAAAGACTGAAAGAATCAGCAGTCAGCAGCTGACTGGGTAAATGTTATACTTTTAGATTACCGACAGATTGGTAAACTGAGCACTCGTTGCGCTGTTTCTAGTTCCGTGAGTCTGGTTCCAACCAACCTAGGAGTCACGAATGCTTAGAGAAAGAGACGATTGAATGGATTTTTTGCTACACTACTATTCGCAATGCCAATTATTGCTTCATCATCATTCATCATCAAATCCATAACCCTTCCGTGTCGAAGGGGTGCCACTCCCAAAACATAACACAAAAATTCCGCCGTGCATTACTGTTCTCAGTTAGTTATTTAAGTGTCGGGAATTATAGTCCTGTCAAGTCTTTAATATTATCAATCCATACTTTCTATTAACCTCCTCTTCTTCTTCAATCATTAACTGTTCCTGTTGGATAGCTTTGGAAAGGGAATCGTGCCACACCACGTGGCCAAACCACACAAATTTGCAACATTTCACCACTGCTATGAGATGTTCTTGTTGACCTGCAATATTGTTTATTTTGTTTCTCGTGTGTGTATGTTTTAGATTGATGTTCTGTATAAAGATGCCCACTATTCATTTGTAACATTTGTTTTCAAAAGCCTTTACTGTCCTCTCCATTTCCGCTATGATTTTCCATTTCTCACATCCGTACAAAAGAATAGGTATTAGTAGATTTATATAGATTTATTGTCACCCTGTAATTATTCTGCTTCTCTAGACCGTAGTTAATCTGGACATTGCAACCGAGGTTATTTCAAATCTAATCTTTAGTTCTTTGCTAGTGCTTTCGTAATTGCTCATATGAGATCCTAAGAATTTAAAGTTATCAACTTGTAATTTTTTTTCATTCACCCATATGGTAACGGGAGTCGTGTTGTCATCTCTGTTCCACCGAAGATGGATGTGTTGGGCCATTGTTCAAATAAAACGGCAAAACAACGCATTTCCATTCTCTGGACTACATCATACTGAAAATCTTGTAGGACCATTGTCCTGTTACAAGAGATATCCAGTGGAAATTTGAGAATGAACGCTGAAGAAGAAGAAGAAGAAGAAATCATCTCTGTTTGCCTTTATTTTACTTTTCTCGATGTTTATTTCCATACCATATGTTTTGCCATTAATTTTTTTTACATTTTAGAAGTTCTTGAAGTTCTTTCTCAGTGCATGCCATAAGGTAATTGTCATCTGCAAACCTCAAGTTGCACAAAGATAGACCTTTAGTTGCACAAAGGGCGACCACCAATTAAAATTGTTGTTTGATGATTCTTTAGTGTCTTTTGCAAGATGTGTTCCAGGAATATATTGATGAACACTGATAATAATATGAATACGTGTCAAACCCCTGCAGTTGTTTTATTATTGCCGCGCGAGTCAGGGACTAGTTAAGAATGAAATGTACGCTTCAGTGAATCCCATACGCAAAATCAGTCAAATGACAGACACGGTTCATAGATGGGAACTGTTTCCTGCGTTTTATTATATCCACTAATTGATACAGCCGGTCTATGAGAAACGTCAGTGCTATTTGCAGGTCCGTAATGGGATCTTAAGTAATTTGGCGGGGGTGAGGGTTACTTTAAACAGTATGTAATTTGTCCACTTTGAGTGTAATTCCCTCTTTGTCATGGAAAAGTTGACCTTTTTTCAAGAAAATGGCTAATGGGGATGAAGAAGATTAGGTTAATTCCTATTTCTACTAAATGTCTAGTACTAAAAGTTATGTTCTGGTCTCTTACTGGATACATTTATAGTACTAAAAGTTATGTTCTGGTCTCTTACTGGATAAATTACTAAAACATATGTTCTGGTCTCTTATTGGATAAATTTATAGTACTAAAAGTTATGTTCTGGTCTCTTACTGGATAAATTACTAAAACATATGTTCTGGTCTCTTACTGGATAAATTACTAAAACATATGTTCTGGTCTCTTACTGGATAAATTACTAAAACATATGTTCTGGTCTCTTATTGGATACATTTATAGTACTAAAAGTTATGTTCTGGTCTCTTACTGGATAAATTTATAGTACTAAAAGTTATGTTCTGGTCTCTTACCGGATAAATTTATAGTACTAAAAGTTATGTTCTGGTCTCTTACTGGATAAATTTATAGTACTAAAAGTTATGTTCTGGTCTCTTACCGGATAAATTTATAGTACTAAAAGTTATGTTCTGGTCTCTTACTGGATAAATTTATAGTACTAAAAGTCATGCTATGATCTCGTACTTTGTGGATTTTGAACAGCGCTCTTATCTACGGGATTGATCATTGGTCATCAGTCCTGCTGATGTCCCAAAAATATACTATGGAATAATATTAAAACCAAGGCTTTACTTCAGAGGTGTAATATACTTTTTAAAGTTGGAGACACGCTGGTGTCGATACCAACACTGTCCACCCATTAGTGTGTGCATTCTGCAAACATCCATGCAGGTCATTCAATTGGTTGACTAACGGCGCATATAAACAATAGAACCGAGCTTTATTGTTACTGTGTGAGGTGGGACATTTTATAATATCGCGTACGTGATTGTGAGATTTTGTATGATCCCTCTAAAGATTACTGCCTCGTTCTTACATAATATTATCTATGGCGGATGTGGGATCAGCGAATCAGATCAAAGCTGTAAGTTGCAGTTTTCAGTGAACAATGGTCAAGCAGGAGCTATGATGAAGCATGAAGCTATACTAGATGGTCAGTTTTATTTTGGGTGGAAATTGGGCATCAAGTAATGAGTGAATCTAGAGAGAGGCAAGAAGGAAGGCAGTTCAGATCATAAAATAATTCTTACAGCTGACTCAGAAAAACTTAGCAAGAGGGAACTATTCTAGAAGAGTCTTACGTATGCAGTTGCGTTTGTGGGTCTCACCAATGGCTCACTAGACAAACCATCAATGTAACAGAAAACCATAGTAGATGACATGCTGTTATATTCGGTTAGATGACGGTTTATTCTTATAGAAGCTTCATGACACATCATCTATACAATTATGCTTCTCGTGCTTTTATTTTGTTGTTGCGATGTGTTTTTATTTATTTGTATATATGTATGCACCCCCTGTGGTTGGGAGGGAGCCAGAAATTTACTGCGCAGCACTGGTGAGGAGGAAACCGACAGCACTGTTTTTCCTAAGGTTGAGGTCCATTATGGAGGCACAGTGATTCAGGGCATGACAATCCTTTTGACTTGAAAATTTAGTTGTATGACTGGAACAATAGAGAATTTCGGCATAACCAGTAGTCAATTGGTAGCAGGGAATGGGCACAGTGAATCTTATCTTCGCTGCAGTGGCTCGGGGCGTTGCATAGGTTGAAACCTACCTTCCTGGTGGTGTGATAGTTATTATCTGGCTCTGGTCCGGGGTGAACTGAAATTCCACAGACTTCCCAGTAATATAATGCCATTGTAATGGCAGTGGGTCAAAAGGCAAGAGCTATGGACCACTGGATCAGCAACCAACCAACTAGAAGTGTCCTAGATCCGATCTGGTAACAAGACAAGTGAAATGGAGCTTGCTGTTGTGTGTAGAATATTCAAAAGTGGATGTAACAAATGGTCATCATCACTTGTGATGGACGAACAACAACAAGAATATGAGATGTTCACAGGGCTGAAAACCTATAAAGATACGCTCGGGTTGTGTCGAGACAGTTGGTACTGGACACTGGAGAACGAAGTCTAAGTGATTTTAAGTTATTTCGCTTATGACTTAGAAGTAGTGTAACCGTGATTCGCAAATATGGTTGAAATTCTGACCAAATCATTAACAATTGCAAGCAAGTAACGTCATCTGAGAGTGTCCTCGAACTTGTTTACTAATAACAGGATAAATCATCAGTGTTAGGGTACAACCTAAGGTACTAAAGAAGTAAGGGCTAGTGCAACACAGAGATATGCAGGGAGTGTTGCAATAAAATACAAAACACACTAAATGTTATCAATAGAAACAAAAAACGTGTCTACTAAAAAGTCTTAAAGACAAAAACAAACAACTAGAAATGAATATTACAAGCAGCGAATCATGGTGTACGAGAGGAGCAAAAGATGACGAGTTAAGATGAAGAAAAAAGACAGATACGGCAAGAACAGAAGAGAGTAAAATGAAAAGTTTTCTTTAACTTTTACTATCTCTTACGTTCTTGCCGTATAGGTTTTATTTTCACCTTTTCTTCTTTCTCTGATCTTATCACCATCTTTTCCTCCTCTCTTACATCATGATTCTCTGTTTGTAATATTCATTTCTAGTTGTTTGTTTTTGTCCTTATGAAGACTTTAATAGAAACATCATTTATTTCTATTGATGTCGTTAGTGTATTTTGCTGCAACACTCGATACGTATACCCAGGGCCGGCCCTAACAATTGAGGGGCCCAATGCGAAACGGATTGATCGGGGCCCAGTCTGGGTAGGGAAGAGGATAATAAAATAAATTCTAATATGAATTTATGGGCCTATGAAGTGCGGGGCCCACTATGGCCGCATAGGTTGCAATGGTCTAAGGCCGGCCCTGCGTATACCTGTCCCTCCCCATCCCCTCCGACTAATAAAAGCCTGCTAATTACTATAACACCATATGAACAAGGTAGCCTATAATTTCAGAGATGTTTTGAGTATTGTGACATAATAGAATTTGAAATGCAGTATTTCGTGGTGATCAATAAACTTTGATGTCACCTCATTATGTTGTGTAGGGTGGGAATAGTATGCATCGTTACTCTTGGCGGACCCTGAGTTAGCAGATAACCAAGATCCCAGAAATACCCCACCGTGGTGCACCCTGGAAACAGAAACAAAGTTGCTCGTGCTGGATCTGGTTAAAACTTTTGGGGATCGTGTCCGTGAATGCGGAGATAGCTAATAGAAAGAGAACTGACTGCAAAAGAGACAGGCAACATCTCCGATACCTCTGCACCAACACATGTAGCGGCACTGTCGACATACAGTAACACTAGTTAGTCCGGCGAAAGCATTGGTGGTACGGCCAATGCAGATGTTATGAGAAATATTAAGTGTCGATGCGTCAGTCTCCACAAGGATGACATATTGAGTACACTGAGAGGGCAGCACATCACCAGAAGGCAGCGCTCTGTGCAAAGAACACGGGAAAATGTTTCGAAAAAATCGGAACTAAAGTATTGTTACCTCGAGACAAGCTTCTAGTTACCAGTGCTCTAAGCAATGGTCCAACTCTACTGTCGAGTTTTCCTATACCGGAATCATGCCCTACACTATTCAAAACGATTGTATGCCAGCGTTGTGCTGCCAGTGCCAAACATGGACAACGACAGCACAAGACAAATGTAAACTTGTGACAGCAGAAATGGCATGCTTACGCAAAATCCTAGGAATATCTCTAAGAGACAGAGTGAGAAATAAAGACATTAGACAAAGAATCCGCACCCACTAATCTTGGAATATATTAAGAGACAACAGATCAAATGGTTTGCACACCATCAGACAGCATAACAAAGCAAGCTATGCTACACAGATATAGTGAAGGCAGAGCTAGAGGCCGACCACAAAAACGATGGACCACTGAAATAAAAGAGGCGACAAACTCCACAATATACTCAGCACACGAGAGGGCCATCTTCAGAAAACTCATCTACCCCTAACGCTGAAAGTCAATAAAGGGTCAAGCTCTGTTCAGCCCGGGAACAAACTTCTAGTTCTGGGTGCTTTTAAATATGTGTATAGACTCAGACTTGAACAAGAGGTTCACAATGTCGGCGAACGACGCTTCGACAATGACGGCAAACGAGCTCGGTCCCAACTCTTTGGTCGTGTTCTTCCTAAACAGGCACCAAGCTCACAGATGAGGAAAGGTTGAGTACCCGATGGGCAAAGACACAATATGTCTGTATTACACGAAACAAGTTCACTGGCTGCGTAACACCTCGTGGAAGATAGATGTGAACGACAAATCACATCGGTGTAGGTTTAACATACATTCGCTGCCTGGCGACAGACGGGAAGGATGTTGGATGCTAGTGGCACAACGTAACTACGCTCTCAGCGGAAATTGCACGAATCTTCATGTTGATTAATTTATTTGGGAACGAACAAGATAAAAAAAAATTATTTTTAAACAAAATACGTATTAGTTTACATATAACTATTTGGGTCGACGGGACAAATTTAGAATACAAAGGTCGAGGAGGTCACACCTGGCTCCAGGAAAATATTTGAAACTTTGTTTTACTTTCATTCTAGTGTTCACAAGTGTTTAGCAGAGATCAAAGTAAATTATTTTGTGGCCTTTCATGTCAATCATTAAAACGTGCCGATACTCTCTCCAAGTCTCTATAACGTTCTTTCTGCGCATGTTTTGAGCTCGCAACATTACACCTGTTAGGTAATAAAATTCATTTTTATCATTGTTTTTTAGTATCGTGGTTTATTGCTTGCTTGCGATTTCTTCTGATGTAATTTCTTTTGAGTTACGCTATCAATACATTTAGTAATTTCAAAGAAGTCTGGCTGGACAGTCAAAAATAACTTCGCGAGCCGTATTTTGACAACACTTGCTTTAATATCACAACCAGCAACTAAACGATGCGTCAAAGTTTTGCTTCCGACCATTTATCACAAAACTATCAACTATAACTCAACAGTGCGTCAAAGTTTTACTTCCGACCATTTATCACAACTATAGAAAAAACAGATGATCAAGTCAATAAGAAAGCCACATACACCAATATGACATCACATTATGAACAGATCAGAACAAGTAGTAATTCTACGCCCCAGAACAGGACACAACCGACTCCGCAGTCACATGTACACAAAGTTCAAGATTGGCAACACGGCCATGTCTACATGTGGACAGGCAGCACAGAGTGCCAAACATATACTTCAAGAGTGTTCTGAGCATGAAACGCTGAGGCAGACATATTGTCCAGAGGAAACAACACTGGAATCAAAGCTCCATGAGCCACTGTATGAACTAAAAAAGACAGTGAGTTTTATTCAGGAGACATAATTACAGATATAGACATGTTTCAAGTGAACGAAAGAAGAAGAAGTTATAACTATCAATTATAACTAAACGGCGCAAAGTTTTACTTCAGACCATTTATCACAACTATCAACTATAACTAAACTTTGAAATAAAGTTTTACTTAAGAATATTCATCACAAATATCTAAGTTCCTTAATGTCATTGCTCTGAGTAATCTCAATTTAGACGACCTCTGGGCCGAGTTATACCATTGATGACAGCAGTTCGAGGGAGTAATTACATGTTGGAAAATGTTCTCAAAACGAAACGATTACACAATTTCTGGTCAGACAGAGAAACACAAAAATCGAAGTTCTAACCCTTCTTGTTTTCTAATAAAACGGTCTCGCCTGGAGCTGGCCTGTAGCCACCAACTTTGAAAGCGACCTAATTTGTTCCTGAGCTTGTCTCCCTCAATTTTATTTATTTATTTTTTTTTCATCTTTTGTGTGTCCCTCGAAGACCTCTTTTTGTGACCCATCTGGATTGTTTAGTGGCTTTGCGTGATCAAGCCAGTCGTCTGAGCGATTCAGGCCATGGAGATGATTGACGGTACCAAAACAACGGTCTCGAATGGTAATTGAATTAAAGCATCTCCTTTTAGTGCCAATTGAATTGGTTTCTAGTTTCAACATTTGAGAAAAAGACAAAGATTATGCCTTTCTATCTAACAGCTTGCAATCTACTTGCTTCATCTGATTATATTCTCTGATATACTAACCGAATGTTATAAATTATTTGTGCTGTGAATAAAGTTGAATATTAATCTCTTATACTTTACGATTACTCCATTTTGTATGTGTGTGTGTGTGTGTGTGTATATATTGTTTGTATACTATGTCTGTAGTCGGTTCCATGTTAGAGTAGACAGTGCGCACGCCCAAGGACAATTAGATGCAAGCAAGGCCTAGCTATGGAATTTGTTGAGTCACAGTAGCAGGTGGTTGTTTAAAATTAAACAATACTTGCCTAATTAAAAATACATTGCCAGATTTCCTTTAGGGGGATATCCAGAAATTATGTAACAATTTGGTGAGCGATTGTGGGGGGGGGGAGGAAAGGAATGGATGTTTGAAAAAGTTTGACAGTTGTAGACAAGATAGATTGACAAATGCTAACATCAACAATACCGTTATTATACACCAATTAAATTGTTTACATTCGGTACATTTTTCTCAAATCCATATAATACTTTTCTATTATTTTTCTGTTACAAAATGTGTGTAAAATAAGGAGGTGGGGTACATTTCTTGGATATAATTAAGCTATTGAGTCCCTGAATTCATTACTATTTTTTGACAAGCGGAGGGAAAGGAGGGGGTGATGATACTAAATTGCCAACCAATTGAGACATAATTTATGGACACACCCTTGCAGTACATGTAGTTTCATTCCAACAGTTTTTCGTTTAGTTCTTGAGAATTACTGAAACAAACTTCTCAAACTAGGTAACTCGTCCTTGATGCAATGTCTACAATCATTGTTAGAATATGTATGACCTTAGTATATGTTGTACGGAACATCATGGCAAGGATTGTTTAAAACATGCTGATTCTGAAACTGATATTTTATGGTTAAAAGTTCTGATATAAAAAAGTAAACTGAGATCGCGGTTAAAAGCATTGTACCTCACCATAAGAGGTATTTTCTACTAAATTAATGTCTGTATACAAGTTTATCTGTAGTTTTACTGGTGGCATCCCCATCGAGGCCAACTCCTTGGCGTGGAGATGGGGCTAAGTCCAGCCAACAGAGGCTGGAAACTAAGATTGGTCGGGCCAACCCAATATCGAGCAGGGTCACAATCCTTCCCAAGCAAGCACAGGTGCTGAAGTCAGAGATGCCAGGCCGAGAGGCGCACCAGCAACCATGGTATCATGCAAACCGAATAGTTGACATGTCTGCACGACAAAATCCCTGGCCAACAGAGATGGATATTCACTGAAAGATGCATGGGAGCACTGAGGAGCTTACACATACAGCAGCATTTATTAGGAAAGCAGAACTTGCTGTATAGACATGTCAAACTCCGAACGAGAAGAAGAAGAAGACTGGTGGCATATCCTACTATTGATATGTGTATGGAAGTATATATAGTTTTACTGGTGGCATAACTTACTATTGATATGTGTATGGAAGTATGTATTTAACTTTGCTGATGACATGTGCTTACATTATATTTTTTCTCTTGGCTATTAAATTATGTAATTTTTGTATTTATCTTTCCTAATTAATCAAGTTCTTGCCTGAACGTTCGTTTCGCTATGTTTTTCGTCTTCTATGATATAACAAATGTATTCCAGTGTTCTGTAAAGTACTGCGAGTGATGAAAGTTATCAAAACGTTTGGAAATAAAATGGATTGCATTCTCAATGGATATCATCTGAAACCAGAAACATTTCATGATAGTGATTCAGTAAACGAAAATATGAATTCGTAACTGCGCGGCATAAATGGTTTATGATGACAAGAGGAACAATTGAAGGTTGCTCTCAATGATGATGAAATGAGTTTGTGTGCTAGCGAAATGTAAAAATGTGAGAGCCTTCCAGTGTTTGGTGTCCTCAGCTGCCAATTCGGTCGTTACTGTGTCCATGTGATGCCGGATTGCCGACTAGACCGGACATATTTATTGCTTAGCTGAAGATTAAACGCCTTTCGCATTTCTGGTCAAAGCTCGCGACTCCTAGATTGGCTCTTGTGAACTTGGGGCAGGGAGGGCAAGGTTTATTACGTGGGATATTGTTGCCGGGGGACCTTTGTGTCCTGCTCATTTTGAAATTTGTCAGAATTGACCCTGACGCAAATTCTCTTCACCATGTTTGTCTAATCTTCTGGTCACTAACTCTACTACACTCATGTCAGGAAAAACAAAGGAGGGGGGTGGGGGGTAGAAGTAATTCTGAATTTCCTATTACCAAACGCTGTGTTATTTAACAAAATAATAAATGATATATTTTCTTCAATTTCATGTAAGGCATTGATGATAAATCATAAATAAAGAAATAAATCATCATCACGTGAAATTCTTTCCAGAACGTGGTCGTCATTATGGATTCTCTTAGTTCTGGGCGAGTTCACCTGCTGCAGCTAGAGACGGCAATCTGATATATCATTGCACCATAGTCGTCTTTGGCGCCCTCTTCCCTTCTTGCTGTTAACTCTGCTTTCAACTATTAATATTTCAATGCTGTTATGTCTCTGTATGTGACCACACAAATTTGGTGGTAATAGTTGTTTTCGCAGACAACTGGCTAAATAAGAAACACACAGAAATTGAAGCGCATAACACACACACACATACACACAAAAGGGAAACTAAATAAATTACTGCATAAGGAAATAAATGAACAAACAAACTAAAGCTTCGCATAGTTGCAGATATTTAAAATCTAAAAAAAAACACCAAGTGGTAGTGAGACAGGAAAATAGAAAAGGTTGGACGGAATACATCAACGAACTCTACGATGACAACCGACCGGATATGGACGTGCAAGAGAATGGTGAGGAACCACCATCTTCGCAGCAGAGGTGAGGGGTGCCTTAGGGCACACGGTAAATGGAAACGACCCATGTCTAGATAATATACTGTTAGAAGAATTAGAAGCTGTGTGTGATTTTGCAAAAAAACATCTAATCACACAATTTTTGAATGATATACACAACAGTAGTTACATGCCGGATGAATTAATGACATTTATATTTATATTTATCCATATAGTTTAATGATATATGGTTAGAACAGTTGGAAAATGACTACGCACTAGCGAAGAAACTGAACTCATTTGAAAATTAATATCTTAGAAGAATCTTAAAATATTCGTTGGGAGGAATTCAAGTCAAACATGCATATAAGAGAAGACACCAAACAACAATATTTTTCTACAACAATAAGAAGAAAATGATGGACTTATATTTGACATGTACTTATAATGAATGAAACCAGACTGCACAGCAGGCATTAAAATGGCTACCAGGTGAGTAGTTATATACGCATGACTTGATGCATATTGCTCAACAATGCTCAACATTTAGATGGCTCAAAGAAGAAAGTATTGTTGAGCTGCTCAACATTGCTCAACATTGCTCAACATTTAGATGGCTCAAAGAAGAAAGTATTGTTGAGCTGCTCAACATTGCTCAACATTGCTCACCATTTAGATGACTCAAAGAAGAAAGTATTGTTGTGTTGCTCAACATTGCTCACCATTTAGATGGCTCAAAGAAGAAAGTATTGTTGTGTTGCTCACCATTGCTCAACATTGCTCACCATTTAGATGACTCAAAGAAGAAAGTATTGTTGCGCACCAATGCGCACCATTTAGATGGTTCAAAGAAGAAAGTATTGGTGTGCTGCTCAGCAACACACCAACACACCAGATTGTCAGCCAGTAGGATGGGGCGGCGCGCGATACCCCACCCCGGCCCGATCGGGGGGCGCTCGGATCACCCCCACCAACGGTGGGGGAGCGCGGATACCGGTTCTTCCGCTGAAAATTGTCCACTGTGCTATATTTGGTACTGCTATTATGTGTGGAGTATGTATTTAATGATGAAAATGTATGTGTGTGGTGTGTGTGTGTGCGGGTGTCTGAAACTCCCCATTTTTATCTGTGTTGGTGTGTTGAATAAAAAAAAATAAACGGAAACTTTTCCAGTGTTTTTAGGTACAGGGTGATACAACAAGGTCAATATCAGTGAAGTTTGTAACAATTTTTTTAACCTGTGCTGCACCTTTAGACTGATAATTCAAGATAAAGAAAATGACACATACATCAGCTGACCTTGTGTCGACCTCAACATTCTAATTATGAAACTTTTCCACACCAGAAATTTTGTCTCGTTCAGATTAGTGGACTATCGCACCCACATTTAAACCATGCGTTGTATTGGTTTATTTATAAAACAGGCGTGTGTGGTGTCTAATGAATGGCCGTGAAATGGTATTTCCATATAAATTAAACCAAGAAACAAACAATTCAAAGATATTTGAACCTAGGAAAGAAAATATTCTTCTTCTGCTGGTGTAATCAAAGGTTCTTCCCTTGTGTGATTATATTCAAGCGGGGTCTCACATTGTAAAACATGAAGGGGGCTTTTAATGTTTTATATCTATTATGTTGAGTTATTTGTTTAACAATGACAATTGATAATACGCATTTGAGATATTTGAACCTAGGAAAGAAAATACTCTTCTTCTGCTGG
Source organism: Meghimatium bilineatum (assembly GCA_034231615.1). NCBI lineage: Eukaryota > Metazoa > Mollusca > Gastropoda > Stylommatophora > Philomycidae > Meghimatium > Meghimatium bilineatum. The sequence continues at coordinate 39,880,684 of CM067298.1, forward strand.
TGTAATCAAAGGGTCTTCCCTTGTGTTGTCGTTCAGATTAGTGGACTATCGCACCCACATTTAAACCATGCGTTGTATTGGTTTATTTATAAAACAGACGTGTGTGGTGTCTAATGAATGGCCGTGAAATGGTATTTCCATATAAATTAAACCAAGAAACAAACAATTCAACACGTTCAACGAAATATATGAAGAACCCGTTTAAATATATGCCTATGTAGCAAGCTTTATATAAATACACATTGAAAATAAAACTAACATCTATTTAACTAAAGCTGGTAGCATAACGCTGGAGTAGGTCAGGTAAGCCGAACAGCTGCAAACCATTAAAACCCGGTGTATCTCAATTTAGTCCGTGGTCAGCGCATGGAAGCCCAGCGGGTGATAATTAATCAGATAACCAAACTCACACTGAAACTAGTGTGCGCGTTTCTTTAAAACGAACGTTAAGACTATTTTCTCTCTCTCTCTCGCTCTTTCTCTCTCTCTCTTTACATATGTTGTGCGTTATAAGCAGAGAACTTTTTCTGTTACTTATACAGCGTTTTTGTATTTAGAAACATATTTTTGTTAAAAAGCATATTATTAGTAATATTATAAATTATTATTATATACAAATAATTATTCGTATAATCACGTGTATTTTGAGATATTTGAACCTAGGAAAGAAAATACTCTTCTTCTGCTGGTGTAATCAAAGGGTCTTCCCTTGTGTTGTTATATTCAAGCGGGTTCTCACATTGTAAAACATGAAGGGGCTTTTAATGTTTTATATCTATTATGTTGAGTTATTTGTTTAACAATGACAATTGATAATACGCATTTGAGATATTTGAACCTAGGAAAGAAAATACTCTTCTTCTGCTGGTGTAATCAAAGGTTCTTCCCTTGTGTTGTTATATTCAAGCGGGGTCTCACATTGTAAAACATGAAGGGGGCTTTTAATGTTTTATATCTATTATGTTGAGTTATTTGTTTAACAATGACACTTGATAATACACATAATATGAGACATGGCTAAGAAGAGTGTACCAACTGATCTGTAAATGCGCTGAAGCATCCGAAGTGCTTAAACGCCGGTTCATGGCACTTGAAAAAACAGCTAAATCAGCAGTATTTGTTATCTTGCCTGTATCATGAACCGCGTCGGTGAATCATCAGCCCTAGCTTGACCGTGTCATGAACGCAGCAGAAGCGTCAGTAACGCACGTGCACCCATAATCACCATAACACCCTTCCACTGTTTGTAAACCCAGCTGTGGCCCTTCCACTGTTTGTAAACCCATCGGTGTGTTATTCTGTTAGTAGCATGGGTGTTATTATACGGTTCAACGGTTTTTAATAACCAATATAGAAATGGACTTATTTACTATACCCATAATAGTTACCATACCTTTAAATAACACAGAGGAAAAGTGGTTTGGGTGCCTGAATTAACTTGACTAGCTTATGACCCCAACCACGATGGGGTTTCTAATGATATCTTGGTGTGTGTATAACCCTTGTATAAGTCGGTTCTGGGCTCAGCACGTTTTACCTATAGAGATCGAAGGCTCCGTTCTTCTTGATCTGTGGATAACCTCGGAGTTCTGTACCTGGCGATAACTTGAACCTCTGTAGTTTATAGAAGGGTTCTTTGTAACAGGACAAAGCATATAGTACAACGAAACAGACAATACACATATACAAATATACCAATGATTAAACCCGAACCAGAAAAACGTGACAGACATATTTTTTCAGAGATATAAAACATATTTATTTATGATTCGCGTACATTTTCCAAAATAATTAAGAAAGAAAAAAAAAAGGTTCATGTTATAATTTACTGTCCATAAAAAGGAGTCCCAGTTGGTTGTAGTAATCGTCTCTTGGTTGGTTTCTTCTTTTTCTGTTCTGGTTGGTTGTGGGTTGCTACAGGCGTCTCAGGTACATATGTGGGTTCGTAGTTGGGTGTGAGATACATTTCTAGATTACCAAAATACTGCTCTGTGGTTGTAGACATTTTGTTGGCTGTATTAGCAATTGTGTTTGAAGGCGGGGAGGTTGAATTGGGTTTTGTGCCAAAAACACCACACACTCTATCAAATTCTTTCAGAATGACCTCTCGAAGGTCTACGAGATCTACAAAAGCTTGACGACTCATTGTGATGCCGGTTCTAGTTGGATACTTTATATTTGCATCACCATAGTAGCGCCGAACATGGATAAGTGGTCTCTTGAATGATGTTACGGCTACAGCATTAACACCATCACCTAATGGTTTTATCATATCATTGGCTCTGGAATAATAGGTAGTTGAGGAACTCATATTCCTAATTATTGAAATGACAGTACTTTTCTAACCTGGTAGTGCGTTGTGCTGTATTAGATAGTGAGAGTCTTATTTATATACAGGAGCACACACAACGCGGGGCGTGGGCACGTGCACGGTTGTCCGTGGTGATCTGATTGGTTACATCTGGTACATGCCGCATAGTTGACCCCACGCCAGTATGACCTTTTTGGTGTTCTGCTTGGTCACAGCTGGTACATGACCCAAGGGTGACCCCACGCTGGTATTAACATTGCAAATAGGGCAAAAGCGACCAGCCTTGATATATGATGATAATAAATGGCTTGGGAACGATGATCCCAACACATTATGTTTGGTATCTAGGTCACATATGGTGTACGCATGATCTTTGGTTGTCTTAGCCCTGCTGTTTGTATATACAAGGATAACATTTTTAGTCTTTATTTTATTATTTTCCCAATGTGTGACTGTGAAACGTGGAAATATAAGCGGCAGCGGCGCATCAAGCCCTTTTAACATTAATAGAGCAAGGAAAAATGGTGAGTTAGTCAACTTAATCATTGGGCTGCCTTAAAGCTTTTTTTGAAATGATGAGGTCTGTCTAAAGTGTAAGCCTGACTATTATTTCTTTCCTGGTCGTAGTGATCTATGATCTTACGCCTATGGCTGCTATCAAGCACGGATGAAATGACCGGCTCAAGCCCCTTGACCCGCGTTCGAAACCGTTCCCGGTCTAAGGCGTAATAACCCCTTGTACCATGATGAGCTTCAACCACAAAAATATAACTAGTTATCAATTTACCCCCTGTAGCAAAATGAACCTGTAGAGTAAACAAAAGGAATATAGATTAGCTCGGATTGTTACAGTTATAGGTTATAGGTTACAGTACTTATAGGTTAGCACACTTAAGAAAAAAAAAGTTTGCATTAGCTGTACGTGCATATTATTATACACTAGTTACTCCACCACGAATATAATCCTACCCTGTGTAGTGATATCATAGGAAGACAAAGTACCACGACAAAATAATCTCTGTTCGGTAATGCTATTATTATTTTTTTCAAAGGTTAGCTTAAACACAATCAACTAAACCCCGATTACCACCTTACAACACCAACCAATATATATGTATACATACACATAATACCTTTCTACGACCCTGTTTGCTTTCAGTTCCTGAGACAGCGTGACAACGGGCGATGGTAGTGGTAGGATAATCATGCTCCCATTTAGCATTAATCTGACTAAGTGATGGTAAACATGCTTCTAGACTATTTGTCCCTGACTCGCCGGCTAGCTGAATGGTTTTTGTCTCTGATGCTGGGTCTGATACGGCTTCATTTCTGGGTTTAAAGAGCGTGGCTAGCGTTAAAGACGAATTAAAGACAGAGCAGCTTATCGGGGACATCGATATATCTTCATTGTCTGACCACCCATCACTGTCTTCATTACTACCAACGCCCTCAGTTGCCTCAGAAGCTGAACACCAAGAAAAAAGGCCCCCAAGTGGACATCTATCGATCTGCATTTTCACTGGCGACGTTGGTCGTATCGGTTTTTTTTTTTTGTTGTTGTTGGGATTTAAAAGGCACTAATGATGGAGAAGCCACACCTACCAGCTGCCTACGGGTAATGTTAGGGCCTATAAGAGTGAAGTGTATTATAGGGGTTGTGTACTACCTTCAACATTAACCACTACCAGTAATAATCTGCCGAACTAGCTAAACTCACCCGCACCACATAAACAATAGCTAAACATATAGGGTAGCTTGTTATGGGGTAGTACCTGCGCGATACGTAGTGAAAATTTTATTAATGTGTACCTATACATAAAGGATGAAAAAAGGCTAACCTTCGTCATTGTCTTAAACATGCGCACCTCTGGGAATGACATCTCAGCACGGGCTATAAATACGAAAGCATATGATTCTGATACTAACAAACGAGCAAACACCTAGTTTTATATACGAACCAGCTACACCAATCGACTGTATTGCACTATTGAAACACAACCGAATAGGCACTACAGGTTTGGTCCTGTGCACACACTCGGAGTAACCCATTCAGCCCATTGGGTGATGTGTGTATATTTGTATTACCAAACATTTAAAAAAGCATACGTTATCGACACTTACTATTAGAAACTACTAGAACTTTGTCATTTTGAAGAATGACTTATGTAAGTAATGTTGTTAATATCTGAATAGGTTGTTTGTTATTCTAACAGGATTTTCGATCATAGTCTTGTTTTTGGCTCTTCTTCAGACACGCGTTAACGGGCACATTCTCTACCTTTTCTATGGTATTTTGATGTTAAATTTAATGTCTGTCATGTGTGAAATTCTATAGGGTCTTGGTGTTGGTCCGTTTTGGTAGTTGCCAGCATGTGGGTGTGGAAACAAGATGGTGTAAATGTGAATACATTTGTGTATTTTTGGTGTGTATAGATACACTAACACCCCGGTGATATATTTGGGTCTTATTTATTACTATTGTTGTGGTCGTTGTTTATGTATATTGTTTGAGCTGTGTATGTATAACCTGAATATGAGTTAGGGCTAACTATGTTTGGTATCTGCTTGGGAATTGGATTATTTACGCAGTCCATCTATTTTCCACAGACCAAGACGTCCACCAAAACCTTCCGGTGTGTTCAATGCTTGAAACCATTCAGTCGCCTTTACACACTGCAAAGACATACACAAGATCTTCACCTTAAAAAAAGACATAACTGTAATTATTGTGCTAATGTTTACACTGACGCTTCAACATTAAGACAGCACAAGCAGAAGTGTCATACACCCCAATTAGTAACAACGGATGGGACTTTTAAACCTAGCGAGGGGCATCATAGTAATTTAACACCAACCAAGAACATGCTACTAGTTGATCCCCAGGTGGTCGACGTCTTGCTGTATAAAACAGTCTATAAACCACCTGATTCTTTAACTGATTCTACGGGTGAGTTGGACCAAGATATGCGGGTGGTTTTAGCTCGTGGTGATTTAACCAATCATGAAAAATCTACACTATACCAAAAAACATTACAATAGTATTTGAATCGACTCAGTCAATACAAAAACATACCTATGAAGCTATTAGAGAACACGCAGTGTTCGGTACCAAGTGCCGCAATACAGAAAGATGAAGAACCCACTGAAAAAATTCCAGAGAAAGTCGAAGTGATGCCTAAGACGCCACGGCTTCAACATAGGCGGGCATCTAAAAGAACAAAAAGTAAAACAAGGGACAAAAGTCTGATTTGGGATAAGTGGTAGAAAAAACTGTAGAAGGCAACGCACCATTGCACAACAAATTGACGACTGTTCAAACAAATATGATACTTATATAACATTAATAAATAAATAAAATAATAAAACCACAACGATGTTGTTGTATTTTATCTGTATTTGTGTGTGTGTGTGTGACTATATGTAAAAAAAAAAAAGATTGCTCATAAACATAAAAAAACTATGCCGGTTTCCCGCCTAGCACGGGATCTCGTGTAACACGGGGTCTTTCATCTTGGACCTACACGGGATCCCGTGCTACACGGGCCCGTGTAACACTGGATCCCGTGTAGGTCCAAGATGATAAAACCCATGTTACACGGGATCCCGTGCTACACGGTCCCGTGTAACACTGGATCCCGTGTAGGTCCAAGATGAAAGACCCCGTGTTACACGAGATCCCGTGCTAGGCGGGAAACCGGCATAGTTTTTTTATGTTTATGAGCAATCTTTTTTTTTTTTACATATAGTCACACACACACACACAAATACAGATAAAATACAACAACATCGTTGTGGTTTTATTATTTTATTTATTTATTAATGTTATATAAGTATCATATTTGTTTGAACAGTCGTCAATTTGTTGTGCAATGGTGCGTTGCCTTCTGCAGTTTTTTCTACCACTTATCCCAAATCAGACTTTTGTCCCTTGTTTTACTTTTTGTTCTTTTAGATGCCCGCCTATGTTGAAGCCGTGGCGTCTTAGGCATCACTTCGACTTTCTCTGGAATTTTTTCAGTGGGTTCTTCATCTTTCTGTATTGCGGCACTTGGTACCGAACACTGCGTGTTCTCTAATAGCTTCATAGGTATGTTTTTGTATTGACTGAGTCGATTCAAATACTATTGTAATGTTTTTTGGTATAGTGTAGATTTTTCATGATTGGTTAAATCACCACGAGCTAAAACCACCCGCATATCTTGGTCCAACTCACCCGTAGAATCAGTTAAAGAATCAGGTGGTTTATAGACTGTTTTATACAGCAAGACGTCGACCACCTGGGGATCAACTAGTAGCATGTTCTTGGTTGGTGTTAAATTACTATGATGCCCCTCGCTAGGTTTAAAAGTCCCATCCGTTGTTACTAATTGGGGTGTATGACACTTCTGCTTGTGCTGTCTTAATGTTGAAGCGTCAGTGTAAACATTAGCACAATAATTACAGTTATGTCTTTTTTTAAGGTGAAGATCTTGTGTATGTCTTTGCAGTGTGTAAAGGCGACTGAATGGTTTCAAGCATTGAACACACCGGAAGGTTTTGGTGGACGTCTTGGTCTGTGGAAAATAGATGGACTGCGTAAATAATCCAATTCCCAAGCAGATACCAAACATAGTTAGCCCTAACTCATATTCAGGTTATACATACACAGCTCAAACAATATACATAAACAACGACCACAACAATAGTAATAAATAAGACCCAAATATATCACCGGGGTGTTAGTGTATCTATACACACCAAAAATACACAAATGTATTCACATTTACACCATCTTGTTTCCACACCCACATGCTGGCAACTACCAAAACGGACCAACACCAAGACCCTATAGAATTTCACACATGACAGACATTAAATTTAACATCAAAATACCATAGAAAAGGTAGAGAATGTGCCCGTTAACGCGTGTCTGAAGAAGAGCCAAAAACAAGACTATGATCGAAAATCCTGTTAGAATAACAAACAACCTATTCAGATATTAACAACATTACTTACATAAGTCATTCTTCAAAATGACAAAGTTCTAGTAGTTTCTAATAGTAAGTGTCGATAACGTATGCTTTTTTAAATGTTTGGTAATACAAATATACACACATCACCCAATGGGCTGAATGGGTTACTCCGAGTGTGTGCACAGGACCAAACCTGTAGTGCCTATTCGGTTGTGTTTCAATAGTGCAATACAGTCGATTGGTGTAGCTGGTTCGTATATAAAACTAGGTGTTTGCTCGTTTGTTAGTATCAGAATCATATGCTTTCGTATTTATAGCCCGTGCTGAGATGTCATTCCCAGAGGTGCGCATGTTTAAGACAATGACGAAGGTTAGCCTTTTTTCATCCTTTATGTATAGGTACACATTAATAAAATTTTCACTACGTATCGCGCAGGTACTACCCCATAACAAGCTACCCTATATGTTTAGCTATTGTTTATGTGGTGCGGGTGAGTTTAGCTAGTTCGGCAGATTATTACTGGTAGTGGTTAATGTTGAAGGTAGTACACAACCCCTATAATACACTTCACTCTTATAGGCCCTAACATTACCCGTAGGCAGCTGGTAGGTGTGGCTTCTCCATCATTAGTGCCTTTTAAATCCCAACAACAACAAAAAAAAAAAACCGATACGACCAACGTCGCCAGTGAAAATGCAGATCGATAGATGTCCACTTGGGGGCCTTTTTTCTTGGTGTTCAGCTTCTGAGGCAACTGAGGGCGTTGGTAGTAATGAAGACAGTGATGGGTGGTCAGACAATGAAGATATATCGATGTCCCCGATAAGCTGCTCTGTCTTTAATTCGTCTTTAACGCTAGCCACGCTCTTTAAACCCAGAAATGAAGCCGTATCAGACCCAGCATCAGAGACAAAAACCATTCAGCTAGCCGGCGAGTCAGGGACAAATAGTCTAGAAGCATGTTTACCATCACTTAGTCAGATTAATGCTAAATGGGAGCATGATTATCCTACCACTACCATCGCCCGTTGTCACGCTGTCTCAGGAACTGAAAGCAAACAGGGTCGTAGAAAGGTATTATGTGTATGTATACATATATATTGGTTGGTGTTGTAAGGTGGTAATCGGGGTTTAGTTGATTGTGTTTAAGCTAACCTTTGAAAAAAATAATAATAGCATTACCGAACAGAGATTATTTTGTCGTGGTACTTTGTCTTCCTATGATATCACTACACAGGGTAGGATTATATTCGTGGTGGAGTAACTAGTGTATAATAATATGCACGTACAGCTAATGCAAACTTTTTTTTTCTTAAGTGTGCTAACCTATAAGTACTGTAACCTATAACCTATAACTGTAACAATCCGAGCTAATCTATATTCCTTTTGTTTACTCTACAGGTTCATTTTGCTACAGGGGGTAAATTGATAACTAGTTATATTTTTGTGGTTGAAGCTCATCATGGTACAAGGGGTTATTACGCCTTAGACCGGGAACGGTTTCGAACGCGGGTCAAGGGGCTTGAGCCGGTCATTTCATCCGTGCTTGATAGCAGCCATAGGCGTAAGATCATAGATCACTACGACCAGGAAAGAAATAATAGTCAGGCTTACACTTTAGACAGACCTCATCATTTCAAAAAAAGCTTTAAGGCAGCCCAATGATTAAGTTGACTAACTCACCATTTTTCCTTGCTCTATTAATGTTAAAAGGGCTTGATGCGCCGCTGCCGCTTATATTTCCACGTTTCACAGTCACACATTGGGAAAATAATAAAATAAAGACTAAAAATGTTATCCTTGTATATACAAACAGCAGGGCTAAGACAACCAAAGATCATGCGTACACCATATGTGACCTAGATACCAAACATAATGTGTTGGGATCATCGTTCCCAAGCCATTTATTATCATCATATATCAAGGCTGGTCGCTTTTGCCCTATTTGCAATGTTAATACCAGCGTGGGGTCACCCTTGGGTCATGTACCAGCTGTGACCAAGCAGAACACCAAAAAGGTCATACTGGCGTGGGGTCAACTATGCGGCATGTACCAGATGTAACCAATCAGATCACCACGGACAACCGTGCACGTGCCCACGCCCCGCGTTGTGTGTGCTCCTGTATATAAATAAGACTCTCACTATCTAATACAGCACAACGCACTACCAGGTTAGAAAAGTACTGTCATTTCAATAATTAGGAATATGAGTTCCTCAACTACCTATTATTCCAGAGCCAATGATATGATAAAACCATTAGGTGATGGTGTTAATGCTGTAGCCGTAACATCATTCAAGAGACCACTTATCCATGTTCGGCGCTACTATGGTGATGCAAATATAAAGTATCCAACTAGAACCGGCATCACAATGAGTCGTCAAGCTTTTGTAGATCTCGTAGACCTTCGAGAGGTCATTCTGAAAGAATTTGATAGAGTGTGTGGTGTTTTTGGCACAAAACCCAATTCAACCTCCCCGCCTTCAAACACAATTGCTAATACAGCCAACAAAATGTCTACAACCACAGAGCAGTATTTTGGTAATCTAGAAATGTATCTCACACCCAACTACGAACCCACATATGTACCTGAGACGCCTGTAGCAACCCACAACCAACCAGAACAGAAAAAGAAGAAACCAACCAAGAGACGATTACTACAACCAACTGGGACTCCTTTTTATGGACAGTAAATTATAACATGAACCTTTTTTTTTTTCTTTCTTAATTATTTTGGAAAATGTACGCGAATCATAAATAAATATGTTTTATATCTCTGAAAAAATATGTCTGTCACGTTTTTCTGGTTCGGGTTTAATCATTGGTATATTTGTATATGTGTATTGTCTGTTTCGTTGTACTATATGCTTTGTCCTGTTACAAAGAACCCTTCTATAAACTACAGAGGTTCAAGTTATCGCCAGGTACAGAACTCCGAGGTTATCCACAGATCAAGAAGAACGGAGCCTTCGATCTCTATAGGTAAAACGTGCTGAGCCCAGAACCGACTTATACAAGGGTTATACACACACCAAGATATCATTAGAAACCCCATCGTGGTTGGGGTCATAAGCTAGTCAAGTTAATTCAGGCACCCAAACCACTTTTCCTCTGTGTTATTTAAAGGTATGGTAACTATTATGGGTATAGTAAATAAGTCCATTTCTATATTGGTTATTAAAAACCGTTGAACCGTATAATAACACCCATGCTACTAACAGAATAACACACCGATGGGTTTACAAACAGTGGAAGGGCCACAGCTGGGTTTACAAACAGTGGAAGGGTGTTATGGTGATTATGGGTGCACGTGCGTTACTGACGCTTCTGCTGCGTTCATGACACGGTCAAGCTAGGGCTGATGATTCACCGACGCGGTTCATGATACAGGCAAGATAACAAATACTGCTGATTTAGCTGTTTTTTCAAGTGCCATGAACCGGCGTTTAAGCACTTCGGATGCTTCAGCGCATTTACAGATCAGTTGGTACACTCTTCTTAGCCATGTCTCATATTATGTGTATTATCAAGTGTCATTGTTAAACAAATAACTCAACATAATAGATATAAAACATTAAAAGCCCCCTTCATGTTTTACAATGTGAGACCCCGCTTGAATATAACAACACAAGGGAAGAACCTTTGATTACACCAGCAGAAGAAGAGTATTTTCTTTCCTAGGTTCAAATATCTCAAATGCGTATTATCAATTGTCATTGTTAAACAAATAACTCAACATAATAGATATAAAACATTAAAAGCCCCTTCATGTTTTACAATGTGAGAACCCGCTTGAATATAACAACACAAGGGAAGACCCTTTGATTACACCAGCAGAAGAAGAGTATTTTCTTTCCTAGGTTCAAATATCTCAAAATACACGTGATTATACGAATAATTATTTGTATATAATAATAATTTATAATATTACTAATAATATGCTTTTTAACAAAAATATGTTTCTAAATACAAAAACGCTGTATAAGTAACAGAAAAAGTTCTCTGCTTATAACGCACAACATATGTAAAGAGAGAGAGAGAAAGAGCGAGAGAGAGAGAGAAAATAGTCTTAACGTTCGTTTTAAAGAAACGCGCACACTAGTTTCAGTGTGAGTTTGGTTATCTGATTAATTATCACCCGCTGGGCTTCCATGCGCTGACCACGGACTAAATTGAGATACACCGGGTTTTAATGGTTTGCAGCTGTTCGGCTTACCTGACCTACTCCAGCGTTATGCTACCAGCTTTAGTTAAATAGATGTTAGTTTTATTTTCAATGTGTATTTATATAAAGCTTGCTACATAGGCATATATTTAAACGGGTTCTTCATATATTTCGTTGAACGTGTTGAATTGTTTGTTTCTTGGTTTAATTTATATGGAAATACCATTTCACGGCCATTCATTAGACACCACACACGTCTGTTTTATAAATAAACCAATACAACGCATGGTTTAAATGTGGGTGCGATAGTCCACTAATCTGAACGACAACACAAGGGAAGACCCTTTGATTACACCAGCAGAAGAAGAGTATTTTCTTTCCTAGGTTCAAATATCTCAAATGCGTATTATCAATTGTCATTGTTAAACAAATAACTCAACATAATAGATATAAAACATTAAAAGCCCCCTTCATGTTTTACAATGTGAGACCCCGCTTGAATATAATCACACAAGGGAAGAACCTTTGATTACACCAGCAGAAGAAGAATATTTTCTTTCCTAGGTTCAAATATCTTTGAATTGTTTGTTTCTTGGTTTAATTTATATGGAAATACCATTTCACGGCCATTCATTAGACACCACACACGCCTGTTTTATAAATAAACCAATACAACGCATGGTTTAAATGTGGGTGCGATAGTCCACTAATCTGAACGAGACAAAATTTCTGGTGTGGAAAAGTTTCATAATTAGAATGTTGAGGTCGACACAAGGTCAGCTGATGTATGTGTCATTTTCTTTATCTTGAATTATCAGTCTAAAGGTGCAGCACAGGTTAAAAAAATTGTTACAAACTTCACTGATATTGACCTTGTTGTATCACCCTGTACCTAAAAACACTGGAAAAGTTTCCGTTTATTTTTTTTTATTCAACACACCAACACAGATAAAAATGGGGAGTTTCAGACACCCGCACACACACACACACCACACACATACATTTTCATCATTAAATACATACTCCACACATAATAGCAGTACCAAATATAGCACAGTGGACAATTTTCAGCGGAAGAACCGGTATCCGCGCGCCCCCACCGTTGGTGGGGGTGATCCGAGCGCCCCCCGATCGGGCCGGGGTGGGGTATCGCGCGCCGCCCCATCCTACTGGCTGACAATCTGGTGTGTTGGTGTGTTGCTGAGCAGCACACCAATACTTTCTTCTTTGAACCATCTAAATGGTGCGCATTGGTGCGCAACAATACTTTCTTCTTTGAGTCATCTAAATGGTGAGCAATGTTGAGCAATGGTGAGCAACACAACAATACTTTCTTCTTTGAGCCATCTAAATGGTGAGCAATGTTGAGCAACACAACAATACTTTCTTCTTTGAGTCATCTAAATGGTGAGCAATGTTGAGCAATGTTGAGCAGCTCAACAATACTTTCTTCTTTGAGCCATCTAAATGTTGAGCAATGTTGAGCAATGTTGAGCAGCTCAACAATACTTTCTTCTTTGAGCCATCTAAATGTTGAGCATTGTTGAGCAATATGCATCAAGTCATGCGTATATAACTACTCAGGTGGCAAAAGAAAAATAGGAAGACCAAGAGAGACTCTTTGCAGAACAACCATCAATGAGAGTATGACTAGGGGTCTCAACAACGTGCAAGAATTGCACACAGTTACATCACATCGCTCGAACTGGAGAGCTCTGGTTTCTGCACCATGTTCGGCGCTGAAAGATAGATATTTATAGCATACCAAAGAAGCCAGGGACAACTGAATTTGAAGAATACCGAACAATCAGCCGCATGTGTCAAATGACAAAACGCTTTGTAAGAATTGTGATGAGAAGATTAAGAAACATAATAAAACAAGAAATAAGTCAGGAATAGTATTGTTGCGTAGAGGGAAAATGTACCAACAACACTATTTATATCTCAAGAATATGAATAGAGAGGACTTTGGCAGTAAAAGCTGATCTATATTTCTCTGATATAGTCTACACAAAAGCTTTTGACAAGATTCGACACCGTGAGGTTATCCACTTGTTAGAAAATCTGAACAGTGGTAGTAATGGTGTAAAAATAATCAAGAATATATATTGGCAACAAGCAGCAGCTATACTAGTGAATAACCAAGTTGGACCCTTTCAATAGATGTCAGACAGGAATGTGTACTTTCACCAGGTTTGTTATATGTGTGCAGTGAAACATATTCTAAACAATTGATAATATTCCAGGAACTTTAGTAGGTGAACATAATCTTCTTCTTCAGCGTTCATTCTCAAACTCCTGCTGGATTTCTCTTGTAGCAGGATCATGATCCATTCTAGATTTCCAGCAGGATGTAGTCCAGAGAATGGAAAAGCGTTGTGTCGTCGTTTTATTTGCGCAAATGACCCGACACATCCGTCTTCGGCGGAGGACATAATCTAAATATCGTGAGACGTGGGAATGACACTATTATGGGTACCAAAAGTGAGAAAGATCTACAAGAACTAATCAAGACAGTAACAGCAGAAAGCAACGACAAAGGTGTTTTCCTAAATAACAGGAAGTAGTAAGTGATGGTTGTTTGTAAACAATAACCCCACCCCCCACCCAAGCTTCAACATAAAAGTGATTGTATGACCAATTCAAATATTTAGAAGCAACAATGACATCACATGGAAGAAGTTCAACAGAGCTAGGAAACATAATAGGGCAAGCAAAAACAGCACTCACAAAAATTAAAAATATCCTGTACAATATGTCTCTAACGATATAGAGGTGAATGAATAATATAATATAGAATCATCAATGATGTACGAGTATTCAAGAAATATCGGTACTAAGATCGCAGCCCAAACCCACGTTTTCGCTCTTGTTTCCCATTAGTTCCTACCTAGCTATGTATTTTGTGGTTAACTGATCTAAATATTATATCAATAAATAATCAATAATTAATTTAAATATTCATTTTTAGGGATAGAGATTAGTTATGCTTTACATAACTAACCATAACCCTAAATATAATTATATTTAAATTAATAGATGACAAACATAAACTGATAAACATAGGCAAGTGTGATAATCACACAGGTAGTCATTAATTGACGCAACGGGGTTGGACTGTGACTAGAGTCTAGAAATGTGGGTGCCATCTGATTGGACCGGGTACAAATCCCGCTTTCTGCATTATGATTTTTCTTTATTAATAGTGGTGAGGACAAGAGTTCTTCGGAGCTACAAAACACCGACAGATTCGAACATATGGATGTGAGTCTTGGACAATAAATACATAGGATAGTGGTATATTAGAGGCAACAGAGAGGATATGATTCTATAGAAGAATTATGAGGGTATCATGGATAACTGGAAAGACTAACAAGGGTGTGCTGAACGAGTCAAATCCGAGATGAGAATTTCTTTATATCTGAAACAGGCAATCTTTTTTTTTTTTTTTTTTTTTTTTTTTTTTTGACAAATTATGAGACAGTGTGGTCTGGAGAACATAGTTACAACAGGCAAGATAGAAGGCAAGTGAGATCGAGAACCGCAACGCGAAAGGGTTTCATGACACCTTCATAAAATTTAAAAATACAGAAAGAATGTTAGGGCTCATGGTCAATATGAAAATAATAAGCAATCCACCAATGCAGATCACACATACCTCGTGGCTGGAAGGGAATAGAAGCTGCAAAGACTAATAGTTCAAATAGACAAATCAGGTAAAGTTTATGGAGTAGATATTAACATCCAAAAATACCCGTGTGTTGCCAGGGCCCAAAAGGGGAGCAAAGAATAGCAAAACTGTTTATCTTCCAAGCATGTCGTAAAAGGCGACAAAGGAGGTTATGGGATGGAGTTGGCTGCCCCATCCCATATAGAGCCGGTGACCCAAAGCCATGCTGAAGTCGGATGTGTCAGGCCGAAAGGCACAGATATCGCAGCAATGCTGTAAATCATGACACAACGCATTCCGTTCTCCGGACTACTTCCTGCTAATCTCCAGGAGTTTGTGAACGAACGAAGAAGAAGAAGAACATCCAAAAAGCAAAAACAACCATTATAATCAGTAAAATCAGCAAGGAAGTAATATTAAACATAAAAATATAGTTGCAACATGTAGACCATTACTAATATCTTGAACACATAATCACAAATAATGACAGATGTGAAAGGGAAGTTAAGAAAGAAAACATGAATCCCTAAAAGTACTTTAAACTACATAAAAAAAGGTCAATTACTACATGTTTCTCGTTAAGGAGTTGCAGGAAGGATTTTTCAACGACTGAGGAAAATATTAACATCTAAACAAATCACAAAATTGTTCATGTGACTCATTCTCTCCAGAACGTTGTCTTCCTAATGAATTCCCTGAACCTCTCTGTGTCTTGGGTCATGCGGCTTGCATATTCCAAAGACTTATTCATGTTACCTTTACTGTCGTGAGTCCGTCGATTAATTCACTGGACATTTCTAGGTACATTTCCATAGGTTGCCATTACTTTCGAGAAGGAACAACAGCTAATCGGACATGTAATGAGAACACATCCGTTCTCGCCGGCAATCACAAACTACAACTTATAATTATAAATGATACATCTACTCTACTGTAATGTATGCCAGACACAGATATTCTTACAACATTGCGTATCCATCAGAACTATTAAAGAAATATTATACGATCATTCTCAAACTCCTGCAGAGTTTCAGAATGTAGTCTAGAGAACTAAATTAATTATGCTATTGTATACAGCTTAGCTGGGATATCTGCACAGAAACATCCTACTTCGGCATGGTTTATGGGTCAATTTGACACTCCAAAGGAATGGGACAGATAGCACAACCTTCCTTACGTCACAGTGGTTCTAGTAATTGCTCCACTTTCAGTCCCCCGTAACAGAGCATGGTTTCTTAGAATGTGAACAATAATCAGCATAGATAAACCACACAGATGCTCAATCTAAGCTTGACAATCTCCAACACTACTCAAATCAGATAGGGTTGAAAATCAACACATCAAAAACTCATATACTAGATTTTACGAGATCCAACGACAACATAGAAATTCAAAATGTTCCATTATTAAAAGTCAACAATTTTACATATTTAGGCACCAATCTAGCATTGGATGGAGACTCATCAAAAGAAATTTTACACCGTATTGCCCTTGCAGCGGGTGCTTTCAGTAAACTACGGAACATCTGGAAGTCAAACACTAAGAAACACCACAAAACTCAAGTTGTTTAACTCCAAATCATCCCCATTCTATAATATGGGTGCGAAAGTTGGAAAGCCACAAAAGCCACAGATAAGAGACTCGACTCCTAAGAAAACAAATGCCTACGTACCATTCTGAACTTTAAGTGGAGTGACTTTAAATCTAACACTACTATAAGAGAGGAAAGCAAACAAACCTATATATCTTCCTTCATTAGACAAAGGCGTTGGACTTACATCGGCCATGTTCTCAGAA
Organism: Meghimatium bilineatum; assembly: GCA_034231615.1. Classification (NCBI taxonomy): domain Eukaryota; kingdom Metazoa; phylum Mollusca; class Gastropoda; order Stylommatophora; family Philomycidae; genus Meghimatium; species Meghimatium bilineatum. The sequence goes on from CM067298.1 coordinate 39,897,580, forward strand.
TGAACAGCCTAAGAATTCCCCAGCAGTCACTATATTGGGTGCCACCTGGAGTAAGAAGAAGAGGGAGACCTAGAAAAACTCTACGAAGAACCATTAATAGAGAAGGCATGTCAATGAACCTAAACAACACGCAACAACTGAAAGAACTGGCAACACAAAGACAGAAATGGAAGGCTATGGTTTCTGCCCTATGCGCCGCCTATGGCCCCGGAGGAACATAACATATATATATATATATATATATATATATATATATATATATATATATATATATATATATATATATATGCATACTAATATTTCCAATTAGTTATTATTCATCGGTTACTCTCTGACTTTCCCTGTCGCGTGAAGCCGATACAGAAAAACTAATCAGTTATCTATGTTCATCCTTCTTGTTTAGACGTTCCATCAGTTCTGTACGGCATCTGAGCACTTCCGTTCTGTAGTTGTGAGAGGATTAACCAGATATCCTGTTCTTGCTAACGGCCAGCTAACAGGACCAATACGCCATATAACACACCGGTCTATCTCCAACAATATCTTAGTGGTCAATTTGTGGACAGCGGGTAGTTCGGGGGTCATGATGGAGTATTCATTACCAGTATGTAAACAGTCAAGCAATCTGAAAAACCGAGATCTCCGCGACTCCCTGGAAGTGGTCAAGTCAATCGATAACTCAAGAAATATTCATCTCTATTGCTGTTACATATTTGTTTGTTATGTATTGGTGATGGTGAGGAGCAAGGGTTGAGAGGTTGATCTTTCATAAAGTGACAAGTTACGTTTGTAATTATTTGACGTAGGGATATATTGTGGTGGGGATAAATAAGTTGTGTCCCAATACATAAATTAAAGTTACACAAAGCTATTCCTGAAGTCGGATCTATCAGGCCGAAAGGCTCACATATCGCATCCAAGCTATACAGCAGGATAAACAATGATTCAAAATATTCCGTTCACCGGATGGACTACATCCTGCTATCCATTAGGAGCTTAAAATCAGATGCAGAAGAGGAAAGGTACGTTAAGCCAGATAATGAAATCCCATGTTTAACATAGTTTACATAAAGGAGTAGATCCTACATTAGATTTGCAGGCTACAAAATACAACCAACGGCATATACCCGACACGTCAAACAATTTTACTCACCCACCATCGTCATTTAAAATTGTGTTTATTTTGTTCGTATCTTGATAACACCTCTTTGTCGAAACATTTGATTCCATGTAACACTGCTATTTTACAATTTTTATATTCCTGTTCTATGTCCATTTACCAAGCGGTGCCCAATTTTGCCGCAGTCGCTTCTTCACCTAAAATTACTTCTTGCATTATGAGCTCAGATAATGGCACTTGAATCTTAGAAGAACGTTTAAAAAATGAGCGGTCGTCTCTCACAGCACATGAATCACGCTCAATCAGACCTCGAAACTTTTAGGATGTATTAGCATGATGAAACATTCCAGAAATTCTGAGAATGTATTGGAGGCGAGTGTATTGATGACCATACTTACTTGAGTATATCCCAAGAAAGGCATAAATACAATATTTTGCTAGACAACGGCAAGGTGTGAAACAAGCACTATTAACTACAACATGCTATTATTGGTAAAATGTGGTGGAAGAAGTTGGGTTGTCTGTAGCAATAATTTAAAGATTACCCATTTCTTCTTATTTTTCGTTCGTCCTCAAACACTTGCTGGTTAGTACAGGATTTAGTCTGGAAAATCTTATTGTGCTGTATCATGGTTTTAAGCTTGGATGCCATATCTTCTCATTTCGACTGTAAACATCCTACTCTCTAACTTGTTTTGTACCATAAAGTTTAACATTCATCGGTGTATCAGAAGGCCAGTATGTGACCTTAATGTGTCATAGTTTGCACATTCTTGAAGGATATGTTCTAAAGTCTGGTTAGCTTGCCTACATGTACCCTTTGCTGTTGTGCCAGTTTTAAATTTTGTACACATATTTCTGTTTAGTCTATTGTGTCCAGTGTTGAGTCGAAATATGATGATATGTTCTTGTCTGTTAAGTAGGTTGTAGTAGTCTCGTGATGGTAAGTCAGGCTTTTGTTTTTCCTTTATCGTGGATTTCTTTTGGTGATAGCGAATTGGTACATCCGGTTGACGCATGTTAGAACCTTCCTTGGCCAGTTGGGTTCTCTCATTTCTCATCTTAGCTCTCTCATTTCCTGCTATTCCATAGTGTGGTGGAATCCTTTGTAGTATAATTCTACACCTATTTTGAACTATGGACAATACCTCTTTTAACTCTGCAAGTTTATTGGATTGTAATGCCTCTAGTACGGGCCTTTCATCTGTAAGTGTTACAATAGAGTGTGAGATCCTGTCCAATGTTAACAGTTTCTCTGTAGCTGCAATAATAGCTTTGACTTCAGATTCATAATTGTTGCAGTAATTCCCCGTTGGTATACAAGTGGTATCAGTGGTGCCCATCAGGGTATTCCACATATACACCACTTCCCCCATTTCTTACTGTATTTTGTGATGATCGCAAACACGGACGATATAACTCTTTTTATAGCACATTTGATATAGCTCTATCTTGAGACAAGCTGCATGAAACAGAATTGATTAACATAATAATAATAATATAATACCTTCACTACAATACTAGTAAGATTTAACACATTAATAAGTATGTAATAATTACAAAACTAGTGAAAATGTCGTAAACAAACACACGCATACCCCCCCCCCCCCCAACAATAAGAATAATTGGGAATAATCCTTCTAAAGTGAACTATTTGACCTTTCCCTCGAAAAGTGACTGAGGACACAAAATATACGCGTTGTCCAATAATAAACACGGGAAGAAAATGAAATAGCGTCACTTTTTAGGGTGATTCTGGATGCGTTTATGGGACTGTATAGTTGACTAGGGACTCAATCAAATCAATGACTTCTCAGCTCGCATAGAACAAAATGTCATTTTGTAACCCCCGTCATGCATTTCATGAAACCTGTTGACAACCCTTTACAACAAAATGATGCCTTCTATACCCCCTACCCAATTTCCATCGCACTTTTCCTTAATCCTCAAAAACATGACATTTGATGGGAAAGAGTTATTACATGTCAGAAATAAATGTAGGCTGGACAGATTCATTACACCCATAGAGTAAAAGAAATTACAAAATTGAAATAGCAGATGAAATTATTCCTTCTAACCACTTTGGCTATCTTTTTGCATTTCTATGCTACTTGGCACATTTACAAGTCTGAAAATGGGGTGGGGATTTAGGGATTCAAACCCCTGATTCCGTTTAGGAAACTAGACCATGATACTTTGCGCTTGGAAGCAAACAATAAAGTCTGGTGAGTCCCTACCCCCACCCCCATTTTGGGATGGGTTCCCCCAATAGTTTCTATAAATCCCACAAAACAGGGTGTGTACGGCCCTTCACATTTCTATAATAGAACTTGCAACATTGATGCTGCCGCCTCTCTGTATCATAGCTCAGCACGGTCCTGTTGCCACATCTTATAAGCTTTATAAACTCATATTTTCCACTGTTCATAAATAACAAATGAGAAACCAAATTGTTGACTACATACTCTGTGCATTAATTCTACAATAACTCCAGCTCGTGTTTTGCAAGGACAGCCAAAGATTTGAAAAGAAGCTCTACTCTATTTACTTGTCATGCACGTCACAAGAGGCTACTATGGAGATTATGGGGATGGAAGTGGCTGTATCATATTATAAGGGGCCAAAGTAACCCGATTTTTTATCACTCGATGTAGTCTTGACGAGATTGTCTTTATTTCATTCTTGATATCTTCATTTCTCCATTGATCTCCTCTAGTGACATTTATAGCTTTGCAAAAACATCTCATTTCACACGCAGTGATCTTTTTTCGCCAACTTTGTCAATGGTCCTGTTTGACATTGGTAGCACATAGCTGGTGTAAAATTACTGTTTATCAATTATCGTTTTGTAGCCATGCAAAATAGTTAGTATTTGAGTATTCGCGAGAGCAGGTAAGTCACATCATTGGCATTCTGACATCGAGTTTGACATCCTCTGTAAAGATTATTCCTAAATATGTGAACTCTAGACCAGCGTAATTTTTACCATTGACATGATAGATTTAACTGGCCTAGTGTTCTGCTTAACTTAATTGTCATTGTTTTAGATGTACTAAGTTTCATGTTGTATTGTTCGTAGGTTGTATGGAGCAAGTATGTGTCGCGTTGCAATTCATCTTTAGATTAGTATATTAAACTTCGATCATCTGAAAATAGCAGTTCGTTTAGTGAGCTGTGTTTTTAATTGTATTTCACTGCATTGGATAATTCTCGTTTCATGGATTTGCTTCTTTAGTACGAACAGAAGCGGTTGTAGTACATAACATTATCAGACGGCGGTTTTTATTTCTAATGGATCTGTTGTGCCCTAGGAAATACATCCTGATAATTTACAGGAGTTTGAGAATGAATGCAGAAGAAGAAGAGTTTAAGTCTACAAGAGAGCTAAGACAAGATACTACACAGTCACCATTCACACATTGCCATTAGTAGTCATACTGCGTCATATGAATTGTGAGTATATCGTGCGGATCTGTGTGACGTCAGTGAGCATAAACTTTATAACATGACACCCTATATCATGATCTGAAACATCTTATTGGTGATTAGAGAAGCGAGAAAGGGGGGGGGGGGGGCTGCGCAGTCATATGCCTGCTTTAAACAATTTAAATAAACATCTACTATCATATACATAAAAACGCAATAGAATAATACTAAAGCAGCTTCACGCGTACCTTCTTGTAAAGAGGTCAACTTGTGTGAATTTTCCGCATGTTTTTTTTGTGAATTTTTTGTGAACTTCCGAGAGAGTTATTTATATACTAACAAAAAAAAAAGGCTACTCGGCGTCCCCACTCTAAAAATTCACTCTACGCCACTGCTTATGATTTGGCTTTACGATTATATACATGCAAAATTACTGCGTCTTACACCGAAAACGGATGTACTGTGCCGGTATGCGGACAATAGCTCATCTCCACGGTCAAACTGGCAATAAAACGTACATTACGCCCTCCGGTGGAAAATCACATGAATTTGTTGGTTAAAAGAGAGCAAACTCAAAAGAAGACGATTGTCTTGAATGAAAGAAACGAATCACATGACAAATTAATGTTTGGTTAACTGTGATGGAAGTAAACTGGTAGACAGAAATACCAGTGAGACAGGTTAAAGTCTAGACGAGTGCACTGCTAAAAAGACAGAGGATGTTGGAGGTCCGTTGCAGCCAACCTTCGTTTCGGAGACGGCACTTGATGGGTATGATGATGAATCACGGTACAATACTCACACCGGTGGGCTAAATCAGGTCCGCAGATATGTCTTTGGTAAAAACATAGGTGTGTTCCCGAAAAAAAAGTCATTTCCTCCTGTTCGTGGCAATTCTTACATTTTCATGATATTTTGGTGTTGTTTTTTTTGGAGTAAACTATTATTATGGAGGGGGAAGATAACAAAATCTATTTTGATTTTTGTTGTGTTTTTGTTCGTTCATCACAAGTGCAGATGGCCATTTGTAACATCCACTTTTGTAATTCAGTTAGAGATATTTCCTTGTCTATGAGTTCGTAGATGGCTATTACACCCTATTCTAGCCGCTAATGTCCTTGGTCAGTTTGAGCATATAATGATTACTGTATACGGTTTTGGGTATATCGTGATTCTAGCTACACTCTGCTGTGTAGCTGCTTAATTTTTCATATTTTCACAAGATTTTCTTTTTTACTGTAGAGCGCCATGTAGATCTATTTTGTGCACGTTCTTCCCATGTATCTTTGTCTGTATAAAAGACTTTCAGTGAGGTCTTTAATGAGTCCGTCTAGCACTTCTTTTGGTCACCTTGAAATTGTGTATCCTTCTCCAGCGCACCATTGGGAAGTATCTTTGGCAGGCGCTGATCTGGCATACGTACTAAATGAGCTGCTCAACGAATCTGTGGCTGCATCAGAATAGTGTCAATGCTAGGGATACCAGATATGTCAAGGATTGGACTGTGGTATCCGGAACTTGTCTTTCCATCTGATGTTCGTAGTTTTTCTGAGACAAGTTGTGAGAAAGTGATTGAGTTTCCTCACATGACCGCCTATACACAGTCAATGTTTCGCTAGCGTATAACAGCACTGGGAGTACCACTGCTATGTAAACGTTCAGCTTAGTCTGTAGGCTAATGGAATTTTTATGCCACACATTTGCGTACAATCTGCAAAAAATTCTGCTTTCCTTGGCTATCCTTATATACACTTCATCATCAAAGTTGGCAATTTGTGATTTGGCTTGTTACTTAGTACTAAATGCCATGTTGTGATGTCATAAGAGGTAGTGTTTGAACCCCAACCCCTATCTACGGACTTGCTCTAAATTCACGCAGTTGTAAGCATTCAGTGCACAATGACCAGAATTATCCCCTTCTATGGAGCATTGTCTGCTGTTGTCATCTCCTTCTTTAAGGCATTGTCTGTGGTTGTCAATCAAAAGTAAAAACACTAAAGAATGGCAAATACTCGTATGATTATGAATTTGAAACGTTGCAATGAAACTTCAGTAACATGAGTTTTCCATGTCAATGTGTATCTAAAATTCAGAGATATAATAGGTAATGTACCTTAATGAATTAAGGAAACAACTATTGCAACGTGTTCTAATCGAAGTATCTGGGTTCTCGCTAACCACATGCACTATCCTTACACAACTGACACTTCACTACAGCTTCATATTAGGAGAAACAAACCGAATGGACAAATGTACGGGGATTTCTTTATGGAATAAAATTTGTTCTGTGGAAAATTACAGTCAAAAACAGATATGAAGCACAGACGAGCTAGTTCACATTATTAGCAAGCTGTCATTTGTAGACACTTCTTTACCGGTTAAACAAAACAGCAGTTTCAATAATGAGATCCGGCATACAATGAGAGCAGATTACAACCATAATTTGCTGCTTGTGTTATAGGTACAAATAATGTCTATTTGCTGGGTTTATGAAGAGAGAATGAAAACTAAAAAACAAAAAAACCACGGATTGAGAGCACTTGAATTTTAATAGAGATGACATTGTTTCATGCATAACCGCAACTCGCCTGAAAGCTGTAATCTGGCCATGTTGGTATCGATGTTCATATCGCATTATGGGAGTTATCAATTAACGCAACCAGGCGGCTTAGGTTGATGCGACAGTCTGCTATTGTTTCTCTATGATAGCTTTTGTGGCTAGCTTTCCATTTTCAAAACAAACCGTTGTTAATCATGATCGTGTGAAGTAAGGCCGCAAACCAGAATTAATAATTGCATTCATATTCAACCAACTATTTCGACTACTTTTTGGCAGCGGAATCGAACATGGCAAGAGTTGCAGTCGTGATAGTTTGTTGTGACCTGATCGAGTCTACACTTTATATTCCTGATCTGCCACAAACAACAAAGGGAGACTATGAACCTTCTCTGATAAATATATCCATGAGTTTGTGTATGGATGAATTTCGAATGCTATTGATCTATTGACAGTCTGCAGGAGCTTCCGTTTTGTTTCTGTTGTGGAGCCGTTAACTGCATTTAACTGCAGTCGCAATCTTCCGTCCCCGCTAGACTTATTGACCGTGAGGTCAGATAATAGATTTGAGATTATTCATGCGTTGCAGGTGTCGGTTTTCAATGCTTCTCCCAACATGACATTTCCATCACCAGCCTCTGGTTCTTCCTATGTCTAGTCACTGCGAGTCATCATGAACTCTCGTGTCCGCTGTTGTACTAGTGTCTCATAAGTCCCTACAGACTTACATTTGTTGGATCCCAAGTATGCAGACCTCGCTAAGTAAACACGACGCACCTATTTCAGCTAGGTTCACGTCTTATTTACACCTCCCATGTAAATAAGATCCCTTCCGCTCCCAATTCATTCATGACAACAGCCAGGTGAACCACACATGATACAGTCCCTCTCTCACCCCTCGTCATTCACCAGTACATCCTCCCAGAACGGGACCATTATTTTAGAATATCTGCAACACTCGTGTGTTCCATTATGGAAAACAATACCCAATCCTCAGGCGATATAGATCATTGTATCTGGTTATTAATTTCAATGTATTAACAGCGATTCTTTAACACGGTGCAAACAAGTTCAAGGGAAATGCTGAAGAACTGCACCAATACTATACCATTGGAAGAACACAATGGAGTTGCTATAATAACGTGCCATCAGATATTAAAATATTACGTTTAATATACAATAAATCGGAATTCGTTCTGAGTTGATTGTGGAAGTGGGTGTAATTCATCTGGAAACTGACTTGAAACTAGATGCTATTATTTACACTTAGGCAAGGCAAATACCCATTTGCGCTCATATGTCGTCCTTTCACATGAAGGTATCAGTGCATCGATATTATATCAACGCTGAGTGTTTCCTGTCGAACTAGGCTGTGTATTGAGGGATGGGGGGGGGGGGGAAGAAATAACTACATGAACAAAAAAAATCGTACTGTTTTACTTATTCTCTGGCTGTTCTTTATTTAAATAAAATATCCCATCCTCATCCAGATATATGCTCTTTGGACAACGTTACTCATGTTGAATTCTCCGACTTACTGATGTTCTATGCATTGCTTATCTTGTATATATTCCTTATTCGTATCCATTGAAATTCATAATCTGATTCATGCTAATTCGAATCTGCTAGAAGTAACGCAGTCCGCACACCCTATATGTAAAGTAGGCTTTGTTTAGTATAAATAAAATTCCACGACAACGAATATGCTGGGTCAAATGATACAAATATGACAATCTTAATGTAATCAGCAGTAAATACCTATGTTCAAATGTATGTAATTATAAAATTAAATCGACATTGTTACACTATAGCCCAGCCCCTCGCAAATTACACAGTCCTGTGGACTCATCTGTTATTACCTTTCAAAATTGACGCAATTAGACTTTCCCGAAATTGCCATTGGTCACTTTGCTTTGTGTATACTTTGTGTTGTGCACGTAGTACACTCTGGTCATGAACTCCATCCTGATACATCACACATCATCATCAAATTACGTGCCGAATGGCGTTGGCGATCATATCTCTCCATGTACATCGATCTCACATATAACATCAGCATCGATATCAGCATCAGAAGAGAACATCTTCTCACAAATATTCAGGTTATCATCATCAGTACAGAACATCATAAAAACTCTGGTTATCGGTAAGAATTGAACTTACGTAAAACACAGGTTTATATAATCGCTTCAATCAGACACGACAGACTATAACTAAAACTAGTGGGTAATGATGTGCACACAAGAAAACATACAAATTACAATACACAAATCATATTCAACGTTTGAACCAAAAGGTCTTTATCAATCTACACACAAAAAACATCACAAGTCGACGAATAGAAAAATTATCACAACAAACAAACGTATCCAACGGAAATATGGAAATAAGATGCCGGAAGGTCAGGAAGTACATAAAAAACGTAAACATGTGGAAACGAAACGAACAAAAAGCATCAGTAGAGAACCTCACCTCACAAATGCTCTGGCTTTCAGCATCAGTAGAGAACCTCACCTCACAAATGCTCTATCAGCATCAGTAGAGAACCTCACCTCACAAATGCTCTATCATCATCAGTAGAGAACCTCACCTCACAAATGCTCTATCAGCATCAGTAGAGAACCTCACCTCACAAATGCTCTATCAGCATCAGTAGAGAACCTCACCTCACAAATGCTCTATCAGCATCAGTAGAGAACCTCACCTCACAAATGCTCTATCAGCATCAGTAGAGAACCTCACCTCACAAATGCTCTATCAGCATCAGTAGAGAACCTCACCTCACAAATGCTCTGGCTATCAGTACCAGTAAAGAACATCACAAAAACTCAGGTTATCCGCATCAGTAGAGAACATCACAAAAGTTCTGGTTATCACAAAACTCTAATCAAACACTGTGCGGAGAATAGTAGATCACTGGCACATGATAATGGTGCACATCTTTGCCTGTTTTCAATATATCCAATGTGATAATTCAACCTCAAATCTAACACTTTCCAACAGTAATAAATGATTGGCTTTATATATCCAAAGGGAAAACGAACTCAAAGCTAATTCTTTCCATCTGTAGTAACTAGCATCCATTCACACAACATTCAAAATTTTACCGAGAGCGCGTTCCAGGTGTGCCGTTTCGTAGTCTGATCGCACTACTCACCATTCAATAACTAACCTCACTAAACTTCCGTATATATGAAGTTTATATTCATTCAAATGTCCCACGTCATGGAACACGCTTTAAAAAATGCCCTTTTTCTGTCTCCAAACTTATAGTAATAATTTAACTTTTACAACTATTTCGTCTAGATTCTAGAACATTCTTTTAACTTCTTCTTCTTCTTCTTTCGTTCACTTGAAACATGTCTATATCTGTAATTCTGTCTCCTTAATAAAACTCACTGTCTTTTGTAGTTCGTATAGGGCCCGGCACCGTCCCTGCCTGAACGTCCGCCACATGGCAGGCACCATAACTTTTTATAGATACAGACATGTTTCCATTGTGTTTTGTGTGTGGCATCCTGATTATCTGTGCGCCTTTTGGCTGAATGCCTCCGTCTTCAGCACTCTGCTTACTTGGGCAGGACTATGGTCCTGCTCGAATGGGACTGCCCGACCAGTCTTAGTTTCCAGCCCCTGATGGCTGAACTAAGCCCCATCACCACTGCACGGTGCTGGCCTTAATGGGGATTCTTTTAACTCGTCAACGAGCTGTTTTGTCTGTTTCCAATTATCCACTTTTAAGACAAGGTTATTCTAAAAGTCCCGTGTTTCATTTACTTCGCTCCACATGTACCTTGTCTGGCTACATGTTATAAATTATCTTAAGATTTAACTCGTTTTGTCAGCATTTCTGATCGAACCAAATAATATGTTTGTCCTGTTTGGATTAATTCAATAACCTGTCCGATCAATAATTTTAATTTTATTTGATTATTTTCCTTGATTTATTTCTAATACATCAGTTAATTCTTTATGACCACAATACACGTATCTGACATTTCTTCTTCTTCTTTCGCTCACTTGAAACATGTCTATATCTGTAATTCTGTCTCCTTAATAAAACTCACTGTCTTTTGTAGTTCATACAGTGTCCCATAGAGCTTTGATTCCAGTGTTGTTTCCTCTGGCCAATATGTCTCAGAGCGTTTCATGCTCAGAACACTCTTGAAGTATATGTTTGGCACTCTGTGCTGCCTGTCCACATGTACACATTTTATAATTCTCATTTTTAACTTGTTTGTAATTTGTTTAGATATTAATAATTTCCGAATGTCATTGAAGGTACTTTTAGCCATTCCTATTCTCCTTTTAACTTCTGTTTCAATCTGCCATCATTTAGGACTATATGCCTGAACTACGCCGGGCAATACCTCTAGTCTATTATAATTGTTTTAATTTCCAACGTTGTTTCAGATTGCCCTCCCTTTTACGCCGTCTGTCCATCTGTAACGTCATTATTTATTTCACCTTCTAATTTCTGAACTAGTGACTGAAGTAGTCTTTTTTATGGATTAATTTTGAAAAGTTCACTTCCCTATTCACTTCCAGATCGTGTTTTCAAAACATTCATTCATGCCTTTAACATACTATTTTAACCCTGACCTGATAGGCAGAGCACAGTGCAGTATGTGACACGGACCTAGGAGTATGATATTACTGGTTTTAATAACATTATCCTGGCCTCCCCAACAAGCGGTGCCAATTCTGATGTTATTGTGCCGGGTTGGCATTCGCGAAACTAACTACAATAATGTAAAGACAACACTGCCACGATGTGTATATATATATAAAAACTAACTATGTTGCCAAGTGAGGTTAAAATATGCTTCTCTCCCACTGAGAATGTTATCAAATAAATTTACGTTTGGAATTCCGTTAGGCATTAATTACGGCAGTGTCATCTAACTCCATGGAACGTCAACTAACCTAGATCTTGCTTCGTGGCATTTGTTAATGTTAGATAAATGTAAAACAGAATAAGATTCTAGGTGAATTTTGGCACCACGGAATAAATGAAGTGTCAACACTACAACACCTTTTACATGGCGCAGGTACATCAAGTTTAACTGCTAAATAAGTTAATTTATTTTGGGAGTTGTCAAAGCCAATCTTTATCCATTCATTCTCAAACTCATGTCAGATAGTAGCAGCGTTGAAACTAGCGCTGAGACGATAGGGTGGCCACAAGGGCAGAGACCCCAAAAAGCTATATCTAAGGGTACCAAAATCGAAATGAAGTTATTTATGTTAAGAAGGGTGGGGGCTTTTCCAGGCCACAAAAATCCCGGTACCGCCGTTGGTTAGCAGGATTTAGTCCGGAGAACAACCGTCTTTAATTTATTCTTAAGACATTCACATATGTATGAGACATATGTATGACATACTTCAAAACATTGCTCCCTTGATCACTCCTACCATGTGACGGTAATGTATCACTCCTACCATGTGACGGTAATGTATCACTCCTACCATGTGACGGTAATGTATCACTCCTACCATGTGACGGTAATGTATCACTCCTACCATGTGACGGTAATGTATCACTCCTACCATGTGACGGTAATGTATCACTCCTACCATGTGACGGTATTTTATCACTCCTACCATGTGACGGTATTTTATCACTCCTACATGTGACTGTAATTTATCACTCCTACCATGTGACGGTAATGTATCACTCCTACCATGTGACGGTAATGTATCACTCCTACCATGTGACGGTATTTTATCACTCCTACCATGTGACGGTATTTTATCACTCCTACCATGTGACGGTATTTTATCACTCCTACCATGTGACGGTAATGTATCACTCCTACCATGTGACGGTATTTTATCACTCGTACCATGTGACGGTATTTTATCACTCCTACCATGTGGCAGTAATTTATCACTCCTACCATGTGACGGTATTTTATCACTCCTACCATGTGACGGTATTTTATCACTCCTACCATGTGACGGTATTTTATCACTCCTACCATGTGACGGTATTTTATCATTCCTACCATGTGACGGTATTTTATCACTCCTACTATGTGACGGTATTTTATCACTCCTACCATGTGACGGTAATTTATCACTCCTACCATGTGACGGTATTTTATCACTCCTAGCATGTGGCAGTAATTTATCACTCCGTCACGTAGCTGGGCAGATCAACTAGTACATCTACGAGATCACAGTTTACTAAATATATGGTCACTCGCAAAAGAGCATGCCTTCTCAAAGTGGACAAAACTAACACTACAAGGACTCAAAGAACTCACTGATATTCTTTGGTAGAAATCATGATACATGTGAAGATACAGCAAGAAACAGGATTAGATGCGATCAGCAACAAAAAATAAGGCGTTTGAAAAATCTTGTGGGAAAAAAAAAGATAGAAGAAACACAACAGCTAAACAGCGAGGTCAGCTAGAGAGAGACATGTAAGATCAGGTACCATCCAAAGTGGTCTTGCCGTGTCCTGGCTGTCCACAGACATATGGGATCAGCATATGGTTTATTAGTCATCTCATTTCGAACAGAGAATTACATAACTAAATGAATTTCCGAATTACCGAAAGTGGATGTTGCAAAAGAACAACATATTGAGATATTCAGTGTGCGGTTTGTGGAAGGTGATTGAACTATCAATAGAACTAATATCACTGACCAGGGCTGGATGGTTGTCAAAAGGGATGAGAAATTTTATGGTCAGTTATCTGGTGTTGTACTGCAAACTCTCGGTTAGGTATACATACTACATTCTGGCCCATATTTCGGGAGTTTCTATGAATATCTCAAACCATTTCTTGTCTGGTTAATGAAATTTATGAAGAGTATCAGTGTCAGAATCTGAGAAACGGGGTACACGAGAATTGATTGAATGAGGGGACGAAAAATAAGGAGAGAAGTTAGTTGCATATTCAACCTCAGATACTAAATACAAAGATAGTGAGAGAGAAGTTAGTTGCACAGTGAGCCTCAGATACTAAAGACATAAAGATAGTGAGTGAGAGAAGGAGTTAGTTGTATAGTGAGCCTCAGATACTAAAGACATAAAGATAGTGAGTGAGAGAAGGAGTTAGTTGTATAGTGAGCCTCAGATACTAAAGACATAAAGATAGTGAGTGAGAGAAGGAGTTAGTTGCACAGTGAGCCTCAGATACTAAAGACATAAAGATAGTGAGTGAGAGAGGGAATTAGTTGTATAGTGAGCCTCAGATCTAAATACACAAAGATAGTGAGAGTCTTCTTCTTCTTCTTCTTCTGCGTTCGTTCTCAAACTCCTGCAGATTAGCAGGATGTAGTCCGGAGAACGGAATGCGTTGTGTCATGGTTTACAGCATTGCTGCGATATCTGCTCCTTTCGGCCTAACACATCCGACTTCAGCATGGCTTTGGGTAACTGACCCTATATGGGATAGGACAGCCAACTCCATCCCATAACCTCCTTAGTCGCCTTTTACGACATGCGTGGAAGGTAAACAGTGTTGATATTCTTTGCTCCCCTTTCGGGCCCCGGCAACTCACGGGCGGATAGTGAGAGTTAGTTGCATAGCTAAACCTAGATATTAAAGACAAAAATAAAGACAGAAAGAGACAAGGAATAAATAAATATTTTACGAAAGAGAGACAGATGAAAGAAAAAACTGTGAACACATACAGATTGATATATTAATCAAGAGGAGGGAGATGTATAAAGAGTGAGTTCTGCTTATTCTGCGTTCATTCTCAAACTCCTGCAGATTAGCAGAATGTTGTTGTGGATGTTCATGGCCAAAGACGTAGATATCGCAGTCAAGCGGTAAATCATGATATAACACATTCCGTTCTCCGAACTACATCCTGCTAATAAGAAGGAATTCGAGAACTTATGCAGAAACAGATGCAAAGATCGAAATTGTTATCACACTCATATTTCTCTAAAGATTCACACGTGTTTCAAATCACTTCCGCTTACTTGTCCGCACGTGAGGTAATGACGTTTTACTAGCAGTTGTTAAAACACCTGACATGTTGAACAGAGAATCTATTTCAAACGCATGAAGATTCCACTCACGTAACTATTGATACAATAGCAGGTAATGATCCTGCTCTTTACGTGGGAGAAAGCGCTATTCTTCTCACTCCCGTTATAGTATTCTAACACGACGTAAGGCGGTACCACTTCCTGTACCGATTATGCACGATAACAGTCGCCACCTAAAAGGAGAAACTCTTCCATTTGGTTCTAATTCGAATCACTAATTATTTCAATGTTTATAGTCAATCTTTGTAAAAAACATTTTAAATAAATATTCAAATTTGTATAATCATCCACTTCACTGGAGCCCTAGAGTTTCCGTCGCAAATTCTCACACCGAATCCAAGTCTTCAGACGTTAGTCTGCAATCTGCGTATCGAACCGGGAAGAAGAAAGCCGGAAAAACCGAAAAGAAAATGGAGGTGAGGTCTTACAAAATGGGTGTATTACTGCTTGTCTAGAGATGTCATTTCAGACACTGACTTTGAACAAAAGCGAATAACGGTGCAAAGTTTAAAGGGCATAAGGTCGAACAGTTTCGAACTATTTTCTAGGAACTATTGTTCTGTAAGGCTCCATGCTTTATTATCATATTTCCGGTGGGTCTATATTAATTGGCCCTTTAGTTTTGACAGTCTGACCTCACCCGCCAGAGGACAAGATAAAAATAAATTATAATTATCAAATGAGAATGAACAATATATATAAATATTACCACAAAATTATATCGAGTTTGCTAGAAACCAAAAACTAGATTCTCAATAATATATATGAACATTTTAAATTAGAAACATCCTGACCTCTTTTACATATTTTATTCGACGGTCATGTTGACATTATTATTGATGTCATCGTCATCACTATCATCACCATTGTCACAATCAAAGCTATTATCACATTGTTTATATCGTCACTATTGTCACAATCAAAACTATTATCACATTGTTTATATCGTCACTATTAGCACAATCAAAACTATTATCACATTGTTTATATCGTCACTATTAGCACAATCAAAACTATTATCACATTGTTTATATCGTCACTATTAGCACAATCATCACTATCATCATAATGACCATTATCATTACCTTCATCAAGATGATCACTACTATTTTTATTAATTATTATTCAATTTAGGGTATTTTAAATCATATTCTATTGTTTTCTCTCCACCATATGCTTTCCTTTTGTCATGTTTCTTTTCTTAGCATAATGTCATGATTATTTACAAGTGAAACGCTGCACCCAATATGGAATAACAACCATCATGGAATAGCAATTATCATGCAGTAGCAACCATCATGGAATAGCAACCATCATGGAATAGCAATTACCATGCAATAGCAACTATCATGGAATAGCAACCATCATAGAATAGCAACCATCATGGAAAAACAATTACCATGCAATAGCAACCATCATGGAATAGCATTACTATGCAATAGCAACCATCATGGAATAGCAACCATCATGGAATAGCAGCAATCATAAAATAGCAACTACCGTGCAATAACAAGCATCATGGAATGGCAACCATTATGAAATAACAAATATCATGAAATAGCAGCGATCATGGAAAAGCAACCACCACGCAATAGTAACAATCATGGAAAAGCAACCACCACAAAATAGCAACCATTATTGATTAGCAACTACCGTGCAATAACAACCATCATAGAAAAACAACCATCATGAAATTTTAACCATCATGTAACCGCAACCATCATGGAATAGCAGTCATCATGCAATAGCAGCCATCTTGGAAAAGCAACAGTAACACAATAGCAACTATCATGGAAAAGCAACCACCGTGCAATAGTAACCATCATGCAATAGCAACCATTATGGAAAAGCAACCACCACGCAATAGCAACCACCATGCAATAGCAACCATCATGGAATAACAACCACCGTGCAATAGCAGTCATCGAGGAATAGCAACCAACATGGAATAGAAACCATCATTAAAGATATTACACTAGAAGCAAAGAAAGCGATATTCAACACCATTTTTCTACCAGCGTTGTGTTATCAGTGTCAAACTTTGACATTGGATTCTAGAACAATCTATAAGATTAACACCACTGAAATGAAATGTGTAAGACGTATGATTGAAGTTAGCTTGAGAGACAAAAATCAGGAATGAAGAACTAAGAAAACAATTAGAGATCACGCCAACATTATAATACATTCAGAAACAACAAGTTAAATGGTTTGGACACATAACCATACATAAAGAGCAAAGTATTATCCAAGAAACCCTTAAGAAACGATACGAAAACAGTAGACCTATTGGACGCCCTCGTAAAAGGTGGATAGATAGTGTATTAGAAACACTCGGAAATATAACAACAGAAGAGATAAATAGAAGGGCAAAAGACCGTACATTGACTCTCCTTTCAGCACTGAAAGGTACATGAGGACAAAAAGAAGAAGAAGAAGAGGATGCTTTAGCAACCATCATGGAATAACAACCACTATGAAATAATAGCCATCATGGAATAGCAACAATCATAGACAAACAATCACCTTGAAATAGCAACCATATGGAAAGGCAAACACCATGCAATAGCAACCATCATTTCTTCGTCGTACGCCTTGCGGCGTACTCTGAAAACATTCCGCTGACCGTCCTGAGAAGGACATATGAGGGTGATCTGAATTGTGTCATGTTTTACAGCAAGCTGCGTTATCTGCGCCTTTCGACCTGATACATCTGTCTTCAGCAAACATTTTTGGGCCGGGTTGGCATTCCCGTACCTTCGATACCTATTACTTGGCGAAGCTACAGCAGGGTTGCTGCACTCCTGTTTCCAGGCCCACTGCGTGGAAGTGTACTGAGGGTCTTGGCCAACTGTGGTTCGCTGACCCTGATGCTCAACCAGCTATGGCGCGACGTACTGTGCACTCTGGTGTGCATGTCATCTCTGGGCCCCAACCATCATTTAATATCATGCCCCAGTAGAAGACATGAGTATTGTCTTCTAGTACAACAGAGGGTTTCCTCTTGTGGAAACCAAGATAATAGCTTTTTTAAAAATAGCACCCCTGAGAAATAGTATTCTCCAAACATTAGACATCACTTCTCCTTTCTCTGCGTAGACTCTCAAACTCCTGTAAATGAGCAGGATGTACTTCAGAGAACGGAATGCTTTGTGTTTTGATTTAGAGCTAAACTTTGATATCTGCGCCTTTCAGTCAGACACTTTGACTCTTTGTAAGATAATGAGTCGACTCCAACTCAAAATCACCGTAGCCGTCCCTTACACGATGCATGGCAAGTAACAGTATTGCCATTTATTCTCTCCTTTTAGAATCCGGCAACGCAAGAGTGACACAGCACTAAATGTTACAATCATTCTTATGTGAATGAAGTAAAGTCTTGGAGGAAACCACACCCTCTCACATTCTACATAGCACACACTAACACAAAGGTTTTATTGATCGTAACCGTCTGGGAATCCATGCACACAAACACATACTGCTCACATTACCAACTACGTATCAATATATAATCTACTTCTTCTTCAGCGTTCATTCTCAAACTCCTGCTAGATCTCTCTTATAGCAGGATCTTGACCCATTCTAGATTTCCAGCAGGATGTTGTCCAGAGAATAGTAATGCG
The DNA here is from genome assembly GCA_034231615.1 of Meghimatium bilineatum. Classification (NCBI taxonomy): domain Eukaryota; kingdom Metazoa; phylum Mollusca; class Gastropoda; order Stylommatophora; family Philomycidae; genus Meghimatium; species Meghimatium bilineatum. Next base: position 39,916,323 of record CM067298.1, read on the forward strand.
TTATGTCGCCGTTTTATTTGCGCCAATGGTCTGACACATCCGTCTTCGTCGGGTAAATATAGAATGAGGTTACGTTGTAAAATATATATTTTCATACTGAAATGATGTCACATGTTTCTGGTCTGCAATGCAGCCACAAATGAAGAAACGACTTCGTGTATTTGTGCTCTGTATAAAATGGTACACATTACGGTCAGTGGAGACTGAACAGACAAAAGAGAAAATATGAATGGGCAGTTTCCCGTCCTTGTACAGTACTTCCTTGAGATCTATTCTTTCTGATATCTGCTGGCTAGGGCGACGCTAGGCTCTAATCTCATTCATGCTTAGTAATATCATTGAGTCTTCAGAAATAGTAAATAAAACGCACGCAGGTTTATCCAGTTTACAGGCCACATGTCCAGACTGAAAGTGTGGGAATCGCTATCCGACAATTGTCTTGCATTTCTTGACCTTTACAACCCAGCATGACCCTTTGACTAGGGTTACCTGTTGAGCAATGCTTCAAATGAAACATGCTTCCCCATGTTTTGAAATCTCGTTTGTGCCATTCACTACAACCTTTTCTGTCTCACAATTTCTCTCATCTTTTGAAGCATGTCTTCCACGTTGGCCTTCGCTAGAACCTCTCTCTTCCTGTTCATTGTTAGCACCCCCCCCCCTCTGATGACCATGTTCAAAATTAATGCTATTATTCTGAATAAGCATATTCGGGTCATAGTGTGGTCAGTGCTAAAACACTGGGAAAGTAAAGGTCAATCGGCGGGAGAATCTAACCTGGGATACCAGTTTCTCACTTGATCGTATCCTGTCACCGATATACGAATGCTCTCAATGCGTTCATTCTACAGGTACTCATCCATTTGTTACCAGGGCCCTAAAAGGGCAAGAAAGAACAGCAATACTTGCCGTGCATGTTGTAAGATGCGATTAAGGAGATATTTAGAGAGGAGTTTGCTGTCCCCTTACATAGACGATTAAAGTAACACAGAAACCATATTGAGATCGGACGAGTACGGCTGAAAGACGCAGGTATCACAGCGACACAATGCAACCCGTTCTCCGAATACATTAAGCTGAGCTGCGGGAGTTTGAGAACGAACTTCCTCAGTAGAAGAAACATATTATCCGATGTTTCTTATTCTATGCTTTTGTAAGCACTCAAGATCCCGCCGGTTAGCAGGATGCAGCTCGGAAGACGTTCCAACGATGTTTATAGCTTAGCTGCAATAGCTACGCATTTACGACCTGATCAAACCTATAGATACGTGGGGTATCAATATTTTTAAAGAAAAGTATAAATTTATAAAACGAACAAGAACAGTGCGTGTCACTTAGTTAATTTTGCGTTCAATAGGTTACCAGTAATTTTCGATCCGAATGCCTTTCTACTTAATGCACATAAAGCATGTAAAAAGTAAGACACCCTTCTTCATTGGCCTCATGTATTTTACACGCAGGCATTTTCAAGCATTACTGCTTCTTGTTCTTCTTCTGCGTTCATTTTCTAACTCATACAGACAAGCAGGGTGTAGTCCAGAGAACGGAACGCGTTGTGTCATGGTTTACAGTTTGGATGCAAAATCCGCGCAGTTCGGTCAAACATGCTCTAGCATGACGTATTTGTCACTTTTACCTAGATTTTACCTGCTATGGAATGGGTCAGCCGACTACACTCCACACGCCCTTAATTGCCTCTTACTGATAAGTGAAATACAACGAAGAAAATTATTCCAAATAATAGTAATATACGAGTACATCTAGCATTAAATGCTCATATTTGACAACCATATGAGATTCCGGTAGTAATGAGCCACAGATCTGAACTCATCAGTCGTAAGTTGCTGGTTAAAGTCAAAGCTGTTAGGTTACCGTCTTAAGTTACGCTGCCTCAAATGATCTATGTCTAAAACGTGGCTTCAGTGCAATGTTCTAAAATGTAGACCAGCAGAATACATCTTCGTGTGACATAATCTCATACTGATAAAACCATTACTGTATTTCCCGTAAGGATGTACTGGTGCTACCTAATAAATTATTGCTAGATGCAATTTCCTGCAATATTATCTTGCAGTATAGAAGAACATTTTTGCAATTTTTTTTTTTTTTAAACAAACAGGAAAGAAGTTGAAGCATAATGTTTGTCCCGTTAACTAAATACCCCCCCCCCTCCATTTCCAAAAAAAATGAAAAATAAATAAATTACAAAACCGGACAGAAGCTGAAATATAATGTTTGTCTCGTTTACTAAATAACTAGGGACAAGGTCGAGTAGAGTTGACTTATCTCCCCATGTTTTTTTTACACTTTTGGGTTCGGAATTAGTCCATTTGACCCTTAGCGGTAGAGCTGTCTCTGGAGCAGAGTCGTAATCCAACAACAATGAAGTCACTGATCACAACAGCTGTTTCAATTTGACCACGGCGTGAGATTTATGATACCTGATACATAAAGCTTGGACAATTTGTTATAATAACATTTGTCATTAATTGAATACGTGTCTCGTTTTTACCAATCATGCATTGTTAATACGTACCTCGGTGTTACCATATATGCACTGTTAATACTTACCTCGTTGTTTCCAAGTATGCACTGTTAATACTTACCTCATTGTTACCAAGTATGCGCTGCTAATACTTGCCTAATTGTTACCATACCAAGTATGCATTGTTAATACATGCCCCGTTGTTACTAAGAATGCATTGTTAATACTTGCGTGGTTGTTACCAAGCTGGCACTGTTAATATTTACCTCGTTGTTACCAAGCATACACTGTTAATACTTGCCCGGTTGTTACTAAGTGTGCAAATTTATTACTTGCCCCGTTGTTACCAAACATGCACTGGTAATACTTTATAGGGAATCTCAATGGCATAACCGTTAACCTTCTATTACCCCATTTAAGGTTTTCCATGATAAAAATATGATTACTGTGTAGTGTAGTAGTAAATTCAGGTATGCATAATATGAAAAGAAGAAAAAATTAGAAAAGTTGTATATTAATGTTTCTTTGGGCGTGATACCATTTTCTCTATGTGATTTTTGAGTTGAAAGGAGTATAATTTATTTACAAAAAACTGAATGCAGAAATAAACTAAAGTGGTATCAATACTGAATATTTCATCTTAGAAAACTAACTAAACTGAAACTTAAGAGAAATATACCTTGTAAAAATGCACACACACAATTTTATTTACACAGTTTTGTGGAAAGAAATTGCTTTTACAAATTTAAATGCGTGCAGAATACCATTCGAATTATGTATCATCTTCTAAATGTTAAAAACCCACAGAAAAACATCCGACTTTCAGGGTAAACTCTCGTTAGAATTATGAATACAAAAATAACGAAGATGTTTGACTCGATTTGGTTTGTTGTAAAGAAAAGCAACACTATGCTTTAAGAAGTTTTTGTCTTGTCCCCATGAAGTCGCGAATTCGAATCCAGGTAATCAATAAACAACGTAAAAAAGTCACATTAAAATTGTCACAGGAAAGAAAAGAAACAGAGGAATGGTAGCCCTGTATCAACGTCGAATTGGGATGTGCAGAGCCGTTGGGATGTGTAGAGCCTTTGGTACAATAGAACAACAAATTGCACTGTTTTTGTATCCCTAGGGTTTATATCTTAAAGCTACAAAATTACTTGCTACGAGTGGTACTCTCAGCAGGAAGAGCGCTGATTTGTTGAAAGGATTGGGGTGCATATGGGGAAACCTAGTACAATGAAGTCTACCCTCTAAGCTGTGTGTGCCTTTAGAACATAGTTGGGAAACCTTTATTGACTGTTGTGTCAATGGGAAACCTTTATTGACTGGTATGTCAATAAGCATATTTCGTCTGTGATGGAGGTGAACAAGCTGTTTTTTAATCCCTTAAAGTGCCAGGCAGTATTTCACTTTTTGAGCTCAGGGCCAGTCATGACCGTCTACGACATAAGCCCCACTGGCTAATGGGAAATCAAGCCTTCTAAAATGACTTCTTTAATCATTCACTAACTTTAATTGGCTGCTACAGAATGTGTAATAGAGATGAAAGAAAATCATGGAAATATACATATGTGAGTTATGAAGAATGCTTGATTCCCCATTAGCAAGTAGGTCCTGTATTTCAGACGGTCATGTACTAGTGTGTATAGTGATTTAAATCAGAGATAAAACAGTTACGAAATGGACAGAATATACTGTATAACAGAGCGTACTAGCAAAGGCAAGATACAGAAGATGTTGAAAGTCCGCTACGGCCGGGGTCCGAGACGGATTGTGTCTGCCGGTCTGTTGTGTCTGCCGGACGGATTGTGTCTACAGGCGATATTTTGCTAATCTTTGCTTTGACTTTTATTGGTAAACGCCCCCGCCCCCGTTTCTACACCGTACGCGTGTATGATGGTTCTTACATAAATGTGTTGTTTAAATAGATTATCACGTAAATAGATTGTTTAAATAGGTTCTCTCGTAAATATAAGAACATTACTGACGTCACTATAACAGGTACATTTTAATTTAACTGCACCAAAATAATGCTGGAGTGGAGATAAAACTCAATTCAAGGGCGGCCTCAAGCAAATATTTCTGCTGCAGAAAAGTGCATAAGTGGGTATTATCAACACATCTTATATGAGAGAATTCGAGAAATATTGGGTGGAAAGTACACAGATCAGAGGCGTGCGTGAACCCATGGATTGGGCGGATCTACTTTCCTTGTTTATGACCCGGGGCTCCGTCCCAGCTGATACTTGTTGACCTCTGACCTTCTCACGGTGATAAGGTCGTAGACTGCAGCTTTCCCGCGAAAATAAAAAACATCTAGTGCCTGGTATCAAGCTACAATTACTGCCCCTTTGCTCGTTTGATTTCGTCTTATCTGGCCGCGAAAGCTTATCTGCTATTTCCTTTTTCCTTACCCCATCCCTGCCTCAGCTGGTGGGCCTCAGACCGTGTAAACACTAGCTAATGAGAAATGGGGCATGTAGACGAGTTTGTGAATCAGCTTCTTTCAGTCCAATTTGGTTTACATTGATGATGTTAACAGCATTTGGTGGTGAGAGGGAGGGGTTTGTTGGTTGATCTTCTAGGTAATCAGAGTAGCCTTGAGATTACCAGAATAAAAATGTACAGAAGAGAGATGCAATATACACAGAGCAGGCTGTGTTTCGTTGTGTTGGAACATGCGCGTAAAGGTTAGCGTAAAATACGGACAGCCGTGAAACAGTTTGTGAATATTATGCAAATATATGAAGTTACGGATACAATCTTTTGTGAGTTGCCTGGTCCCAACTAGCAAGTAAAGAATAGCAACATTGTTACCTTCCACAAATGTCGCAAGAGGTGACTAAGGCAGTTTTGTGAAAAATGTTGAATACATTCTGGACCATACTGGGATGACATTCGCCCTGTCCCCAAGCTAAATGGAAGTCAAAAATCACTTTTCCAGGCCACTCAGTACCAAGAAACGAGAAAAAGGTTATCAGGTTAGCTACGGAAACAAAGTAATGACTTTTTACTTGGGCGTACGCTCGTGATGCGCATCAGGGGGCGTCAAACCGTAAGATTCTCTCCAGGGCCCAACATACGAGCTACGCTTTTGTTTCTGACTACATTCTAATCTGCAGAAATTTGAGAATGAGCAACGGAAATGAGGAAAATATTACACGAACAGAAAAGTAAACACGCAAGATCAGATATAAATCACACACGAACACCGGTTGTTTCGGGCCATTCGTGAAAATAAAACGACTACACAGTGCATATCCGTTACCAATACTACTCTGTGCTGGAAATCTCGTAGGACTATTTCCCAGCTCCAAGAGAGTTCCCATGGGAGTTTCAGAAAAAAAAATAAAGAAATTAATCACATAGTATATCCTTATAAGATAAGAATTAAGATGTATTCCAGGCACAAGCATTCATCATCATGGCAGCTGACGCCGAAGATCACAAATGTCCAGAAAATGTTCTTATTAATATGTACTATTAGTTTCAATGTTGATATCCTACATTGTCAAATTTCACAGTTCATATTTTCTCTATGATCTGATCTATTCTTATATAGTCCACGCCGAGTGTTGTTGGTGTTATCTTGTCAATCACCAGTCTTCTATTTCATGTAAGATATACATCTCCAGTGTCAGGGAACAACCTAACCTAATAGATGTTTGAGTGCCGGGACAACACCCAGTAAAATAAAATTAAAAAGGGGGGGGGGGAGAGATTAGATAAGGAATGTTGCCAATTTTTAAATAAACGACTTACTAACAATAGCAACCACAAATACATCGACGTTTAGACTAAAACGTCTTCATCAGGAAAAAAAAGGAACAACAGAAAGTGTTACCCACACGAAGATGTACATAGAATGATAGAAAGAGATAAGAAGAGCAAAAGTAGATAATATAATAAGAGTGTATGAGAAGACGAGAAATAAGAAGGAAAACCAGTTGAAGATGAGAAGAACAATTAAAATAAAAGCAAAAGAACAAGTATGATACAAGAAAACATATGACTTAGAAAATACACCAAAATGGCAAAATGTGTTTCCAGTCCGGAAATTAAACAGAGTATAACTGCACAGGGCAGTAAGAACCAAGTGCTACTCAAAATTATAAGAGGTCGAAAGAAGATCATGGGCAACATTCAAAAAGGGTAGAACAACAAATTGTGTAAATATAGAGAAAGGTAATGATAATACATAACTGAAAAAATAACAATACGGAAGGCATGGGAAATAAAGAGAAAGAAGTAAAATAAACCGTGGGGTACGGGCGAAAGAGATCCTGACTCAAAGGGGGAAGGGGAAATATTGTGAGGAGGGTACGAAATGACAACATGTAAGCAAAGGATAAAAGAAGCAACTAGTAAAACCAGAGAGTGACAAAAGATGATATCGTGTTATAGAAAGTAACATCGCCCGTGTGTTGCCGGGACCCGAAAGGGGAGCAAAGAATAGCAACACTGTTTACCTTCCACGCATGTCGTAAAAGGCGACTAAGGAGGTTATGGGATGGAGTTGGCTGTCCCATCCAATATAGGGTCAGTGACCCAAAGCCACGCTGAAGTCGGATTTGTCAGGCCGAAAGGCGCAGATATCGCAGCAATGCTGTAAACCATGACACAACGCATTCCGTTCTCTGGACTACATCCTGCTAATCTGCAGGAGTTTGAGAACGAACGCAGAGGAAGAAGAAAGTAACATAGAAATAGGGCTGAGGAGAAAAAAATATTGCGGAACCAGAAGAATGCTGCTGGCAGGAAACGATGGGATGCATAAAAGGCAAGACATGCAAAAGAGTTATGGATCCCAGAGAAAGCAATATGAGCAGGGAGGATGCCACGAACAATGGGAATTACTAATATACCGAAAACCGAAACTAGATACATTCCAAAGAACGGAATGTGTAGTAATGATTTACAGCCTCACTGTGATATTCTCGCGTTTCTACTTGACGGGTTCGACTTCAGAGTGGCCTGTAAGCTAGATTCATCCTCTATGGGATGGTTAGTTGACCCACTCCCAAAACCTCCTTTATCGCTTCTTACGATGTGCACGGCAAATATTAGTATAGCTATTCTTTGTTGCCCTTTCGGCCCGCGACAGCACACACGCGATTAACAATTTTATTTTTGAGTTTACATATAAAATAAGTTTTATTCTTTATTTTTGTCCCTTTCCGTTCGTATTGGTAGAAGAAGAGCCTGATTTTATTCTATAATATGTAAGAACTGCAGCAAAATTGTAATCCGATTAATTTTTGTGTGGTGATTTTAGAAAGTCAGTGTAAATATTTTGTGATAACAGTTTAAATAAAATGTTCGAGTTCTACTGATACAGTGATTACGTCGATTTTTTTTTACAGAAATGTGTAACCGCACTACCTAGTTGTTTTGGTTGCTTTTTACAACATATGTGGAATGTCACATAGTTACTTTTTGTTTGTTCCAGTTTTTGGTTACGCGAAGGGTATGGTATAAGAAGATGGTAATATCAATCACTGATGCTATACATGTGTTTGTACCTAATCAGAACTTATTGGATCAAATTTTACCGCCGAAGACGGATGTGTCGGGCCATTGGCGCAAATAAAACGGCGACACAACGCATTTCCATTCTCTGGACTATATCCTGCTGGAAATCTAAAAGGGCCATTGTCCTACTGCAATAGAGATCCAGCAGGAGTTTGAGAATGAACGCTGAAGAAGAAGGATCAAATTTTAGAATCTTGGCTTTTATTGTCATGAAACTTGGCTTTTTATAAATAGTTGAGTGACAGCTGCAATGGTAATATACAATATCGCAGAAACACAAGAAGACAGGAAAGATTACGAGAAAGAATTTGGCAATTAGGACATTATGTTTTTGAAAAAAAAAAAAAAAACGAGAGAAAAACTGTTACAAGAGGTGAACGAAATTGGTGACTGTGCAATAAATAAACTATCAAATGCAATTAGCTTGAATCACTATTTCAAGAATAATTAAAGTAGAGCAAATATTTCCTCTTGAAACGACATTTGCTTAATCTTGTATATTGTGTCAACTATTAGTGCTGTTATGGAAGTTGTTTAACGTTTAGACTTTCTATACAATCCTATGTATAATCTTAATTTTGTAATTACTCTCATTCTATCAAGTACTCTTTCTCTCTTGCAGATGGAGAAAAATTTAAGCTGAATACACATTTTAGAGTAACAAATGGAGTTTTGTGTTTGAGAACACAGGAGGAAATTATTTCTCCCGCTAGCTTTCATGAAATCTAATCTGGAGCAAGGGCGACAACTGGATAAAAAGAGACGGTGCATGCCCCTGATTGTACATTCATTCATATAATTTATCAAAACTAGGATTGTTCTTTGAAATGAATGTGTACGTTTACTGTGCATGCCTGTATGATGCCCCACTTACATAATCCACTCGTGGGCGTAGTAAATAGTTAAATGTTACAAACCTAGGTATGATCTGGACATGTCTATCCACAAGGCGTACCTCGTGAAGAACATACATAGTTTCTCTGTCTCGTTATATAGCACATAACACATATGTGGACAAGTTCTTCTTCAGCGTTCATTCTCAAACTCCGGCTAGATTTCTCTTGTCAAGACAATGGTCCTAGATTTTCTAACAGGATGTAGTCTAGAGAATATAAATGCATTGTGTCGCCGTTTTATATGACTCAAAGACCCGACACATAGGCCTGCTGAGGGTGTGAACAAGTACCTCAGATTACAAAATATATACTTCACGACTGTCCCGGATATATTGAGATGCTGAAATAAACATACTGGACGATAAAGCTACACTGAAATCAATGTTATCTATGAACCCCTGTTTAAGTTATCGTAAGCGTGTTACCGGAGCCCGAATGATTGAGCACAGAATAGGTACACTGTTGCCTGCGATATATGTAGTAAGAGGCGGCAAATGAGGCTATCGGGGTTGTCCCATCCCGTATAGGGTCAATGTGATCCAGAAACATGCTGAAATCGGATGCATCAAGCCATAAATGCAGATATCGTATACAAGCTGTGAACCATTACACAAAACATTTCATTCTCCAGACTGCATCCTGGTAATCTGCATGAGTTGGTCCTACACGAATGCAGGAAGGCTCGACCAGTCTTAGTTTCCAACCTCTGCTGCCTGGACTAAGCCGCCATCTAGTCGTCTATGAACTGGCTTCGATGGAGTCGTAAGTGGCGACTAATGAAGCTGTGGTGTAGGGGTTCACTATCACATTCCATATAGGTCAAAGTGACCCAGAAGCCACGCTGAAGTAGGATGTATAAGTAGAAAAAGCGCAGATATTGCAGCAGAGCTTTAAACCATAACGCAATATGTCCTCCTAACTACAACCTGCTAATCTGCAGGAGATTGAGAACGAAAGCAGAAGATGAAGTGCTGTTGCTTCATTGAAAAGCGTGACCTCTGACATATAAAACCTGCTGTTAATTGAAAATTAGCCTTCTAAAGTGACTCATTTGACATTCTATCCTTCACTATCTCTTTTGCTAAAGACATGTATACGGCCCATGTTTATATGCGGTTAAAAAGAGGAATAAAGTCACATTGTAGACGTCTTTAAGTTGCATTTTTCAAGCCGAAATGCGCAGATTTACGTGGTTAACTGACTGTAAACACTGACACAGATCTAGTTTCTCAGTACTATATCCTAATGTTCTCAGAACTATATCCCACTATTCCCAGAACTATATCCTACTAACCTGCAGGAGTGTGAGAACAAACGTACAAGAAGGAGCCTAGTAAACATATTTGAAAAAGCCCATATCTCTAATCATTTGGATGGGGAGGTTAGTAAAGAATTTAAACCAAATTCGCCTGAGCATTGACGGAGCCCGAAGGGGAGTAAAGAATAGCAGCACTGTTTACATTCCATGCATGTCGTAAGAGTCAACTAAGATGGTTATGTGGTGGAGTTAGCTATCCCAACCCATAGAGGGTCAAAGTGGTCCAAAGCCATGCTGAAGTCGGATACGTCAGGCCGAAAGGAGCAGATATCTCAGTATTTCTGTAAACAATGACAACTCATTTCGTTCTCCAGGCTATATCATAATAATCTGCAGGAGTTTGAGAATGAACGCGGAAGAAAAAGAAGATATAGCAAATTATTATCATAGCCGGAAGACAGACACGAAGATCAGTAACAGTAAAATGATTGTATATACATAGTTTGTTAAGTAAGGAAAGATCATGTTTTGAATGTTAGCTTAAATATGACACGTCCATCATGATAATCCACGGCTATTATTTAAGAGGTCACTGGGTGAGCAATTTTTTCTGTGCAGTAAATGCCCGTTCTTGAGTTCTTGATTCCCTTCATTTAGTAAGACCTCGACGGTCACTTCACATCTTAATTCAACTCTTTAAGTTTTCATTCCTCTGTTTTCCTGGCTACGTTGTGCTTCCTACACAAAAGCATGATGGCTTTCTTCACACAATTTCCCAAGACCGTCTTTCAATTTGGAAAATTTTTCAGTGGGATCAGGATTAGTTTTGCTAGAGTTTCTATAGCCTTTTGCTCTTGCGCACCAACGAACCAGGGTTCATTTAACGATCTTTTTTCATTTTCAGAGACAAGAATTTTGTGGGTTAATTTTCGCCGCTCGTTTACACCGCTGTGGTGAGTTATTGTGCGGAGTAAAATGTCCGGTTCGGATTACCAATCAGATGGCGGTGTTGGGTGATTGCTTGGTGTAACCAAGTGGACAGACAAAATTCTCTGGACATTATTGTTCAGTCGACCAGCAAGAGTCATATACACTTGGGAGAAGCAACATCCTAGCCACGAGGAGGGGGTCTTGTTTCAAAGAGAAGATTCATTTTACAGCCTTCAATCCGACAGATCACCAGATTCTTTGACAAAGATTGATAGTTGCCACAATTGGTACGCTTTCATGAATCGCTACATTTGGTGTGAACATATTGCAACTGTTCTGCTGAAACTCCCATATGTACTTGTTTTGAAAGTTAAAGGGGGTTTGGGGGGGGGGGTGGTGGTGGATGGAGCGTTCAATCCCCTCTCCTAAGGAAATGAGCATGATCCTTAGGCTAAAGATTTAGCGGAATGATGGGTAAACACCTCTCCCCCACCCATTACAATTTCCTCCCTAAAAAGGACATCAACTGTATCAAGACAAACGGGAGCCGCACAGGAAAATGGGCGAGTGATATTTTTATATAACACACAATTGAAGTAACTGATGACGTATCTGCGGCCCTGCAAACAGTTATATTTATTATGATGTTTAAAAATGTCATTTAGATGTATCGTATGGCCATGGATGCCCGCGATATAGGTTAGGGAGGTCAGTTTGGGGGGGGGGGGAGAGAAGGGGGACAACTTACTGAATAGCATTGAGAAAACACAATGACAACACTCTAAGGATGGAAGCATATAAAGAATAGACTCATCAATTGTGTTAAGCAAGTATACACTTCAAATGATATATGGCCAGATGGAAGAACTAGAGTAGACATTACGGAAATATCAGAGCATAGATAGGAATGACAAGGACACTTTATAACACCACAGAAACAACTATAATTTTTTTCAGGAAGAGAAAAGAGTAGGTCTCATTTAGACCAAATAGGCAGAATCTATGCTAGGATACAACCCAAAAATGTCTGAATCATAAGTATGAGACCCAACATTTCAATAATTCAAGCTTATGCTCCAACATCCGCGACTGAAGAGCCAGCTGTTTTTTATGACAAACTGAGGGGAACAATAAATACGACACACACACAATACAACACACTAATAATAGGGAACCTGGTTGCGAAAGTTGGTAGGGAAAGACCTGAGGAATGCCGAGTTAACTGCCCATTTGAATCAGGGCAGCTGAATGAAAGAGGAGAAATACTGCTAATAGTATGCCTAGAAAATGATTTAGTAATTGCCAACACCCTCTTCAAACATCACTCAGATGCCTACGCAGCAGGACATCACCAGCTTGCAAAACAAGAAATCAGTCTTCATCACTGTACACCTCAGATGAATGGATACCCAGTCTATTGTCCAGTAAGATATATCCTGAAGCCGATTGTGATTCTGACCACGAGCTCCTAGTAGCACATATAAAGATCAGATTTAAGAGGTTATGGAAAAGCACATCGCCAATGTGACACTAAAGAAATACCGATAGAATAAAGTGTGGATGTGTGTTTAATGAATAAAAAAGGTTCAAATATCATAGAGAATTGACTTCACTGTACTCGGTTTCCCTCATGTACTCCGTCACTATCAACGAAGAGGCATGCCCCCTGCCGAGATTACCACTCATAACTCCCTAGCTTCACGCGATAATACACAGGGATCTCTGAAAAACATCCACCTAATGTACAAGACGACACGAGCCGGATTCGAAAGTGGGGATTCATTTTGGGTTGGCGGTCCAGATATAGCTTTTTTTCATGTGGTATAGGGCTACAAAATATGATCATGTTAATGTTGAAACATATATGTGTTGTCATCAATTTCTGTATCCACATCGAAGGATAACATGCTTGCAACGGATAATCAAGACTTTCTGTAGTTTTCCTTGGTGGTGCACTCTGCTATACTGTAATTTATCCATCATATATTTCCCTCCCGTTGACACCTATGTCTACCTCTTGCTCGTAACCCCCCCCCTTCCCCCGCTGGACTCTACCTTCACGTAAGGTGTTCCTAGTTTCACACAGTGTCATTTCTTTTACTATGTCCACAATATTTTATTTCTTTAATTTTTTTTTCTGTTAAATTTAAATAAAAAGTATGCGCAGTGTTACCTATGTTTATGTTTAGCGCCAATTCCTCTGTGATTCTACTAATTAACATGGTTTTTTTTTCGAAACATATCATGTGCACTTTGCTTGTTTAACCAAAAGCAATTGTGGAATTTCTAGACAATACGTAATCTTCCATGATATTCACACGTCTAGGCAATACTTAATCTTGTATGATATTCACATGTCTAGGCAATACTTAATCTTGCATGATATTCCCATTTCACTTTCTGTGGAGCACAGGTCTTCAATAAATATGTTTGATAATGTTTTAGCTTTAGCTGTTGCTTCCAGCTCTGTCCATGTCTTTCCCATCCTCTGTGTATATGTATATAACATTATTAACTTTACCACATTTAATGTGAATATATAGAAGAATAGGGAGAACTTCGATGAAAAATAATAAAAAGGTTCTAATAACACTTCGTATTAAAGAAAATTATTACAAGAAATAAAGATCACACAGGTAAAGTATTTTGGACATATTAAAAGATAAGAACGCCCATGTGTTGCCGGGGCCCGAAAGGGGAGCAAACGATAATAACACTGTTTACTTCCATGCATGTCGTAAGAAGCGACTAAGGAGGTTATGGGATGGAGTTTACTGTCCCATTCCATATAGGATCAGTGACCCAAAGTCATGCTGAAGTCGGATGTGTCAGGCCGAAAGGAGCAAATATAGCAGCAATGTTGTAAACCATGACACAACGCATTCCGTTCTCCGGAATATATCCTGGTACTCTGCAGAAGTTTGAGAACGAACGCAGAAGAAGAAGAAAATACAAGAAAACTTGTTGAAGACCATATTTGAAGGTAGGTTGGTTTGAAGCGAGCAAGAGGTAGGCGGAGATACAAGTGGGAGAGAACATCACCAGGTGGACAGGTTACAGAGTTTGTCTAACGGAGTGCACCACCAAAGTAAGAGACAGGGAATACTGAAGGTCCGCTGCAGCCAACATTCGTTGCGCAGAGGGCACTTAATGATGATGAACTTTATCAGAGATAAATCAAACGGCTGGATCTACGCCGAATTTTTAAAAAAATCCGATCAAGTTCGCGCCTTTTGATAATTTTGCCTCACCGTAGTCATACTAGCCCCTCCACCACGGAATCTGTAAAATACAGTAGTTGGAAATTGCCACAAAATGCTGTTGGGAAATAGGAAAAATTCAACCTTGTTTAGAAGCTGAATATGAAGTGAGTATTTGTGGGAAGACATCCAAACAAACAGGTTTCAGAGAAGCGTAAAGGTGTTTTTCATCATAAAACATGAGAGGCTTACAAGGAAAGTGGTTACCAGAGGGGAAAAGAGAGAAGCAAGAAACATTTTTTGTCTCTCTCCAGTATCAAAATGTCCAGAGGAAAAGGTGTTAGAACCATATGGTCCAGGTGTCGTGAACTGGCCATTCGCTTCCCTACTTTTTTTCCTCAGTGTCAACGTACTTCCGTCTGATTATGATATCACGGAGAATGTCATTAAGGAGAGGGAAAATTGATGCGGGTGTCGGTGGCCATAACCAGGGTTGGTACTAATTGTGCTGTCAGAGAAAACTGATGTCTCCGCCGACTTCTTTACGGGTCTGCTAGCGCCAGATTGTTCACGCCCAATGAGGCACGTGAGAGATGGGTCATTACGGATTAGGTCTATTTTAACCAGTCTTCACGGTGTTTCTGGTTTTACACATTTCGAAATCCTGAGATACGTTTTCTAGTATGAAGTATTTGAACTGTTTATGTATCTTTACTTTATCTCTTCTGCACTGTCACATACTTTCGTCCCACATTCCTCCAGATTTCTCAAATGCAATCATGTAAATGTAATGTACAGTGTCATAGCTTACAGTTCAACTGCGATATCAGCACCTATTGTTATGATACATGCGTATTTGAGGAGCGCGGTATCCTAGTGGATAGTGAGCTTGCTTGCTATCACCTGGTTACAGCGTGCCAGGTTCAAAACCACGTCCGGACATTTAAAACAAAATCCGAGTTGTGATTTCTCACTTGACATGATCACTCCTTCAGTCGACTCGGCTGTAAATGAGTACCTGTCGGATGGGTATCTGATAAAAAGGTAATAAGGTAAAAACAGCAAGGAAGGGAACTGGCCACCCCACTTAATAGTTGCTTCGGCTTAGTACATGAAGAGTTATCTTCATCCACGACGGCAGATGCCATGAGACCTACCTTTACATGCGTCTTTAGAATGGTTTTCGAGTACCGTTGACCGTCCATGGGATGGGATAGCCAACTCCACCCCACCCCCAAAACATCCTGCAACATGTATGGGAGGCAACAACGTCAATATTCTTTGCTTCCTTTTAGGGTTCACAGACACATTTAAATATCTTATTTATCTTATTAATGTGCCCTTAATAATGCAATTTTCTTGTCACAATTTGCCTTCAATAATGAAGTTTTCATGTCACAATTTGCCTTCAATAATGAAGTTTTCATGTCACAATTTACCTTCAATAATGAAGTTTTCATGTCAGAATTTACCTTCAATAATGAAGTTTTCATGTTACAATTTACCTTCAATAATGAAGTTTTCATGTCACAATTTACCTTCAATAATGAAGTTTTCATGTCACAATTTGCTCCTTATCCGTTTTCCCAGAACCAAAAAGGGGGGAAAATATGCAGAGGATTTACATGATTGTAGCCGGTTTTCCCGATGTACCCGTTACTCTCAACGAAGGAAGTGGCACGTCACCTGCCGAGAGTACCATACATAGAACGTATATTCTTCAAATTATAACATTCAGGATTCACCGAAAAATGACCATGTAAACTGCAACAAACGCATGACCGTCAGTCTGCAATATAAAACCTCTGGATAATGGTAAATCAAGCCTTTGTAATAACTGGGTTTTTTAAGCCTTCATAATAACTCTTGACTATTCATGTTATTTTCATAGTTCACTATGATTATACTTTGTGTGAGAACTAATGACAATCAATGGAATAGTCAATTAAGTCATTTTTAAAGGTTTGATTTCCCATTAGCCAATAGGTCTTATGTGGTCATAACAAACCCTCACGACTAGGGATCGAAAACAAGGCAAATTGCCCTCTACATCACAGGAAGTTCTTCTTAATCTTCTTTCGTTCACGTTATCATGTCTATATCTGTAATTCTGACTCCTGAATAAAACTCACTGTTTTTTGTAGTTCATACAGTGTCCCATAGAGCTTTAATTCCAGTGTTGTTTCCTATGTCCAATATGTCTGCTTCAGCGTTTCATACTCAGAACACTCTTGAAGTATATGTTTGGCACTCTGTGCTGCCTGTCCACGCGTACACATGGCCGTGTTGCCAATCTTGAATTTTGTGTACATGTGACTGCTGAGTCGGTTGTGTCCCGTTCTGAGGCGTAGAATTACAACTTGTTTTGATCTGTTCATAATGTGATAGTCATCTTGTGTTGGTGTTTGTGTATTTCTTATTGACTTGATCATCTGTTTCTTTATGGTAAGTGATTGGTACATCTGGATGGTCTCCAGCAGCACTTTCCTTAGCCAATTGGTCTGCTTTTTCGTTTCCTGGTATTCTACAACTACTACTGCGTTCATTCTCAAACTCCCGCTGGATTTCTCTTGTAACAAGACAATGGCCATACAAGATTACCAGTTGAATGTAGTCCAGAGAATGGAAATGCGTTGTGTTGCCGTTTTATTTGCGCCAGTGGCCCAACACATCCGTCTTCGGCGGCCTGGTATTCTACAGTGAGAGGATATCCAGTGCATAGTTACCCTATACTGGTAAGACAGTTCATTTAGTAGTGTTTTATAAATCAGTTAATTTTCCAGACTGGAGAGCTAGAAGTACTGACATTGTAATTGTCAGGAATACCACCGGATGTGGGCCAGGGTTGGAGTTCAGAAGTTTTTCAGTTACCACCGTTATTGCCTGGATTTCTGCATCATAATTATTGAAGTTATTATTATTTTTATGTTGGTGTCCTGATCGTATCTCTAGGCTTGTGTAGATATTCTATATATACACTTGCATCTCCATTCCTCCCTGTATTCTGTGATGACCCATCTAAGTATACTCTGATACATATGTCTTGTGGATATTCATCGTCCAGAAAACTGAGGGTGACTGTCCTTCGCTGTACTGTACACTGTTCTGTTCGCCCACATTTAGTATTCCTTTTTCACATGGGTTTGAATGTAAGTTGGTATTCCATGCCTTTCACTCCAAGGGTTTGTTCTAGTTGAGACCTTAAATTGTTGTGAATTTCAGGCATGTATGTAAATTGTCTACGGAGTTGTCGAGCATTGTGCATAGAGCTGCTTCTTTTCAGTCGCCCCATTTTGTATATTTTGGAATCTTTCCTTCATTGGAGGACTTTGCATACACTGAAACTTTTCTGTTTGTATTAGTATCTTTGTGTCTCTGCGTTCACCAAGTGTTTGCAATCTCCCCATTTTCCGCAACTCTACTATGGGTGTTGTATTCATTGCTCCAACATTATCCTAAACGTGGTTAAACTTTATCTAGATCAAGCAATGTGGTGTTTGATGCAGGATACAACGCAGCTGAAACATATTTCAGCTTCACTAGTCTAACTTCACGACTGGGGATCGAACACAAGGCATATGGCACTACATCACAAGAAATAAATTATAATCATCCGTTGTATCAACAAACTGTCTGACATCTTTCTTTCTCGTTTTTTGTTTTCAACTATTTTAGCCAACAGGAAACCACTCAAAATAAATTTAAAATTAATTGACAATGTCACTGCGACCAGAAAGATAGATCAGCTGAGGAGGTCACGTCTCCTTGGTCAGAGATTGACCGGGCACCAGTATAACAGACCTGTGTACAGATGACGTGAAAGACCGATTTTGATTATTTTCGTGAATTTCGTTTCTCAGCCTTGGCTATGTTTGTAGGTGACTTGAAGTATATAAATAGTGGCCAACTAAACCAACGAGAATAATAAAAAACGTTACAAATGAAATCATCTGGGTTTTTTGTACAGAGGTATTGTACCGGCTAAAGTCACGGTCAAACGAGCAGAGTCTGTCCGTAGGCGTTACAGTGAAAATATCCTGAACTGTCAAAATTGATTTTGTCCATAAAGGGTTACGGGAACGACTCCCGTGTAGGTGGAGGATGAAGTTGGAGGGGGGGGGTGTGTTTCCTGGGGAAAAAAATAATGGCAACCACTATAGATTTGCGGGATTTGTGATGATTTATCTTTGGTAATATGGCTAGAGGTGATTGTACAAAGATATTTTCAAAGTAGATATTAAAAATAATATAAAGAACAACTGTTTTACACTGGACAATATACAGGATCAATGTATGTTACACTATTGTGTAAAACAGATATCCAATTACATGCAAGTCTGCAATCATTTAGTTTTATTAACCTTATGACTGCATGATTTCAATCACGGACTTCTAGATACACATGAACTTAAACCAAGCACAGAAAAAGGCAGCTATTGCTAAAGATAGACAGGATTTCAGGTTGTGAATCAATTCTCACAGAGAACAAGTACTTTTCTAGGATAATTTGCCAAACAGGTCAACAGGCAAATGGGCCAACGCATCCGTCTTCGGCGGGAAATGTAGACATCTTATTCTAGAGAAATACCGAAACACAGAAACTTTGCTTCCTCTTCGGCAGGCAGAGATAGCAAACCGCCACCTCCCTCCATCGACCGGAAGCATCTGTATATCCGGATATTGTGCTAACTAAATTACCAGAACCGTGACTTTTACTATCTTATTTTGGTTCGTTAACAGACCTGAACAGTGTAAAAACTAAAAGATGAATCGAAGATATGGATATGAATCCGACGAGACAAAGAATTGTGATAGCAATGTCGATCTATTGAATCATACCTTGTATATTGCAGTATATTACTGTTCAAGAGGAGATCTGAGCACCTATAGATATGTCCAGGGTGAGAAGATGATTATAATAAACATATCTAATTCTATATCTAATCATTGCTTTCAACTGTTCTTAACTGTAAACATGGCTGTGTTTAGGGACTCGAAAGGGAATAAGGACTAGAGATACAGTTACCTTATACGGATACAGATGCATGTCGTAAGCGGTGACAAAAGCATAAAGGTTTTAGTGCCGAGTTGGCTGTCCCATGCCATAGAGGTTCAACGTGACAAGAAAGGCATGCTGATGTCGAATGTCAGGCCGAGCGAAACATATTTCAACAGCCAGCATTAAACACTGACACAACGCATTCCATTCTCCTGACTACATCCTGCTATAGTGAATGTAGAGGAAGAAAACAATACCTTTTACAATCTATTCACAACCCTCACTCTCTTCCTTGCCTTTTATAATTTAGTCAGTCTCAGTCCGACATCTACTCTAATTTAACCAAATTATCTGTGTCATACACTTCGTCATTAGCCAAAATCTCAGTCCTAAAATCTTTGTCCTGACGGCAAGAACAGTAAAGAAATACACAATAGATGTAGTAAAGCATACCAAGACCTAGGACAAATGACACCAATCTTCAGAAACAAAAATGTAGATTTAAACACCAAACTAACACTATTCAAAACGAGTATTATGCCAACGTTGTGCTACCAATGTCGAACATGGATAACGACAGTACACGACAAACGTAAACTTGTGACCGCTGAAATGGCATGCTTGCGCAGTCATAGGAATATCACTAGAGACAAAGTGAGAAATGAAGACATTAGACAAAGAACCGGCCCCGCCCCAATTTCGGAATATATTAAGAGCCAACAGATCAAATGGTTTGCACACATCAGCAGACTACCACCAGATAGCATACAACAGCAAGCTATGCTACACAGATACAGTGAAGTGACCTAGAGGCCGACCACGAAAACGATGAACCATCGAAATAAAAAAGGCGACAAATTCCACAATGTACTCAGCATACTCAGGGAACTCCAGAGAACTCTTCTACCCATGACGCTGAAAGGCAATAAAGGGTTTAACGGATAGATTGATAGATAGTTTGATAGGTAGATAGATAGATAGATAGATAGATAGATAGATAGATAATTTGTGTCGTTTAGCGAAAATCTCCCGCCGAAGATGGATGTGTTGGACCATTGACGCAAATAAAAAGACAACACAACGCATTTCCATTCTCTGGACTACATTCAACTGGAAATCTTGTAGGACTATTTTCCTGTTACAAGAAAAATCCAGCGGGAGTTTGAGAATGAACACCGAAGAAGAAGCGAAAATCTCAGTCCTATAATCTTTCACGCTTAGCCAAAATCTCGGTTCTATAATTATAATTAACCTTTGAAAGTTAGCCAAAATCTGAGTCCTATAACAAACCTTTGTAATTTAGTCAACCTTTGTAATTTAGGCAAAATCTCAGTCCTATAACATTTTCAATTGAGCCAAAATATTCATCTCTGTAATTATGTACTTAAGCCACATTTCAACCATATAAAACTATGCAACGTAGCTAAAATCTCAGCCCCATGTCAGTCGCATATTAACCAGAACTACTTGTCTTTCCTAATTTAGCCAGAATCTCAATTCCACATTTTTATTCAGTTAGACGGATTATCAGTTCCATCATACCTTGACTAATTTAGTCAGAACCTTTCGTATAGGTCAGTCTTAGTATGCCCCGCGCCAGAAATGATATTATTTCACCTACTTCAGTGGCAAAACATCTTTCAGCGTCTCGCTTTCAACCTTCGCCTCATCAGAATGCTAGTCTGCAATGGGACAAAAACACAAAACATTCTTGTAGAGTTGAAAGAAAATATCAAGGGATCGTTGAGGTCACGGGCTAAGTGAAAGGTCAGCCGTAAAGTCAAACTGATTATTTTATTTTACCTGTCGCTAGGTATACAAGTTGTGTGAGTACCGGCGCCCAGCTACGTCTGTCTCAAGGAATGGTAATCACAATATCATTTCTATAACACTGTGGTTGGGGAGGGGGGAGGGGGAGATGAAAAGGACATAGGTTATCCAAAATCACGCACAGTTAAATTCGTTCAATAAAATAATTCCTTCTGAATTGGTACAACGACGGGAATTGAACCAGAATTGAACACCGAATCGCCTTGAACTCATGTAAACAGGTTTTTCCGTTCTTAACCAATCACATCTCCCCCACCCCACAAAATATATGATCTTGTCAAGACAATCAACCTGTGTACTCAAGTCACCGAGAACGGACCAATCGAGATAAGGACTATTACAACAACGAACATCCCGTACGCGTATTGAAGTTATCCTCAGTAATACAAACATATAACATCCGTATTCGTACTAAAATGGCCAATAGGTCTTCTTTTAAATATAAATAACATAGAGAAAGAGCAATGTTGCTTCAAACAATTGTTTATACAAGTAAATTCTGCTGAATTCGAATGTGGGGGTGGGGGTTATAAAATCGCAATTATCCTAGCCAACCTATAAACTACAACAATGTCAATTTTGTTATCCGGGCTTTTTTGCATTTTTGCAGTGCTCATTCTCAAATTACAACTGGGCCCCTCTTGTAGTAAGACAATGATACGACTAATTTACAGCAGACTAGGATGTAGACAGTCCTTTATGGATACGACTATCACTAGTTATTTGTGACGTCACGAAACGGGCCAATTGTATCGTTAAACATCATCAGTGGAAGTTCTATTACATTTTTCTATGTTTTCTTTAAACTGGTGTATTATATTGGTCAAAATTGATTGTAGAAAGACTTTTTATTTATTGCTAGTATTATTACTATTACTAAAATACTAATACTGAGACACTAGAAAAAGCAGACAGTATTAAAGTATTGTCCGCTCTTAGCCTACGATTACAGCTATGTCTGAAATACACAAGAAGTGTCGGGGTATGGCAGAATACCAAAAACTCTCCATTACAGAGACTTAAAGTAAGGTAAAGATTTCAGAAGAAACTTATATTTCTGTATGATGTTCGTCCGTCGTGATCGACGATGACCAAAAACTCAACCATAATAATAATAACAATAAATAATAAAATAATAAAGTTAATAGTGCGTTTTTAAATGACTAGCAAGTCCAATGCGCGCACAAAATGTTCTTTTACAGAATTGACAACAATAGAAGGTATCTGTGTGAGGTTGAGATGTTTTTTCTTTTAAATGTTATTTCTGTATAAGGAATGTGTGAAATCAAAATATCAATACCGCCCGTGTGTTGCCAGGGTCCGAAAGGGGAGCAAAGAATAGCAACACTGGCTACCTTCCACGCATGTCGTAAAAGACGACTAAGGAGGTTGTGGGATGGAGTTGGCTGCCCCATCCCATATAGGGTCAGTGACCCACAGCCATGCTGAAGTAGGATGTGTCAGGCCGAATGGGGCAGATATCGCAGTAATGCTGTAAAGCATGACACAACGCATTCCGTTCTCTGGACTACATCCTGCTAATCTGCAGGAGTTTGGGAGCGAACGCAGAAGAAGAAGAATATCAATACAGGATATATGCAATGAAATCGAGTTATTTCACAGAATTCCATGGAACCTGTCGTATGGAAATGACATATCAGAAATAAAATGAAGACAAAGAAGAAAACAATAGGAAATAGAAAAAGACTATTCGCTTGAGAAGATACATATTACGTCATAACTGGTCGTAAGATTCAATATGCATACTGTGAAATAATCGTTATCAATAATAACATCATTCATCAGTGTTATGGATCTGTGGGTCTCACCAATGGCCCACTAGACATACCATCCATGCAACAGAAAACATTAGTGGATGACATGCCGTTATATTGAGGTTATCTTCTTATAGAAGCTTCATGGCATGTCATCTATACAGTTATGATTTTGTTGTGTTGTTGAAATGTTATTCATGTTTGCCTGAATATATATGTATGCACCCTCTGTGGTTGGGAGGGAGCCAGAGATGTACTGTGCAGCACTGAGGAGGAGGAAACTGACATCCCTGTTTTTCCTATAGCTGTGGCCCATCATAGAGGCACAGTGACTCAGGACGTGACAATCCTTTTGACTTGAACATTTGGTTGCATGCCTGGAGCTATAGAGAAGTTCGGCATAACCAGTAGTCAATTGGTGGCGGGGAATGAGCACAGTGAACCCTATCTTGGCTACAGTGGCTAGGTGTAGTGCATAGGTTGAAACCTACCTTCCTGACGGTGTGATAGTTATTCTCTGGCTCTGTCCCGGGGTGGGCCGAAAATACACAGACTTCCCAGCAATATAATGCCATCTAATGGCATTAAAGGGCATGAGCCCATGGACCGCTGGATCAGCAACCAACCAACCAACCAACCATCAGTGTTATGGCGGTCTTGCGAAGAATGGATCAACACATATAATGTTGGTCGTAGGGATACAGCAATTGATGCAGTAATATGCAGTTATGGTATAGGTACAGTGTACACTTGATGCATTAACACATAGTCATGATATAGGTACAGTGTACACTGGATGCATTTACACATAGTCATGGTATAGTGGTACTGCATTATATGCATGAGCACAAAGTCAGTGTAATTAATCTTCTATGTTAAACTCCAGGAAATTAGCAAAATATATGAAAATCCGGAGAACGAATTGTGTTGTGTCATGGTTTACAGCTGTACGACGATATCTGCGCATTAACGGTGTGACTGATCAGACGTCAGAATGGCATCTGGATCACTTTAAGCCTATATCTGTTGGGACAGCCAACTCTACCCCATAACCCTCTTAGTAGCTTCCTGCGACATGAATGTTGCTATTCTTTGCTCCCCTTTCGGGGAACACACGGGCGAGTCAGTGTATATGGATATCTACATTAGATGAATCATCAAATATCCAGTGATGATCAAGTGATGATCAAGTGATGATCAAGTGATGATTGTTAACACAGTGAATTAAAATTATACCCAGCAGCCCGGAAATTAATTCAACCATCACGGATAGATCTAGCACACACACAAAAACGTGAATTGACTCTATTACACACTACTGGTATTTGACGGACTGCACATTTAGGATTCTACATAGTTACTAACACTTTCATGCTGAAAACGGATGTACTGGACTTGAATGCGCAAATTAACGCAGCTCCAATGTGAAATCAGCATCACAACGTACTTCACAGCAGAAATCACACTTCTTCTTCTTCTTTTGTTCGCTAATAATAATGCCTATAAAGAAAACACAAATTCCGGTGTTCGTTACTGGAAAGAGAACGCAGAAGAGGCATGTGAATGTTGTCCAGATATCCCAACGGTTCAAAACATTCGACCTTGGTAGCGTTCTCCTAACTACATCCTGCTAATTCGCAGGAGTATGAGAACGATGAAAAAAAAAGGTTTATCTATATGTGAAGAAACAGACGCCAATCAACAACGTCGAATCAAATGTGAGATTGCTCACCTTATCACGCCAAGTGTTGATGGTGAATTAGGCTTCCATCGACATTGTCTGCTTAAAGAATGCGTTTGGTACTGTATAGTTTGGTACTGTATAGTTTGGTACTGTATAGTTTGTCACTGTATAGTTTGGTACTGTATAGTTTGGTACTGTATAGTTTGGTACTGTATAGTTTGGTACTGTATAGTTTGGGTTGTACCAAAGACACTGCTATCGCTCTAGTTGAAAGCTGTCCCTAAACAAATATATAAGACAACGATCTTCAAAGAGAACAGATAAACTTGTAATTCTGCAACAGGTGACGGACATGCAGGTGTGACGTTGCGGTGAAGAAATATGTCGCAGGTATCATATTAATTAGTCATTATTGTATAATTATTGTACACTGATGACGTAAATCTAAACATGTATTTTATATTTATGTGTCAATAAATAATTATGTCAACAATTTTGTTACAACCCTCCCCCTGACAACACTGTCAGGAATCCCACCTCATGGAAACCCCACCATGATGTTTTGCTCCCCCCTCCTCCCAATCGATCGTAAAATAACGTTTGTTATTGTGCCAATGATTCCCAATAGTACAGATTGAATACCAGAGACATGAATGGATGGATGGATGGAGACATGGATGGATGGAGTGTTCAATGTAATTTCGTACATGCGGGAAATTGTGTAGATTATCTTGTTCTACGTTCGCTCTCAAACTCCTGTAGATTAGCAGGATGTAGTTCGGAGAACGGAATGAGCTATGTCATTGTTTACCTCTTTGCTACGATATATGCGCCTTTCCGTTTGACAAATCCGATTTTATTATCATTTCTTGATCACTTTGACCCTATGTGCGATGCTACAACCAATTCCACCGGATATTCTGCTTACTAAGATAAGCTGTGAACCATAACACAACACATTCTGTTATCTAGACTAAATTTGATTAACCGGAAGAAAATTGAGAATGAACGCAGAAGAATAAAATAAGAAGATTGCCATCTATGGGGAAAAATAGCTACCCCCACCCTTTCCTAAGAAGAAAAGCTACTCCACCTAACTTTCCTATTGCACCTGGTTTCATACTTTACCTATTGGATTTCAGTTTTGCGTAGTGAGTACATATTTTCGATTTTCGTAAGAAATCCTGTAGTCACATATTTCAAAATATTTCCTGCAGGTCAGGAAAAAGTCTCATTATTGTATGTGTTTTGTTACTCTTTCGGGTCCCTGCAACCCTTTGATGATACACATCAATAAGTAGAGTGTGGTGAAAGTAATAAACATCAACACATAGAGTGTGGTGACGGTAAAAGACATCATAAGTAGAGCATGATCAATGTAATAAACATCAATAAATAGAGTGTGGTGAAGGTAATAAACATCAATAAGTAGAGTGTGTTCAAGCTAAAACACATCAATACATACACGTTCTGTCTTTTTTTTTCATACACATTTTCTTTTTTGTCATCTGTGAAAGTATATGTAATTCCATTATTGTCATCTGTGAAAGTATACGTGTTTCCATTATTGTCATCTGTAAAAGTATACGTATTTCCATTATTGTCATCTATGACTGTATATATAGTTCCGTTCGTGTTATTTGTGACAGTATATGTAGTTCGGTTCTTGTTATCTGGGAAAGTATATGTATCTACGTTCTTGTCTATGATAGTATATATAGTTCCATTCTGGTCATCTTTGAAAGTGTGTGTAGTTCCTTTCTTGCCATCTGTGAAAATATATGTATGTATGTTCTTAGTTTCCGTGAAATTATATGTATTTCCGTCTTATCGTTCTTGTCATATGTAAAAGTAATATGTAGTTATGGTTTTGTCATCTGTAAAAGTAATATGTAGTTATGGTTTTGTCATCTGTGACAATATATGCAGTTCCGTTCTTGTCATCTGTGACAATATATGCAGTTCCGTTCTTGTCATCTGTGACAATATATGTAGTTCCGTTCTTGTTATCTGTGACAATATATGTAGTTCCGTTCTTGTCATCTGTGACAATATATGCAGTTCCGTTCTTGTCATCTGTGACAATATATGCAGTTCCGTTCTTGTCATCTGTGACAATATATGCAGTTCCGTTCTTGTTATCTGTGACAATATATGTAGTTCCGTTCTTGTCATCTGTGACAATATATGTAGTTCCGTTCTTGTCATCTGTGACAATATATGTAGTTCCGTTCTTGTCATCTGTGACAATATATGCAGTTCCGTTCTTGTCATCTGTGACAATATATGTAGTTCCGTTCTTGTCATCTGTGACAATATATGTAGTTCCGTTCTTGTCATCTGTGACAATATATGCAGTTCCGTTCTTGTCATCTGTGACAATATATGCAGTTCCGTTCTTGTTATCTGTGACAATATATGCAGTTCCGTTCTTGTTATCTGTGACAATATATGTAGTTCCGTTCTTGTTATCTGTGACAATATATGCAGTTCCGTTCTTGTTATCTGTGACAATATATGCAGTTCCGTTCTTGTTATCTGTGACAATATATGCAGTTCCGTTCTTGTCATCTGTGACAATATATGCAGTTCCGTTCTTGTTATCTGTGACAATATATGCAGTTCCGTTCTTGTTATCTGTGACAATATATGTAGTTCCGTTCTTGTTATCTGTGACAATATATGTAGTTCCGTTCTTGTTATCTGTGACAATATATGTAGTTCCGTTCTTGTTATCTGTGACAATATATGCAGTTCCGTTCTTGTCATCTGTGACAATATATGTAGTTCCGTTCTTGTCATCTGTGACAATATATGTAGTTCCGTTCTTGTCATCTGTGAAACTATATGCTGTTTCGTTCATGTTACATATCGTCTTTTGACTGGCCACCTGTGTCACTTTAGTGCAACTTGTTTTACGGTGAAACCTTATTTGATAGTAGATAATGATGTAATTTCTGCATTCTGCTGCCTGACACAGCAATCAGTGCTGTAGGTTTCATATAATGAGTAGACCAGTCATAAGAACTCAAATTGGTTGACTGTTCAGGGTCAAACTCTTGGGTCGGGTGTGGCAAATGCCAATGTGCAGTTAACCATCTAATAGTTGGTATGAATCACCGCCAGTGCTCCAGGACATAGAAGGTAAACTTAAGTTGATGTATTGTTGTGAACTAGGTCATAGTTCTTTTAACAGAATGACATGACATGTGAATAATAAGTGATGGACACTCATCACAGGTGGCATCTCTGTTTATTGACAGCTCATAGCGCTCAGTTTTTTCATCTTGTTCACGGCATAGCATATCCATTTATTCATCCACCCATCTATCCATCCATCATCCATCCAACTTTATATCTATCTATCCTCAACTACTACTTCGTTTGTTATCAGACTCTTACAGATTAGCAGGAGAACAGGGGTACATAGGAAACGCATTGCTCTCGGCGGACCCAGGGTTAGCAGATAACCAAGATCCCAAATGTACCTCCTCGCGGTGCACCCTGAAAACA
Source organism: Meghimatium bilineatum (assembly GCA_034231615.1). Taxonomy (NCBI): domain Eukaryota; kingdom Metazoa; phylum Mollusca; class Gastropoda; order Stylommatophora; family Philomycidae; genus Meghimatium; species Meghimatium bilineatum. The sequence goes on from CM067298.1 coordinate 39,944,428, forward strand.
GAAATACAGCAGCTCGAGCTGATTCTGGCCAAATCATTTGGGGATCGTGTCCGAGAATGTGGAGGTAGCAGATGGAAAAAGATTTGACTGCATAAGAGACAGACAATATCTCCGACACCACCAGCATCGCCACATACAGCGACACTGTCGACATACAGTGAAGCTAGTCAGTCCAGTCCGAACATTAGAGGGGCGGCCAATGTAAAAGGCATGTAAAGGTAGATGCATGGCGAGAGACAAATAGACTTCATACTCAGCAAAATGAAAGGGCAGAACAGCGCCAGAGGGCAGCGCGAACTGCAAATAGAAAGTAAAAAGTTCCTAGTAAAGGGGAACTACTAGCTGTTAGTTCGAGACGAGCTTCTAGTTGCCTGTGCTCCTTATAGACAGAGACCCAGACCCAATCATGGGTGTTCGGAAAAGCAAGAAGACCTAACCCAACTCTAATGTTGAGTCTTCCTAAACAGGAAATATGCTCGCGAAGAGAATGGGTTCCATACCCGATGGGCTCAGGCAAAAAAAAGGACAACGATGGCAGGCCTGGCCCAACTCTACTGTCAATATTTCCTGTACCGGACATACACTTGCAGAGAGAAAGGGTTCAGTACCTGATGGGCTCAGGCACAAAAGGGACAACGATTTTAGCCCTGGCCCAACTCTACTGTCAAGCTTTCCTATACCGGAAATACACTTGCAGAGAGAAAGGGTTCAGTACCTGATGGGCTCAGGCGCTATTGGGACACGGTCGCTCAACTCGAGAACTCCTTCTCTCAAACGCGTGGTATTAGACTCGAACTTTGGCGAGGGGTTCACGATGTTTGTGAACGACGTCTCGGGTAGGAGGGCGAACGAGCCAGAGTCCAACTGTTCTGGCGAGTTGTTCCTCATACGGAACCAGGCTCGCGGATAAGAAACGGTTCAGTACCCGATGGGCACAGGCACAAGTATGTCCAATTGCACGAGGTGAATTCATAGACGGTGGGACACTTCGTGCGAGATAGAGGTGAACGACAATCTTCCAGGCCAGGGGTGGGCAAACTACGACCCATTGGATATTTTGCGGCCCACAAACACATTTTTAAATAAACGGACGATCGTAAAAAATGATTTTTTCCCCATTATTATTACACAGAAATGCATTGGAATTTTAATTCGACTTTCTTATATATTATAAATACAATATTTTTTTTCCCAATTTGACATCATTTAAATATATATATACATAATATTATACGCAGCCCTCCAATAGCTTTACAATTTTATGTGGCCCTCTGCACAAAAAGTTTGCCCACCCCTGGTCTAGGCGAAGATTCACTACACCAGCGTGCCCGGCGACAGATAGACAGGCTGTCACGGACTAGGAAAGCCTACCCGAATTAAAGGCGTGATGAAAACTGATGTGCAGGACCTCGGACCACAAGTGGCCAACCGAGGTGCAAATAACACAGTTCTACTGTGAAACTGTAGAGCATCTAATAAGCATCATTAAAGTCATGTAGTATCACTTCCAGGTTCCGCATTGTCTGGCGCTTTTCCTACGGACAAATTTGAAATTGCTTTCTCCATCTCTTAAAGCAAAGGGGCACCGATAATGAAAGTTTGATTGGTATTTGTGTGATGCGCGCAATCGCTACGTCGTTGATATTAACAGACCATCATCTTTCGACTTAAAACTGGCAACCGAAGGCTACAGAGTCACCTGTACCCACAAATATGAATGTCCATGCGGAACATGTATACAAATTCTTGAACACATACTCCATAACTGTCCAGAATATAAAAAACTTCGAGGCAAGACATGGCTACAATGGACCAAACTGAGGCAAATACTTTGGAACAACCTTTCTGACCCGGAGAAGACTGAGAGCTTCGTCCCGGCGACTGGACCGAAAATCTATCGAGACCAAAAGATTCCTGAACACAGAAGAAGAATTCATCTCCTATGATATGCATGACAAAGTCACAGTTTTATTATTCTTCTCTCCCATTTCCGGCACTGAAATAACGCGGAAGGTATTCGCATATGTCTCCAGCAGCAACAATTGGTGATGATAACGAAGACATATACAGAACATAATGTTCCTAGACAGAACAACCGAAATCTAATATGTCGGGCCATTGGAACAAAGAAAACGGCGTCACAACGCATTTCGTTCTCCGGACCACGTCTTGTTGGACACCAAATAAAACAGAGTTGGGCAACCTCATTAGATCGGTCGGGCCGATTGCAACTTTTTTATTCGTTACGGGGCTAAAAGCTTGTTATTTTCGTTCTGAATTTGCAGGTAGTGTTTCATAAGCTCTGGAAAAAGAACATATAGTACATTTACATAATCCTGGAAGGCCAGGACCTTTAGCTTGGCGGGTCGGATTTTGTCCACCATTGGACACTGTCCTGCTTCATGAGAGACCAAGCGGGAGGTTGATAATAAACACTAACAAATACTAGACCGAGACATTAAGGATATCAATCTGTTGACTATGACTGAACGTCAGTGAAGAAATATATGGATACAGATACTTGACCATGATGGATCTCGGGTTGGAAAGAAATAATGATATCAATATGTTGTTCCGAAACATATACTTCAGTACTGCCCAATATACAAAGATTAGAGACAGTACACCTGGCCAGAGGATACAGACTTGAAGCAAAAGCTATGGGGCAGCCGCTCTGATCTGGAGAAGACTGTGGACTTCGCCCTGACGACAGGCATGACAATATAACATGACCACAGATGATGAACACAGAAGAAGAAGATATTGTTAGTGATAAAACTCCGGTGGAGAGATATAAGCATATAAAAATATTGGCGATATAGAAACCATATGGAGAAATGGGTATCAAAATGTTGTCGATGATACAGACTCGATGGATAAATTTAAAGATATCAAAAGGTTGTCGATTATAGAAATCCTGGTGAAGAGATATAAGGATACACATATCGTGTCCATGATAGAATCCAAGTGGAGACATATAAGACATATAAGACATATAAGACATATAAGACATATAAGACATCTATCTTGACGATTATAGAAACCATATAGAGAGATATAAGGGTATCAAAATGTTGTTCTAAATGAACAGTGATTTTATTAGGTTTTCAGCAAACGTAGTCCAGAGAGCTAAGATACGATAAGAGTTCCAGCACGAGGTAGTCCAGAGAGCTAAAATACGATAAGAGTTCCAGCACGAGGTAGTCCAGAGAGCTAAAATACGATAAGAGTTCCAGCAAGAGGTAAACCAGAGAGCTAAGATGCGAGAAGAGTTCCAGTAAGAGGTAATCCAGAGAGCTAAGGTGCGAGGATATTTGCCTCATTCATCCAAATTCCACAGTTTACTGTAGATGAACTAGCTTCTTTATCGGTGTATTGTAGATGAACTAGGTACTTTATCAGTATGCTGTTAATGAATTGGCTCCTTCATTGTTGTTGAATAAATGAACTGGTTTCTTCTCAGCAATCATTGCATGGCTTTGGGAAGGCTTTTTAATATGCCTACATGTATCAGAGGTCATATGGTGAGACACCCAACATGTTTGGTCGTCTCTTACGATAAGCATGGCTGTGGCAATGTTAGTGTAATAAATAGTGGCTAGATGTCCCCGTTTAGATTTTCCCCAATGTTTGGCAATCTACTCAACTCGAATTCAAAATAGTAAGATGTCCCAAATCTTATTATTACAGACATTACCGATGTTGGATGCTTCATGTCAGTGTCCCGAAAGAAGTTTCTGGTATACAAAAATGTTCAGGTTTTTAAAAAAGTCGGTATATTTCATCATAATAAAATTCGTTTAAATTTGATTGAATTTGTGTCACATTTATGCGTGTTAACATGTATATTAACTTTATCTGAAAGTTAGACACTCCTTGATTATTAAAAATACCATCATCATTAAGTGCCATCTCCGCAACAAAGGCTCGCTGCAACGTATCTCCAACATCACCTGTCTCTTATCTTGGTGGTGGGCTCTGCTATACTGTAACCTGTCCATCGTGTGATGTTCCCACTCTCTCATTTGTATCTCTGCCTACCTCTTGCTCGCTTCCCTTTAACTTTACCCTCAAGTAAGGTCTTCAATAAGGTGTCATGTCTTTTAATGTGTCCAAAATATTTTATTTGCCTGATATTTATTTTTCTTAGTAGTTCTTTCTTCATATTTAGTGTTTTTAGTACCTCTTTATTTGTTTTCTTCTCTTTCCATGATGTTCTCCCTATTCTTCGATATACCCACATCTCCAAGGCATCAATTCTGTCTTCTAATTGTTTATTTAGTGTCCATGTTTCTGAGCCATACATAATATAGAATATATGTAGCATTTTATAATTCTCATTTTTAACTTGCTTGTAATTTGTTTAGATATTAATAATTTCCTCATGCCATTGAAGGTACTTTTAGCCATTCCTATTCTCCTTTTAACTTCTGTTTCACATCTTCCATCATTTGTGACTATGTGTCCAAGATATTGATACTGTTTTACTTGTTGTAGTTTCTCTCCATGTATGTTTATGTCTACCTCTTGTTCTTTTGTGACTTTGCTGATTATCATGATTTTTGTTTTTTAGATATTTATATCCAGTCCATATTCATTACTTGATTTATGGACGATCTATTAGTCTTTGTAGTTCATGTTCATTTTCCGCCAAAAGAACAGTGTCATCTGTATATCTAAGGTTGTTTATTATTTTCCCATTGAAAATAACAGTGTTTAAATTGTAAAACATTCAAATTCAAATGTACTGTACTTCAACCTAAAGATATTGTCAATAAAATGTTCTCATCAGTTATAGTTTATAATTAATTAACTATCAGTTATTCAGATCTTTCACTTGATTTCTGAGTAAAATGAATTAATTTAATTTAAATATTTTGATGATTTATTTTTGGGGTAATTTTTATCGCTGATGGATATCCTGATTTTATCATTTCCAAAGTCAAGTTACTTTGAATTTATAGTTAACCTATAATTCTTAGTTGCCTCTTGCGACACGCATGACTGTGACATTTTGTTAGTCAGTGCACCACAGTTTGGATTCGGTAAAATACCAATGGAGATGAGGAAAGCTGTAGTAAATGTAGTAGCATTAATAAAAGTTGTACAAAGCGCAGTGGGCAGAGTACGTTACCCAGGAAGTAGACAGGAAATGCTAAAGATCCGTTACATCTGACCTTCACAGTGAAGATTGCACTTAATTTGATCTGAATTTAGGACAGGTAAGGCGTATATTTCCCGCAGATCGTTGCCCTCAGTCCTGGCTATTTCTGTGGAATTCCCCATTGGAGGAAGAAGTATATCCTCTTTTCATCGGTCTATTGTAGTGGACAGCGGTCAGTGACAGAGCGCGAGGTGTCAAAGGTGCCGGTCACTGGTCAAGCCAAAGGTTCCCACGGTGGCCTTTAGGAGTTTGTGGTCAGCTCAGAAGGGGGCAGGTGTTGTAAATAATGAGTTCTTTGCTTGGCTTAATCTCATCATGTATTTGGTGATTTACTTTAAATTTTTAAATAAATTCGATGCACTTTATGTCTTCGTTTTGTTGTTGTGTTACAAGTTTCTACTGGACCAGATCTCACAATTTGGCTGATTATGAGGACGTAGTACAGGAAATGTATTGTCCTATAGGATGTACATAAGTAGGGGGAGAGAGGATTGAGTTGTTCTTTTTTGGAAAATATAGCACGGTGTATTGTACTAAGAAGTAAATTAAAAGAAAAGGACGGACCTTCCCGAGTAATACCTCTCTTCATCAACTAATTTAAACATACATATTTATGAGCCTATATATATATATAAACATATATACATATATAAGACGACATCAGCACAAAAATCTCTCTTAGCACATCTGTCCGCAGTCGTTCGGTGGGCTGTCGAAAAATAACGTCCAGAGCATCCCTTGATGTTATCAATTCAGGATTTTATTTATCTGTCTCTTCACTTTCCACCCTCGACTGTTCCTTGCAAACTAGTTTTAGAAAGTGAGTTGTGCATTATGAAATGTCCAAAACAAACAGGTTCACGCCTTTTCCAAACTATAAAAAGTGGTTTTTGATAACGTGTAAGTTTGTTTATCTGCTGTCAAATGAATATATTTTTCTTGTGTTCTATATTGCTATTTCTTAACAAACATTTGTAGCACTTGTATTCAAAAGTCAGAATATTGTAAATGTTTGCATTGAGCATCCAGCTTTCACATTCGTATAAAAGTAAATTGTGCTCTGAACAGACTGATCTTTACTGTAAAACTGATCACATTTTTCCAAATCATATTAATTCAATCCTGTCATGAAAGCCATCGATATCTCGTATTAAATTATCATCATTTCCCGAATTGCCACATCACATATTTGGGACCCGAGACCTATGAAGGTGGTAACTTATTCCAGTTTTCGATCGTGTAACCGGGTGCTTGTGGGATCTTGCTTGATATCACTAGTCACAATTATCTTGTTTTTATCAATGCTAATTTCTTAGCATATTTCGTATTGGAAATATGCTATTGAAATTCGCATTGATAAATTATGCTATCTTCCATATTCTATCATACATGCTATCTTCCAGCTGTGTGGCGCATAGCTGAGAGGTTAGTGCGATGTACATGACGTTGCGACAGCAAGATTATGCGGCCTTTATCACACAGCTACAAAATCCCTCCCTGCAACACCTAAACGGGAAACATGTAGTATTTGAGTATTTTTTTTATCGTCCAACTTTAAGTTCCTAGAGTTCACATTCCGAACCAGAGATCGATATTATCGAAATTATCGACATAACATATTACAAAGAGTCCTACCGCCAATAGATATTGATGTCTAGTGATCTGGTAATGCCTCCTGCATGATATATCCAAGATAAATCTTAAAAAGCATTGGGGAAAGTATGAAACCTTGGCACACTCCTAAATCCATCATGAAAAACTTGTCAATGTCAACATTAATCACAATAAATACACAGCTTGCATCTCTATACAACGTTTCAATAACTTTTTATGTTATTTGTGTTGAAATTATATTGTCTCAGTGTCTGCCATAGACATTGTTATCATAAACAGTCAAATGTCTTTGTGAAATCAATTAGCGTATGATACACAGCACGCCAATGTTGTGTTGTCTAATAATGTTTTTTTAAGGTTAAAGATGTGTTCTGTAGTATTTTTGTTTTTACGAGAGCCAGCCAGTTCTTCTGCTAAATGTCCTCAGGTTTAGCTTGTATTATGTTAAGACGAATCTATAGCATCACAATTGTGTCCATTTTCTAGGTCATGTTTTTCTAGTCCATATTTTCTTGCAGAAAGATGTAATAACAGTGATCAACTTCTGTCTTGCATATTTTAGAAGTTCCGCTGTAATATTAGCTACCTCTAAGTAAATACAGATATATAGACGGACAGAATGCTTTGCATCTTGGCTTAAAGGTGTGCTGCGGTATCTATTCCGTCGGCTTGACACATCCGACTTTATCATGGCTTCAGGGTCCCTTATATTGGATAGGTAGAAACGGTCTCCACATAACTCCATAATCGTCTCTTAGGAAATGCATGGCAGATAACCGTATTGCTATTCTTTGCTCCTCTTTCGAGTCTGACAACACATTGGCGATCTATCTATTGTTAGCTTTTATCGTATCTCAATTATTATTACATTTAATAGGTTAATTGCTTCTAGTTTATCTGCTACTTGGAGAAATACTACAAGTAGAACGTTATCAATATCTTGGACACATAATCAGAAATGATGGTAGATGAGAAACAGAAATTAAAAGAAGTATATGAATGGCTAAAAGTACTTTCAATGACATGAGCAAAATATTGACATCCAAGCAAATTGCAAACAAGCTAAAAATGAGAATTATAAAATACTACATCTATTCTACATGAATGGATGGCTCAGAAACAGGGACAATAAACACACAACTAGAAGACAGTATTGATGTTTTGAGATGTGGATACACAGAAGAATAGGGAGAATTCATGGAAAGAGAAGAAAGCTACAAAGAGGTTCTAACAACACTTTGTATGAAGAAAGAATTATTATAGGAAATAAAGATCAAAAGAAATAAAATATTCTGATATATTAGAAGATATGACACGGTGTTAAATGCTCACTTCATGGTAAAGTATAGAGGAAGCGAGCAAGTGGTAGACAGAGATAACGATACAAGTGGGACAGTAACATACGAGATGGACAGGTTACAGTCTAACAGTGTATCACCAAGCCAAGAGAAGACAGGGGATGTTGAAGGTCTGTTGCAGCCAACCTACGTTGCGGAAACGGCATTTAATGTTGATGAATTTATTTGTTAAGGCATGACTGCCTCGTCTACATTATGAGACATATTGGCAAATAAGATATCCTGCCTCCAAAAATGATTCGTATGACTATTACCTTGATTTTCATTAGATGTCACCTAAATTAAAATCATAGTGACCAATGAAAATAATAGGAGACGGAATGTGGAGTCATCGTTTATTGTTTCACTGCGATATCTACCCCTCTCGGCCATGTACAACCGACATCCGCATAGCTTCTGGGTCATATTTACTCTATATGGGATGGGACAGCCATCTCCACCACTTAACCTCCTCATTCACATCTCATAACGTGCATGGAATTATTGAAGAGCATATCGTCAATGAAAATGTAGTGCAGTGTTCATCACATTTTCTTCGTTGTTTCTTAGCAATGTATGAAAATCTTCATCATCTAATTGAATTTTCCAGCTAGAATTTAGGATGTAATGACATTGCAACAATGCTAATGCGCACACCATACTGCGACGTCAAAAATGAAGCTACATTCTTGTGCCAATAGTCATAGAGATCGGTGCTGGTGGTGCCACGTTGTACATTTCGCCTTAGATACGCTCTTCTTATGTGGTCGTTCCCAAACTCCTGCAGATTAGCATGATGTAGTCCGGAGAATGGAATCTGTTGTTTCATGGTTCGCAGCTTAGCTGCGCATTTCCGCATAAAATATATCATTTTAAGACACCTTCTTGGTCACCTCGAACCTCTATGGAATGGACAGATAACTATATCCCAAAATTTCTTAGTCCCTCTTACGACATGCATGACAGGTAGAAGTGATGCTATTATGCGCTCCCCTTTTAAGTCCGGCAACCCAAAGGAGAGTATTTCTTTAAGATGTGACCGACTTGACAAGGTGTCAGTTATATACAATATACACTCAGATCAAAACCGTAGCATCACAATGTATATTGTGATAAGCTGAGATGTGGCTCACTCAGTCAGTTCTGGGCACTCAGTCTGTTCTTGGGTACCACAGTTTTATATTTCATCTTAGATAAGCGCTCATCTGTGACCCATTCAGACAAGTCCGCAACACGACAGTTGCATATTTTGTTTTTGATAAGCGCTAAGCTCCGACACACTCAGGCAAATCCGTGGTACCACGGTTATTTATTTTGTTTTCCTGAAGCACTAATCTGCTGTGACCTATTGGTGGTCCATATCCTTCAGGTCAAGAACCATTAATGTATTCTGGTCATCATAACCTGTATAGAGTTATTTGGTTCATCGTCCATGTGCTGACGGAGCCTGAATGAAGAGCAACATTGTGATCTGCCACACATGTTATAAACGGCGACTAAGGAGGTTTTGGTGTGTTGTTGGCTATTCCATTCCATAGATCAAAGTGACACAGAGATATGTATATTAGGACGAATTTCTCAGATATCACAGTCTAGCTGTATACCGTGACACTCCGTATTCTCTTCTGTGAGCTGCTTCCTTCTAACGAGTTGGGGCGTTAGAAGAAACGTAGAAGTTTGGTTCATGTAACGAAACTGTTAGTCGTCGTTGGGAACATATTTGAGAAGATAAAGTATCATATACTCGGGACTTATATATTATACTCGTGTCGTTTTGTTTGCAAGATGCATTTTCCCAGAGATTATTATTATTTCTCTGGATTATCGCTTGAAGCTACTAAGTTAGGTGCTATGAATGTACTGTCGGCGTGCCGCTTCGTTAAGAGTGACGGATTACATATGTGAAACCGAGTACAGTAAAGTCAATCCTCTACGACTTCTGAGCCCGTTTGAAAGGATCATATACGTTAACCGGCACATGGTGATGATGATATAGGTATTCAGGTGTTAGGAGAGTCTTCCAGTTAATAAAGAGCCCAATAATTAGAGAAAAGTTTGCAGTACCTGCGTATTCAAATGTTCAGATGACACGTGACTTACTGTCATCACAGCTTTACTGGGGAAATAGAGTACGACCTTAATGGTCATAACCTTGGCCTCACAGGTCAACGTTTGACCCTAATGTCTGAGTCCGTTGTTAGTTCTTTTGATTTTGGGATGCTGTGGTCTCAAAAACATGAAACGCATTCGGATTTAATAAAGCCAGATGTCTGCATGTCTGGACGGAAAACACGTTACAGCAATTGTGAGTGACCATTGGGCAGTGGTCTTATGGTGAGCTAGAAGGGAAGGAAAAATCAACCAAAGAAAGGTGACCCTTTGTGCATGGAATGATTGGCTGAGGAAGCAGAGCTGTTTGAGCAGTCATTATATTGACGGTCAGAGATCACCGATGGCAGGAGGGTCAGTACTGAATGCATCCCCATACTCAAGTCTTCAGTTCTTGCTGTCAGCCACCAAGGGGGAGGTTCCCAAGATCAAGTTCTATGACATTCTCTCTCAGACTTTGACCTGCTTGACGACTATCTTGACCATTACTCATCGCATTCATTAGTTGTGAGACTTCTATAATTTCTACCAATTTCCTTGAATTATCTTTATATTGAAAAAAAAACGACATTTTTTTTCGAATACATCTGTTATGTTTTTACCTCAAACATCGGTGGAATACTCTTTCAATAGTTCTTGATTGTCTCTCTCATGTATATGCCATATCTTCAGCTTCGACTTCTTCTTTAGCTTTAGTTCTAACACTCCTTTCTGTTAGCCCAAAATAGTCAAGTCAGATTATGGAATGCGATAAGAGATACGTAATGACACGTAAGTTGTAATACCATCGCCTTCGGCTGGACAGCTACGATTTATATACAGTATTATTGTATCACTTTGACTGTACATGGGATATTGTATCACTTTGACCGTACATGGGATATCGTATCACTCTTACCGTTCATGGAATATTGTATCACTTTTACCGTAAATGGGATATTGTCTCACTTTTACCGTACATGGGATATTGTCTCACTTTGACTGTACATTGGATATTGTATCACTTTTACCGTACATGGGATATTGTATTACTTTTAGCGTACATGGATTAGTCTATTACTTTTACCGTACATGGGATATTGTATTACTTTTAGCGTACATGGATTAGTCTATTACTTTTACCGTACATGGGATATTGTATTACTTTTAGCGTACATGGATTAGTCTATTACTTTGACAGTACATGGGATATTCTAACTAATAAACGGAAATAATGTCACTGGAAAAAATTTTACGGAAAAAATAACAGATATGAATAGGAAATAATATCACAGGAGAAAAGTCATATTAGTTTATGGGGATAGGTAATAAAATCACAGACAAAGAATTTTGGTAGAAAAAAAAGTCACAGGAAAGAAAGTCCCAATGTTGACTAGCAAAGATAGTGAAACATAAATATTAAATAAGTCATCTACGGATATATAAAACAGCTTACACGATATTCTGGCATTACATTTTAAATTATTGTTTTGAAAATGTAAACGAATATTCCAACCAACACTACGAAGAAATTCTACCACAGTCTTGTGGCATCTACGACGAGCAATAAACACGTTGCGAATTCTTTCTTTGAGGGGAACGTTTCTTCGATATATTCATTTTTTTTCTTTCATGGGATTTCCAACAGATTCCTGTTGGCCAATAGTGCTAACTGTTGCTACTCCTCGTTGAAATCATTTAATGATACGCTAAACAGAAGGATGAGTGACCAACGAGGTTGAAAATTTTATTATTCACCCTTCACAGATGTTGGTACGGGTATGGTTGTTCAAGGTGGCATCGATCCCTAGATGAGGAGGAAACATTGGTGGAACGTGACGCATTCTCAGAAGCTTCATGGGCGTTGTAACTGACTGCAGAATATCTCAAAAGGAGCTAATAACATTACAATCCAAATACGTAAGCAACTCCTCGGCCGTAGGTGGATCTTGTGGTTTGACATTTCTGAAATATTTCAATCTTTCATTGATGTCTTCCAGTGGGAAAAAATTCGAGCATCAATCATGCGACAAAACAAACGAATCTCAACATCGGAATGACATTGGACTGCCCAACACAGTCCCTGGACCTTTCGCCAAGTGGTCTGTGTAAGATGATAAAAAGAGCTGCGGCCAAACACTATCAGGGCAGTTCTTAATATATTGTAAAAGTGTTAGTACGGTAAGAGTGATACAATATCCCTGTGCCTAGGTAAAAGATTGGCTGCGATATTTTCGCCTTTCGACCTGACACATCCGACTTCAATATTTCTTGTGAGGCGGCACTTTGACCCTTATTGTGAGACCAATTCCATTCTAAAAAAAAAAACTCCTTAGTCGCCTCTTACCACATACAGGGACGGTTACAGTGTTTTTATTATTTGCTTCCCTTTCTTACCACATCCAGGTAAGGTTACAGTGTGTCTATTACTCGATTTTCTTTTTTACCACATACAGAGAAGTTTACAGTGTGTCTATTATTTGATTCACTTTCGTACCACATAAAGGGACGGTTAGTGTGTTTATTATTTGATTCCCTTTCGTACCACATATAGGGAAGGTTACAGTGTGTCTATTATTTGATTCTTTTTCGACACCGTCAACTAAATAATAACGCAAAGAAAAGACTTTTATTTTTAATGACTTTGTTTCCGTGTTTGTTGTTTATACTGTGACTTTTTTTAAACCTACGAGTATTTTCTTTTGTGATCTTTTTTTCTTGTGACGTTTTTACCATGACTTTTTTTGCAGTGGCTTTTTTCCTGCATTCCAACCATACACCGACTGTGGGGTGGGGGAAGGGGCTGTCCATACATTACGTCAACAATTAGAGAGAAGGGGAGGGTCTTAAAAAGTTTGATAGTTGTTGGCAAGGGGGAAAGGAGGCAATTTATCAAAAATTGACGTTAACAATATGGTTTTGTTTTTTATACACCAATTTAATTGTTTGAACTTGAATAACTGTTATACAAATGTGAAACAAATCATAGTTTATTTCGCATATTTTATGTAAAGTTTTAAAAGATATGGAGGGGAGGTTTACATATTTTATTACATACTTAAACAGGGTTATCTATGAATTTTTGACAATTTTTGTTGACAAGCCATTGGTGGGGGTTAAAAAAATAGCAAAGTATTTTTTGTCATAATTTATTTACAGTCCCTAGCTATCCTTTATAGCTTTTGCATTAAAACATACATGTACTAATACAAATGTTTTTAAGACCGCAAACCAGCCTTAAATAGGTACCGGATTAATCCGGAAAGTAAAGACTGCGAGGAAGAGGAGATGGCTACCGCACTCATAAAGCAGAGTCACTGAAATGTGAGATCCCAAATATCTTATTAAATGATATGGGTTAAATTTACTTCTGTACTAATACAAAACCATAGATATGGGGAAGGGGGTTGTTTTGAACGTCTTCCTTTAGAAAATACAAGATCACAGATATGGGGAATTGGGAGGGTGGGGAGTGTTGTGTTGAGCTTCTTCCATTAGGAAAATAGAACCTGAGAGCATAGTATTAGAAAGCAAATAGTAGTAGGTAAGCTCTCTCTCCTTCCGTAACCGATTTCTAAGAAAAGAACGTCAAATTTCTGACAACGAAACAATGCCATTATTTTGTTGTATATTAAACAAATCCCCCCCCCCGTCCCTTTTTCCCCTTTAAAAAACCTCAAAATATCAACGTCCTTGAGCTGGTATATGCCAATAGGATTCCCAGAAATCATCTCTTAAATGATGTATGTCTTAAATAAGCCTAAAGTCTCCCGCGTGTTATCGGGGTCCGAAAGTATAGCAACACTGTTTACATTCAGTGCTGTCGTAAGAGGCGACTAATGAGGTTATGTGGGAGAAGCTAGCTGTCCCATACATAGGGTCAAAGTGATCTATATACCCTATTTCGATAAGTCCTGCTGAAAATCAGCCTTGTTGAGTCGTATGTGTCATGACGAAAATCACAGATATCGCAGCAACGCTGTAAACCATGACACATCGCATTCCGCTCTCCGGACTACATCCTGCTAACCTGCAGTGGTTTGCGAAAGACACAGAATAAAAAAATGAACAACCTAAAAGTAAAAGCAAATGTGTAACTATAGAAAAGGCTAGACTAATACTGTATTTTATTAGCACCATTTATCGGGCCAAAGATCACGTCTAACATGACACATGAAAGGCAGAGATATTTTATTTCTTGCATTTTTCCAGCTTTCACAACACACTTGGTTTCAACCAGCAGAGGAGGAAAAAGGTCTAAAAATCGATAGCAGAGGCGACAAGTCTGCTTAATTTCGAGAATGCTTTTTTTGAAATTGATTGGATGTTCTTGATTAATGCTAATGGTATTAAGTAAAGGACATGTTCGAGAGGGGTTGTCCTTTGTGGTGGAACATGAGATCAACCTCGATACGGTTAAGCCACTTGGGAGCTCAGGGACCACAACTTTGAGGTTAGCGCCACATGACCATCTGGGCATAAAATTGGCCGTGTTCACCTAATAATACTCCACCCATGTTATATTCTCGCCGAGCACCGCACATAATCAGAAATGTAATGTCAGATCTCAAAACAGTAGTTTCCAAATCTTGAAAGTCCTGAATCGGAAGACAGGAATGTTCTGTTGAAAGAATATTTAAAATGTTAGACATTGTTTTTGTATTTATGGAGCTGTATATAAATTGTGTCAGAAATTGTTTACCTCCTCCTATAACCAGTGACACTGTCAAGAATTCTGGGAGAACCTTGCGTAATGATGAAAACTCCCTCCCCCATCCCCTGCCTACTATTAAAACTTTTTTTTAGCAGAAAAGTGTGAAAGAACTAATTGACTTGTTTATGAAAAAATTTTCAAAATCAAACAATTCTTTTTCTTCATTCGTTCTCAAACTCCTGCAGATTAGTAGGATGTAGTCCAGAGAACGGAATATGTTGCGTCATGTGTACATCAATTCTACGATATCTGCACCTTTTAATTAAACACATCCGACTTTAGCACGGCTCTGGGTCATGTTGACCCTTTATGGGATAGGACATATAACTCCATCCATAACCTCCTTAGTAGCCTCTTACGACATGCATAGAAAGCAAACTGTGCTGCTATTCTTTGCTCTCCTCTCCGGTCCGGCTACACACACGGGCGAAATTCAAACAATTTATTTGGTGTATTCTTCTTCTTCTCTTCTTCTTCAGCGTTCGCTCTCATATACATACGATATAACCACAACGAATATTTCGTGTGTTTTCCGCAAGGGAGCGTGAAGTGCGTTGTGCTGCAAGTTCCACAGTAAAACTGTGATTAGTTGCACCCCGGTTGGCCACTTGTGGTCAGGAAGTCCGAGATCCAGCACATCCGTTTTCGTCATTCCTTTATTTCGGGTTTGGTCCCTAATTTGGTGTATAGAAACGGTATTGTTAAAAATTAATTGTTAAGTCTCCCACGCCTCTAGCTCTTGTTAACATCTGTCAAACTATTTTCGTATTCCGACTCCTCGTATTGTTGATGTAATTTATGGACCTTTAATCAAACATATTTCTCTGTAACAAATCCATCAACTGGAATTGCGTCAGTATAAGCACTAGGTGCTCTATACTGCAGGTAAACAGTTCAAACTATGATGCTGCTTATTTTTACCTAGTCAATGAACCCTTAAAGGTATGACACATGGCAGAAATGTTAGATCGCAGGTCTCACAACGGTGCTGTCCGAGTTTAAACTCCCCGTAAAAAATGATATCATATCCTATACATTACCTAACCATTAATCCAACATTTGTTTGTGTATCGATTTCTCCGTAATATAAATACTTTCAGTAGTTTGAATTGCTTTATAAACAGTCCGGATGCACAATTACATATTCCCTCTGCACCACATCGTCAAAGAGCTAGATAAATCCTCATACGGAGTGGATTTTTTTGTGTGATAAGGTAAATTGAAAAACTGACCCTGTACATGTCGTGGCGATAGCAAGTGTACACATGTCACTCGCAGTCTCACTGCATCTCCCTAAGGGATAGAAAACATGCAGTATTTACTTTTTTTAATTGGCCATAATGTCATACAAATCTTGAAAATAGTATTTCTTGCTTGTTTGGTTACCTATCACGTACCAGAGATACAGCACTTGTGTCATACAGTGTGGGGATAAGTACCAGGAATACATAACTTGATTGTTTGTGTCATACAGTGTGGGGATAAGTACCAGGAATACATCACTTGATTGTTTGTGTCATACAAAATTCAAAATTCAAGTTTTATTATCTGTCTATCCAATGCTTAGAGCTAACTACAAAAGGCACACGTATCGCAGCTTTGCTGCACACTAGCAGCACAACACATGACTCTCAAATGATTCACAACACACAAATTACTCTAATATACTAGATATGTCATAGAAGAGAAATCAGACATATGTTACTGAAGTACTAGTTATGGTTTAGTTAATCACCACCTATTTCCCCTTTCGTACTTAGTTACTTAGATGCTTTTTCTTCTCCTAATCAACTTACCCCTTTGTTTCTGATGTTTTTCTTCTGTCTCAATTAATTACTTAAACACTGGACTCCTTATACAAAAGGTCTTCAACTAGTTAGTTACTATTGTTTGCCTTTCAGGTGCTTTAGCTGTTTTAAATTGTGTATGTCTCTGCCGGGTGTCTGAAATAGAATAGGGCAGCGCCCTTGGGTTGCTAGGGGTCCGAGCATGGAGCACAATATAGCGACACTTTTACCTGCCATGCAAGTCGTAGAAGGTGACTAAAGAGGTTTAGCGGTGGAGTTGACTGTTCCATCCCTAAGAGGCTCAAAGAGATTCAGAAGCCATGCTGATGTCGGATGTGTTCGACAAAGCGCAGATATCGCCGATGCGCTGTAAACCATGATACAAAAATTCCGTTCTCCAGAATAAATCTGTTAATCTGCAGTAGTTTGAGAAATATGCAAGGAAGAAAGAAAAATAGAACACATGAAAGCAACTCTTCATAAAATTAAAAAAAAACATCCTTTCTATTATTCCACGAACTTTATCAACAGATGTAAAAAAAAGGAGACGTTGAACTCTACATGGAACAATTTCTGTCATATCGAAGCAAATCATGTACAATAAATAATCAACAAGAAAACAAAATTCAAATCACAGATATGTGGTTCGTGATAAGATTACTGAGAATAACATGAGCAGATAGAAAAACTAATTAAGATGTCAAGAGAGAGATTAAAACATAAGTTACTTATCAACATAAAAAGCAGTCCTCATTCATTGATCACATTTTGAGAAAAGGGAGTATGGGTTAGTATGTGTCAACAGACAAAATTGAGGGAGAAAAAGAGAGAGGAAGTCAAAGCGAGAAGCAATTGGATAGTTTGACATCATGACATGACAGAGAGTCTGCAACATCGCTGTTTTACAATGGATACAGTGATGTGGACATCAATGACCGCAATCGCCACTTCGAAGGTACGACACATCAGTACGACTATTATATCTTCGTATGTTTACATGTGCTTTCTTGGATGTCCATGTAGGTGATTTTCTTGTCAGAATGTTCGGTTATTGCAAGCAACTGCTTTGTTTGCTCGTGCATTATCCATGATTATCATCCATAATATAGTTCTGGTTCCATATAAAACTGCAAGACTCTCTGACTTTGATTACCAGCGAATAGTTTTTATTTGTTTCATATTTTATGGAAGCCTGATTTAGCGTGTGCTATCCTACAATTTATTTATGTTAAATATCGTCTGTCTTCGTTTAATCGTATTTCCAGATGTCTGATCTGTTAACGTGCAATAAAATAATTCCTTCATATTCCCTCTGTTTGAATGTCGCATGTTATTGAAGTATTTTTTAAAATATTTTTTTGAGATTATATAGACGAATAAATGTACGGTTGATTTGAACTACTCTGTGAGATTATAAAATAAATAAAAAAACTCAAGTATTGAGTTAAGATAACACAGCGATGTGTCGAAATAAATTAAGTAGAAGCAGTGATAGATTTTATAGCAGAACGTTAGAGATTTAATATGTATTTATAACAGTCATGGCTCAGATTAATGAATTTAGCCAAATCAGAACAAACTGTGAATCAAAGAACAAATGGTGAAATATTATTATACATAAAGATAGATCGACGTACTAACTCGTGAGTGAAATCATGAAGGAAAAAGAAAATGATTAGATCGTGAACATACAAATAACAAATATATGGTAAAAACAGGTCAAGATATTAGTTATACAGTTCTTGCTCTCGCTTCTTTCTTAAACTCCGGCAACGCTCGTTTGGTATGGTAGCACGAGAATAGCACAACTGCGACCTACCATACATGTGGTAAGAGGCAACCTAGGAGGTTTCAGGGGTGTAATTAGATGCTCTTCCCTTAGAAGGTCAAAATAACGCAGAAAACATACCGAAGACGGATGTGTGATTCTAAAAGAAATCGTAGCCACACAGCGTAGCTGTAAAACATGACAATGGGCATTCTGTTCTCTGGACTACATCCTGCTGATCTCCAGGAGCTTGAGTACGAACGTAGAGTAATAGGAAAATCCGTAAAGTTAGAGTTTGATTTAATCCGGAGATCGGACGGTTTACAGTGCAATTTATAGCACTGTCCAAGTAGCAAACTTTCATTTAATTTGTAGAATTCTATGTAAACAAAAATTGTAATGTTTTAGAAAAGCAGCCAGTTTGACCGTGACCTTCGAGTAAATAAGAGACCTGTCAACTAAAATGTAAACATGAGCTAGTTTCCGACTTTCGTGAAATCTATTGATTGACCTTGGTTATTTTTGACATGCGACTCCAAGTATGTAAATAGCAAACAATACATAGTCCAACAATAATAAAAACGTAATGAACGGGGTCCAAATTAATTCAGCTAGAAGGCCTGTATATTCAGAGCCACGGTTTGACATTCTAGCGACGCATGCGGTTGCGTCTGTGGGTCTCATCAATGATCAACTAGACAAACCATCCATGCAATAGAACACTTGAGTAGATGACATGCCATTATATTGAGGTTATCTTCTTATAGAAGCTTCATGGCACGTCATCTATACAATTATGTTTCTCATCCTGTTTTTTTGTTATTGTAATGTATTTTGTGCCTTTTGATTTTGTACATGCATGCACACTCTGTAGTTGGGAGGGAGCCAGAGATGTACTGTGCAGCAAAGGGGAGGAGGAAACTGATAGCACTGTTTTTCCTATGGTTGAGGCCCATCATAGAGGCACAGTGACTTAGGATGTGACAATCCTTTTGACTTGAACATTTGGTTGCATGCCTGGAGCAATAGAGAAGTTCGGCATAACCAGTAGTCAATTGGTGGCAGGGAATGAGCACAGTGAGCCCTATCTTGGCTGTAGTGTCTCGGAACAGTGCATGGGGTGAAACCTACTTTCCTAGTGGTGTGATAGTTATTATCTGGCTCTGGCCTGGGGTGGGCCAAAAATTCACAGACTTCCCAGCAATATACACTCCATGGTGCGGAATGTGCACTCATCCCTATGAAACAGTTGACCCCCACCTTTTTGAATGCCCAGCACTGGATGACATCAGGAAAATGCTTCTCCCTGCAGGACCAGATAAATGGAACACATTATATTGAACAAATCAACAGCTCACAAACACATGAATGTATCACACAATGGCATTGGATCAAAGGGCATGAGCCCATGGACCACTGGATCAGCAACCAATCAACAATCTAGCGATAAATGATATGGCGTAAATATAGCATTGGTGCGCCAAAATTGACCTCTTATGAAAAGATGTATTTGGTGTATACCCAACCCTAACCATCATTAGTCGTCTCTTGCAATATGCATTTCATGAGATAAGCTATTATACTTTCGTTCCCCTCCTTTCCCCGGCGACACATTCAACAGACGGACGATAACAGTTTCAGAATCTACAGTGCTAATGTTAATCACCATGATATTAGGTAACGTGAAGCGTTTCAACACATTAAACAAGGGTTGGACAGAGTTATGTTTCTGCTACTCTCAATGTTAAATTTGTTTAGTGAAATAATAATGAGATTCATAAAAGATAAACAAGGAACATCAGTTGGAGGGCATAATATAAACAACAACTAAACACTGGTGACGCAATTTTATTAGCCGAAAATGAAACTCGGTTACAAGAATGCTCAAAATCAGTACAAAAGAAGGTCAAAACAAAAGGCTTAGTCTGAATAGTAGAAAATCTGAAGCAATGATAATAACAAAGAACACATGTCCTTGAGAATGCAACATCAAAGTAAATGAGATCTGTCTGAAGGGAATCAATATGTTCAGAAAGGTGGGTACATTGATATCTCCAGATGGAGGACGTGTTGAAGTCAAATGTAGAACAATGGTAGCATTTTACTAGATGACGAATATCATATGTAATACTAGAATATCCTTGTTAGTTAAGCTTTTGGAAGTTATATTACCTCCGAAGTCGGATGTGCTGAGATATCACAAACAAAACGCCGCTATAAGGCATCTCTGATCAATTTTCTGGTCCACATCCCGCTGGAAATCTAGCCGGAGCATTTTTCTGCTATGAGAAAGATAAAGGGGGAATTTGAAAACGAACTCGTCGAAGACAGATGTGTCGGGTCAATGGCGCAAATAAAACGACGACATAAAGCATTTTCATTCTCTTAACTACAATTGACTGGATATCTAATAGGACCATGGTCCTGCCACAAGAGAGATCCAGTGGGAGTTTGAGAATGAACGCTGAAGAGGAAGAAGAAAACAAACGATCAGAAAAAGTGTATAGAACCTAATTTAGTCCGTGGGGTTTAGAAGAAAAGAAAATTCTGTGTATGAAATTTGGACAAACAGCAGAATAGTAAGAAATTGTGTAAATGTAGTACAGTTGAAACTTTATAGAAGAATATTGATGAAACTATGAGCAGATTAAAAAAAACAACACGTAACCAAATCTTAGAAATTAATTCATAAAAAGAGCTGCTGACTCGAAACAGAAGACAGTCTACATTCTTTGGACACATCAAGAGAAGAGAAAAACAATTAAGAGCATCTTGTCCAAAAACACATTGAAGAGCAATTGGGAGTACGTGAAGAATGGAGACTGAACAGGTTGACATTGAAGAACATGTATATCAAACCATCTGTTTCGTAAACGAATTTCAGGACATGAATAAAGAGAATATGGACAGACATGATAGACATCAGTACATAGTATGGACTGTAGTAGGTGTGAATATAATTAACAGAAAACGATCTTAATTCAGTAACAGTGATCTGGCTACAAACACCAATGTACGGTGTTCACTTTATAGTAGATCTATACTGCAGACCTTCAGGTTATAATGGAAACTCTACTTTCTTCTTCTTCTTCTGCGTTCTTTCTCAAACTCCTGCAGATTAGCAGGATGTAGTCCGGAGACGGAATGAGTTGTGTCATGGTTTACAGCACTGCTGCGATATCTGCGCCTTTCGACCTGACACATCCAACTTCAGCATGGCTTTGGGTCACTGACCCTGTATGGGATGGGGCAGCCAACTCCATCCCAGAACCTCCTTAGTCGCCTTTTACGACAAGCACTGTAAACAGTTTTGCTATTGTTTGCTCCCCTTTCGGGCCTTGGCAACACAATGGCGACTGTACTTTCTGAGTTGGAGAATATTGAGAATCGTAGCAGCAGTTACTGAATATGTAACCAGTGCAAGGTCTAGCGCTAAAATGTAGCTTGCTGAAAGTTACCGCGCGCTTATATGAACAGTGCAAGGTCTAGAACTAAAATGTAACTTGCTGAAAGTTACCGCGCGCTTATATGAACAGTGCAAGGTCTAGCGCTAAAATGTAGTTTGCTGAAAGTTACCGAGCGCTTATATAAACAGTGCAAGGTCTAGTGCTAAAATGTAGCTTGCTGAAAGTTACCGCGCGCTTATATGAACTAGGAGTGAGCGATGTAGGGACTATTGAATGTATATTTATTTATATAATATCACACGGTCCCTGTCCCCCGTGAGTTTCTGAGGCCCGAGGGGGGAAGGGAGAACAATGAATAGTGACACATTTACCAACAATGTATGACATAAGAGAAGCGTAATGTTATCGTCAGGGAGGAATTGACCGTCTAAGCACATAGAGGGACAAGGTGACACAGGAGCGAATCTGTGGTCAGGTGTGTAGAGTCAGTGGGAGCATAAAATAGCAACCAAGCTGTAAACCAGTTTATCATGATACAACGCAATCCATTCGTCGTCATCATTGCCTACATTGTGTGACTATTAAAAGTATGTACGAATAATAGAAGCATTTACAACAAACATCAGAATAATGGAAACATTTACAACCAACTTCGCAATAATAAAATAATTTACACCAAAAAGACTTCACAATAATAGAAATATTTACACCAAAAAAAACTTCACAATAATAGAAGCATTTACACTTATAAACTTCACAATAATAGATGCATTTACACATATAATCTCCACAATATAAAATCATTTAGAACAGAAAACTTCACAAAAATAGAAGCATTTACACAACAAACTTCACAGCAAAAGAAGTATTTATACCAACAAAATCCACGGTATTAATGACATATCCCATATATTTCTAGAAGGAAGGATATGCTTCGAGTTTGTGGCTTCACGGCAATGATTGGTTTTAAGCACAAACATTGCAGCGAGTTCATTCTTGTAACCATGAGTTTTATTATCAGTCATTGGACCCTACTGGTGATAACATGTTAAACTATTTGTAATGTTGGATATAAATATTTACTGCGATATTTGCGTCTTTCAACCTGAACATCGAAAATCAACATAGCTTCTTGGTCAATTTGACCCTCTATGGTCTAAAAAAAGGCAACCCACTTCTAAAATAGCCTTTGTCGCATTTTATGACATACATGCATGATGGGGCACAAATACTGCTATACTTTGCTACCATTCTGGTACTGACAACATATGGGCGATATATTTGAACATAGAGACCTGCGGCCAGCAAACAGAACGATGCAAAGTGTATAATGATATTACCTCACCCTACCCCCTTGTCCCACGACTCTAATAACGTCTCTAACAGACCTGCCGGTTATCCCCTATTATTACTGGTAACAACTGGTGACTTGATTTGATAATGAGGTCGTCCCAATTAACGTTTCTGTGGACTCCCGGAACATTATTAGATTCCCTAAATTAATTTCTTCCTTGTCCTACTAGTCAATGTTGTGGAGAAATGAGGGTTTTCATGCTAGCCTTTTGATGTTATTGGTGCCTCTTTCGTTATGGCATCTGTCCAACTTATTCTTTCTATAATTCAGATCTTGAATGTGGAAAAGGAAAAAGTAAATATAAATTGCATATTTTTCTCTCATTTTAGAACAATTCTTTCTTACTATTGTCCTTTTCTATTGTTCTGATATGTATGAATGAGATGCCCGATTCTGTGGACTACCGATGTTTCTTGCTCCCCTTTCAGGCCACGATAACACATGGGCCAAAAAGTCATATCATAGCAAGACCTATGCTTCTCTATTTAAGTCTGTGCTAGAAAGGACTCATGCTTTCCCAGATCTGACAAAAGACTTGGGCATCTGGTATTGCACAAGCTAAACAGATCGCTACCATGTGATAACTGTTATTATTTAAGTACCGGCGTATTTGAAAATTTAAGCTTAAACATGAGACCCGCATTAAAATAAGGCGTTGACTTGCAGTTGGTTTTGTCTGTACTGTACTGCAGAAACAATTGTCCATGAACTGAGAACTATGTATGCACTCAGTGCTACGTCATTTGGTAAGTCTGTTCTCCCCGTTATAAGATTATTACATCTATGCCGCACCAGACGGAGCGCGTGACTTCTTAAAATGCAAATGAGTGCAGGCTGGTTGGCGTAAGGTAGTCCTGTTTGAAGCTGTCGCAAAATTGAAATAGTTGTTGTCCCCACGTGCGTGAGCGCAAAACCGCATTTGAGTGGGGACAAAGGATGATTATAGCAGACGTTTTTGTTGTATTGAACAGAATATCAGTGAAAGTTCTGAATGCACCCAAAAGGCGGTTTCGCGGTCATTAGCTCCCATGGTAGTTGGCGTGGAAACCAACAGGGAGCGGAAATCTCAAGGGAGGAACTTTTTTGCTTGGATTGAAAAAAATGACTCTTTGGTTTAGAGGAACAAATAGAATTCACTTGAGAGTGTTGCATAACTTGTAAGAGTAATCAAGCACATGCGCAAATAGAGGATGCCACTCGCAGGCTGTCTGGTGCTGTTAAAGAAATATAAAAAAATGATGCTCGGTTTAATTTATAACACTTGAGCATTTCTCACACAATTCTGTTAACATTCGGTCAAAATGAACGGAAATTTGTACACATATTACTAATATTTGAGGGCATGCCGAAATCGGATGTGCTAGGTTACAATGGAGCGAACACAAAACAAACAAACAAACTAATATTTGAGATGTGTATAATAGTTTTTTATAATTTTATTATTAGTTTTTGTCTCATTTTATCGTCAACGTCATCATTACTATATCATCCACCATTTCTTTTCGTAATGCAATGTCTGTCTTCCACTTTGCTGGATCCTTCCATCTTTGATATTTCTCTTCCCCATGACATGTTTTTTAAAACAAGCTTAAAGCTTTTCCTCCTACCATCCTCACATATGTTTTTTTACGTCCTTTATATTGTTTAATTCGTTCGTTGTCTAAATTCGTCATGATTAAGGCTTTATAGTCCAAACGTCGTCTGATGATGTGTCTCGTTAAGTTGTTTTGTTGACTAATACTGTATTGGTAACACTTGTACCTATTTTAGTTCATTTGACATTTGCCTTGTGGTACCTCATTTCCAGTTTCTGGTTGTTTTCACAAACTGTAGTTTTATGTGTGGAAATATTGGAGCATCTCAGACAATTTGGTTAATATTTTGGTATTTTACGAATAATTATTTTAATACACATCACGTCACACACAATTATGTTAATTCCACTTCACATACACATTTCTATTAACGACACTACAGTCACACACTTCTGTTAATACTGCTTCACACACACAACACCTCTGTCAATAGGACTTCACACACACACACAATTCTGTTAACACCACTTCACACACACAGTTCTGTTAATAACACTTCACACACACACAGTTCTGTTAATAACACTGGACATACACAATTCTGTTAGCACCACCCCACACACACAATTCTTCTAATAGCACTTCACACACACAATTCTATTAATAACACTTCACACACATAATTTTGTTAGCACCAATTCAAACACACAATTCTGCTAATAACACTTCAGACTCACAATTCTATTAACACCACTTCACACACACACACACTTCTGTTAATACTCGTACACTTCACAAATGTGAATTGAATATAATAGTAAGAATTGCGAAAACTAATCCAGCATATGTAACAATAAAACAAAATCACGTAAGTACAGTTTCAGAGATAATCAGACAAATTGGAAAATGATCAGTGGCTATGCGTATCGCGTAGGATCAATCAAATAAAATATAAAAAATATAAAAATATGATTAGAAAAATAATCTATGCATGTTTCCGATCGCTCTTCAATATTCAGCAAGAAGCTTCCAGTGATTTTACTGAAGAGAGTGAAAACATTGCGCTGCTAGTTTACAGCGACGCTGCGATAGCTTTATTCCATCGGCCGAGCAAATCCAATTTCGCTTTTAAAAAGCATGAATTATAAAAGAACTAATAATATAAAGAAAATAATATAAACAAAAATCGACGTTTTTATTTGAATCAATATCTTTACAAATTCATTATATAACTCAGTGTGTGAGGTGCATCTCTGTTATAAAAAAGGGTTTCTACTTGAGGTAAGAGTGATCAGTGTATCATCGGTAGTTTAGCGCTGCTTACTCATTCCCTCTCTGGGTCTCCTTTGATAAACAATGACAGATTCATTAGAAGATAATCTGTCCACACACATTCCAACGTTTTAATATTAGGCTTGATTTCATACAGTTTATGTGACGCAGAGAAAAAAAAACAAGCAGCGTCTGCTACCGATCAATTTATCTGCGCGCAACGTATTGAGTAGTGCTCCCCCCTCCCCAAAGCGTCTTCCGTGGAAGGGGAATCTCTCAGTGTGTTGCGAGAAGATCGATTGATGTTGCGTTGTATGCGCCTTTAGCAAAAGTTAGTTTCGTTAAATAATGTATGGCTTGTTTCGTTAAAAGCGTGGACACATTATCTCGTAAAATATCCAATAACATTATAAATCCTTGAGACCGATAAAATAACATTAACTTACAAGGAATTTAAGCATCAGTTTCTGTGTCATTCAATCACATTCTTCCTCAGTCTGGCTAATAACTCTAGAACTCACACAGGCCAATTGAATCATACAAGTGAATATCGTGGGATTTGCTACCGGGTGGCATATCCCGAAGTCAACTAGTATTTTTATCAATCTTAGATTTTTTCCTCTTCTGTTTTCATTCTCAAACTTCTGCAGATTAGCAGTATGTAGTCAGAGAACGAAATGCGATGCATCATGGCTGTGCTGCGAGATCTGTGCCTTTCGTCCTGACGCATCCAACTTTAGGAAAGCATCTGGGTCAGTCCCGAACATATTTGGGATGGAACAGCCAACTCCATGCAATAGTCGCCTCTTACGTGTTCGGAAGAAGAACAGTGCTGTTATTCATTGCTTTTCTTTCGGGTCCGGGAAACACACGTACGAACCCTTGATTCGAAGGTTGTCAGAGAGCACCATTAAGGCATGAAACAGATTATGTTGGAGATCTTTGTTGCGATCATTCATTGCGGAGATGGTACTTGATGATGATTTATGAGAAAAATGTCGTTACAATGTCTGCAGTCGAAAACTGAGGTAATGTAGATTCTATTTTAAGCACAGAAACCTCCTCTGAGTAGAAGTCTCCATCAATAGGCATTGCACTAAGTCGAAAGCTGAAGTCTTCTGGGTATGAAAGAAAGTTCAGAGAAACCACCCCACAATACATAAGAAGTAAGAGCTAATCGCTCGAAATTCCTTGGGTTCTCAAACAAACAAACATTTTAAGCACACACAAGACAAAACGCTACCTATATAGTGGAAATGTCAGATCTTTGTAGTTGGTCTGGGTGGGATCAGATCACATAATTAATTGAGAAATTTGTGTGATAAACAGATGACAACAGATCTTTCTATATAATAACAACTTATAGCTTTTAGTACATGCTCATGAGAAAAAGTAACTAAATCACAGTATCAGACTCACATTGCTCGAAAGGTCCGAAATGGAAGCAAGGATTAGCAGCACTGTGATCTCTCATGTATGTCATAGGATGTGACTGAAGAGGTTTGGGGAGGCATTAGTTGTCCTGCTTCAAAGATCAAGAGGACACAACATCCATGTTAAGTTGTGGTATGCCAATTCTAAAGGTGCAGATATAGCAGTTAAGCTGTAAACAATGATACACCACATTCCATTTTCCGGACTTCACCTGCTAACAAGTAAGAGTTTGAGAATAAAGGTCGAAGAAGAGTTCTGATACAAATAAAATAAATATATTTCTCCCATTTGTTCCTGGGTTCCGATTGGGAAGCAAAGAATAAAAGCACTTACCTGCCATGTATGTCATATGAGGCGACTAAGAAGCTTTGTAATTGGAATTGATTGCCCCATCACATAGATTATCAAAGTGACCCAAAATTCGAACTGAAGTCAAATATGGACATCCGAAATACGCAGACATCGCAGCAATGGTGATGAACATTATGGCACAACGCATTTCATCCTATGGGGCTGCATTCCGCTAAGATGTATGAGTTTGAACGCAAATGAAGAAGAAGAAGTAGAAATATAAATAATAATTCAAGTATAGTATTATATGACGTTGCTTTTCAAGTTTTGTTGAAGTGTAAATGGAGACTCGACCTCTGTCTATTATCAATACAATATGGAAAGCACACCTCTACTTAACGGGCACAAGATGCGATTGTGAGACTTGTTCACATACCTTTCATCATTTGAAGCCGACACATATAGACCAAAGTAATAAATATTCAACAATCTGTGAGGCTGTGGTTAATGCGAGTGGACAGAAACAGCATTATGAATCTGGGGTCAATGTGATTGGATAGAAACAACATTGTGAATTGGTGGTCAATGTGAGTGGACAGAAGCAACATTGTGAATCTGGGGTTCATTGTGAACGGACAGAAACAACATTGTGAATATGTGGACAACGTGAGTGGACAGAAACAATATTCTGAATATGTGGACAACGTGAGTGGACAGAAACAACATTGTGAATCTGTGGTCAATGCGAATGGACTGAAACAATATTGTGAATCTGTGGTCAATGCGAGTGGACAGAAACAACATTGTGAATATGTGGACAACGTGAGTGGACAGAAGCAATATTGTGAATATGTGGTCAATGCGAATGGACTGAAACAATATTGTGAATCTGTGGTCAATGCGAGTGGACAGAAACAACATTATAACAGTAGATCTGTTTTTGAAGTATTCCAAATTTAAAGAAATTCTTCAACTTATCTATTCCGCATATGTGTTTCAATGGTGTAAACTAATGAATGCACCAACAATTTGTACATGATCTATATGAGAAGATTTCTTATTATATTTCTGCGTTAGTTCTCATTCTCCAACGGATCAGCAAGTTGTAATAACGAAAAACAATCAAATAAAAAATCTTTCTGTTGAGGATTACATCTTTGCTGAAATATCTGCGCACTCAGCACGACACACCCTACGTCAGCATGGTTGGGAGAACTTTTACAACATATGGGAGACAACCAATTCGATTCTAAATACCCGTAGTAACTTCTTACGAAAAGCAATGCTGGCCACAGTGTCGATATTCTTTGCTCCCTTTTACGATCCCAACAACACACAAGAGACAATGTTAACATTCCTTAATGCACAAAAGGAAATATAGTTGGAAACAATATTGGTGTCTGTCACTGCTTGTAAGAAGTTTCTATATTACCACATGTAGACATCTTCATAGAACATCAGTGTTTGTCACTGCTTGTAAGGAGTTTCTATATTTTCACATGTAGACATCTTTATAGAACATCAGTGTTTGTCACTGCTTGTAAAGAGTTTAATATTACCATATGTATTCATCTTGATTCTGTCGTACTTTGCGGAGCCCGAAAGGGGGACCAAGAATAGTGATACTGCAGCTTGCCATGGTATAAGGTGATTATGGAAGTTGGGGAGAGGAGTGAAGCTGGCCGTCAAATTCAATAGAGAGAAAAAGTGATCCGGATCCATGCTCAAATCGAATATATCCGGTGGATATTGCTACCAAACTATAAGCCATGACACAACGCATACCGTCACAGATTACATCTTGCTAATCTGCTGAAGTTTTAGAACTGACGCAGAGGAAGAATAAGGAAATGCTTCTTTTATTTCATTGCTTGCTTTCCAGAATTGTATATCTTGTGACAAATATTTCTTTTATTAAGAATCTAATTTAATAAGCTGTGTGACTTTTTCATGTGGTAAAATTGTATCAGGTTGAAGTAACCTTTTTTTTACGTCTCTAAATGAGTTATCGACATTTTCATTTAGCCATCTATCACTGAGATATTATCAAGTGTATCAGAAACGCTTTTGAACTAAAGGAATAATTTTTGGAGAGCTGTTCCTGGGGCTTTCAAGTGTGAATTTGTATAGCTTCTCGGTTCCAAAGTTAGGGACAGCCCATCAGTACAAAACTACATATGTGCCTTTGTTCTATTTGGTTTGGATTTCTTTTGCAGTTTGACGCCATCTGATTTCATAAGTAAAGTATAATCGAACGAGTTCTTGCTGAATTAGCATCTATTTTATCATCATTTTAAAGTAGATTTCCAGTCTTCTTTTTCGACTGCACTTGTTGCATCTATGCAATCATTGAACCTGTGACAGTTCCAAATGTGCTGCAACTATGAGACAGTATTGACAAAATCCAACCCGAAAAGTTATTATTTCTGGCCATATAAGCTGATTTTGAATCCCTGAATTGCCCGTATGTTGATGGGGATCGAGAGGAGAGCAAATAATAGCAACACTGTCTACCTTTAATGCATGTCATAAAAGGCGACTAAGGAAGTTATGGGATGGAGTTGGCTGTCCAATGCATATAGGGTCATGGACCCAAAGCCATGGTGCAGTCGCATATGTCAGGCCGAAGGGCGCAGATATCGCAGCAATGATGTAAACCATGACACAACGCATTCCGTTCTCCTGACCACATTCTGCTAATCTGCAGGATTTTGAGAAAGAACGCAAAAGAAGAAGAAGATTCCCTGAATTCAGAAAACACTAAATGGAACTCCAATGGTCTAAAAAAACGAAATAATTTTTTTCCTCAATTTCTAGAAGACTAAAGCCTACTCTGATCCGACGACTCAAGAAAGGTAGCCTACATCTGCTATAAGGTACTATATTACTTACTGGGCAACTCTATGTCCTATTGCTTAACCAGTTCGTTTTATGTTCAAGAAGTGGTAGGTTTGAATCCCACTCGCGACGTCTTATTTACAAAGATTTTTTTTCCAGAAATCATTGGGATTATCCCATGAACATACTGTGTTACGTGATGTAAACGATACTTCCTGAATAGCGATGTTCCACTTCGCTGAGACTGATAGAAGCACATATAGGTCTCCCGAGTTCAATCCTCTATACTGTTTCCTTTCCTTTATATTAATTTACTTGCTGCTCAAATTCTGTTCATTAATTCATTCACAATCTTTTTCTAAATTTCTGTCAAGTTTCTGGAACTGCTGTCCTGTTCTTCTGGTTCTGTCTTGGTTCTCAATCTCCTGCCGATTAATATGATGTAATCCGGAGAAGGAATGCACTGAGTCATGGTTTACAATTTTTCTTCGATATATGCTCCTTTGACCTAATACATCCGATTTCAGCATGACTTCTCCTTGAACCTATACGGAATGTGATACTCAGAATCCTGCAGAGTTGTCTCCTTCGACATGCGTGTATGGTAAACATTGTTGCTATTCTTTGCTACACATTCGGGCCACGGAAACACGCGAACGTGCGGTGTTGTAAATATACTTAAATGCCAATAATGAATTCAATAAAAGTGGCCAGTGTCTATGATGAGTACCTATGATATAATGCTGGAATACTCAAAACGTGGTACAATCAGAAGTTAGCAGACTCGATTAGAACCAGGTCCATTGAGCATGCACCTATTGGTCTGGCAACTTTGATCAACGCGTTTTCCGTATTCCACTAATTCATACCTCTCCTCCTCCAACCCCCCCCCCCCCAAACCAATGTGATTATATTCAAGATTTCCATCGCGTATATTCTCAAGCGCCTATGAAAATGGAATATTGCGGAAAGGTACGATATGAGCGGACTAAATCCTGTCTAACGCCTTGTGATTTTTTTTCCCTAAATTTTCTCTGTGCTACTTCGTTATATTATTCAATTGCAAAATGTGATAAACAAATATTCGAATTGCTACATTACAAAATATATGCTTATTTCAGTGAATCGACTACGCTCATTCTCAAACTTCTGATATCGCCTGTGTGTTGCCGGGGCCCGAAAGGGGAGCAAAGAATAGCAACACTGTTTACCTTCCACGCATGTCGTAAAAGGCGACTAAGGAGGTTATGGTATCGAGTTGGCTGTCCCATCCCATATAGGGTCAGTGACCCAAAGCCATGCTGAAGTTGGATGTGTCAGGCCGAAAGGCGCAGATATCGCAGCAATGATGTAAACCATGATACAACGCATTCCGTTCTCCGGACTACATCCTGCCAATCTGCAGGAGTTTGAGAACGAACACAGAAGAAGAAGAAGAAACTTCTGATAACAGGATGATACTGCTAAAGGAAAACGTTGCTTCTTTTTTTTTTACAATTGGGATATAATGTCAGAATATTTCGTCACATTAGTGTTCGGTATGAAAAATGTTGGTTCATACGATCTGCTGCAGTGCTTTGCAACCGCTGTGGTACGGTGCTGTGAACAATGTGTCGTGAGTCGATGCTAAGTGTGCCGCTATGGTGAAGCATTATGTTGCGGACATCACATCCATTAGTCATTATTTTATAACTATTATGTTATTTATGTCATATTAATGAAATAAGTAAATATTCGTATTATGTTTATATAGATTAAACACGACCTACAGAAAAGTAAATATTTGGATATAGTTCTGATCTTATATATGTTTATATATCAAATAAATAAATTAATATAACAATTTCTTTCCTTTTATATATTACTTTCGGCAAAAATCTGGGAAAAACTTTGTTGTGTCGTATGCGAGAAAAAGTTATGGAACACTCATCTACTGACTGGATGAATTGACTAAGTCTATGCAAACTTTCCGGTTCTGTGGCGGAGTTGTATAGAGCACGTCTGTAACAACCAAATTACTGATTCCATCCTCGTCATAGGCAATTATGCATCCTGACCGTTAAAAAAACAATGGCAACCTACTGAACGTATTTATATTGCTTAGAAAATCTCTACAGTCAAAAAATGCAGGGTTGATAGGTACGTCCTGAATAGGTTACGCTAACAATGCAAACTTTGCGTCGCATGTAAGAAAGGGCTATGGAGCATTGATCTACTTACTGAATGAATTAGCCAAGCTTAAGTAAACTTTCTTAGTCTTCTCTTGTGATATACATGGCTAACGATAATGTTAATATTCTTGGCTTTCATTTCAAGCCCCGGGCACATATTGGTGTGCGTATTTGATCAAAGACATAACACTTCAGCACGACATTTTTTATACAGTGTAATTTTTTTTCTCTTCCATCATTTCCTGGTTATAGAGTAGTGTAGAGACATGGTGCACTGCAATCCCTGTTATGCATGAGCCAATCGTCTTCTACTCAAAAGGTCGCGGGTTCGGATACTGCTCATTCCGTGTGTTGCAGAGATTGAAAGGGAAATAATGAGTAGCGACACTGTTTGCATTCCATGCATGTTGCCTAATGCGCATAAGGAGGTTTTGAGGTGGGGTTGGGTATTCCATTCCGTATACTTATAGGGTCAGTGACCCAGAAACCATGCACACGTCGGATGTGTCAAACCAAAAGACACAGATATCGCTACTATTCTGTAAATTAAGACACAGTGCATTCAGTTCTTTGGACTACATCCTGTTAATCTGCAGGAGGTTGATAACCAAACAGAAGAATATGAATAATCCAGCTCGTAACGTCATATTTACTATGTGTAGTATTTTTTTTTTAGATCTCTGGTGATATCGATTAAATCTTCGGAGCTTCGGAGTTACGTACTATGAGTGGTATTCTTTGGAGCTGATGTGCCACTGCGCTGAAAGAGACATAGTTTATATAGAGAAACAGGAGTACAAAGAATTCAATTCTCTATAATTTTTCAACTTTTTCAGGGCTGTCCAATTTGACATTAGATAAGGGCCACATTTTCTATTATTGAGATAGTTGGTAGGTTGCACACATAAACATTAAAACTCTATACTAACGAACGGTACACAATTACGTTCACAAACAGTTTAGTTAACTAGTTATTTTGCAACAATTCTTCTTCTTCTTCTGCGTTCATTCTCAAACTCCTACAGATTAGCAGGTTGTAGTCCGGAGAGCGGAATGCGTTGTGTCATGGTTTAATATCATTGCTGTGATATCTTCGACCTGACACATCCAACTTCAGCATGGCTTTCGATCACTGACTCTATATGGGATGGGACAGACAACGTCACCCCATACCTCCTTAGTTGCCTCTTACGACATGCATGGAAGTAAATAGTGTTGCTATTATTTGCTCTCTCTCGGACCCCGGCAACAGGCGGGTATAACAATTTTTGAAAATTACCGAAAAATATGTATTAACATTCGCACAGCTATGATATACATTTTATGAACTATTTTACTGCGTCGTGGACTGCAAAGTGTACTGTTGAGGCGCATGCTACTCGCGGACCACCAGTTAGAATAATTATTGTAAGTCAGAATTGTAAGAATATGAGTTACAATTGTCATAGACATTTGAGAGCGTTGATTTGCTGGTACTAATATTGACAGTCAACTGAGAACTGCCACAAGATATAGTCTCTCAGAATTATATATATATATATATATATATATATATATATATAAATATATATATATATATATATATATATATATATATATATTTATATATATATATATATATATATATATATATATATATATATATATATATATATATATATATGATTGCGTTGAAATCGATTGTGTTGTGATGAAATGTATAGATTCAGCAGCCAAGCTGTAAATCGTGACACAACACACCCGTTCTCAACATACATTCTACTACTAACCAGCAAAAGTTAGGAGAGCTAATGGAAGAAATACCCATTTGATAAATTTATGAGGAAATGTATATTTGATATGTTTACTAGGAAATGTATATTTGTTAAGTTTACTAGGAAATGTATATTTGTTAAGTTTACTAGGAAATGTATATTTGATAAATTTACTAAGAAATGTATATTTGATAAGTTTACTAGGAAATGCATGTTTGATAAATTTACTAAGAAATGTTACTAGGAAACACATATTTGATACGTTTGCTAAGAAATATCTATTTGATAAGTTTACTAATGACACACTTCTAGCTATTACAGGTTTAATGTAGCAGATGTTTGTAGTTCAATAGTGCAGATGACGTATTTTGGTACCTCTGAGAAGAAATGTCACCAGGAGCACGTCTGTATCCGGTGTCCACTCCTGGGGTGAACATTTGTGGCCCAGGTTCGAGAAGACGTGACATGCCTGACCTTGCGGAGAGTGCTAGACCTCATGTTTTGTCTACTTTGACCTTACCACAATGACTGGCTTACGCGACAGCCGGGCTCACTGAGGCACACTTTTATTTCATTATTTGTCTCTCATTTCCGCACATGCTGGTAGTGTCTTTAGATGAGGTGGTGGCTCTGGCGTGGGTGAAGATGTGCATGTGGCAGATGCGTCCCTCCTTCAGGGCCAC
The DNA here is from genome assembly GCA_034231615.1 of Meghimatium bilineatum. Taxonomy (NCBI): domain Eukaryota; kingdom Metazoa; phylum Mollusca; class Gastropoda; order Stylommatophora; family Philomycidae; genus Meghimatium; species Meghimatium bilineatum. The sequence goes on from CM067298.1 coordinate 39,979,639, forward strand.
GGCTCGGGTCTCGAGATATGAAGAAAGATAATAGAAAGAAAAAGAGAATGATAATTCTCGATTCATAAAAAGATAATCAAGCTTCCTTGGTGCTGGCCCTTGCCCCGACCTGACCCCCGGTTGTCCGCTGCCCTCTGACCCGACCCGACCCCGTGCCTGACCCATACAAAACTGCCCGTGCCCGTGGGGACAATCCTGCCGGTTCTAGTCCGACCCTAGGGTCATAGACGACTGCTGCGGCAATCTAGGGATGTGCCAAGCGGCAGAAGTGTGGATGTGTGTAACAAGCATACGAAGGTCACGATAAATCATCTTGAATGAAGGTCACACTTCAGCAATGGTTATGCATTGTTTTACGGCTAGCCCGACCACACGACAGGCGCTGCGTTGACCGGAAATTACGTGATAGGTGCATACTGCTCTTCAGTGGATCAGTTTCGGAATAATAATGAGGATAATGATGATGACTATAGCAATTAAAGTAGGAGAAATGAGCGTGAAAGCATTGATATTCTTATCTTTCCCGTGCAGCTGTTGAATACAAAACACTAACATGCCAGTGAAAACATTTGAATCGTATCACGCTAAATCATAGTGTCACAATCAAGTTCTGGTGACAACAATATGACACAACTGACTGCAGCCATTGAAAGTTGAGTGGTGATGCCGAGAATGATAACTTGGTATGTAATCAACTATTTGATATAATGGTATAACGGATAGTAGAAGCTAGGCTTACATGGAATATGACAAACATATTTCTTTCTTTTCACGCACAAAGGTTTTATTGAACAAGTAACGACGTACAGACTCGTTGTGCAGATATTATCGCTCGAAATCAGAAAATCTGATAACTGGTTGCATAGAAACTCGTCTGCCGAGTAAATTATCCAGAATTAGATTCTTTATGATATCATGGCGAGCGTTTTGTACGACAAGTGTTATCAGTGTTACACCTGCTAATAGACTGAGGAACCGGCAGGAAAGAGTCTAGAAGTCATTAACAAAACGAGCCAGAAGTTAATCAAAACCAATAAGCCGGAATCAGTTGATATCGCTCAGTGAACAACAAACAAAGACCACGCTTATTACTGAAGCACATAGACGTTCTTGAGATCAAGTATTCTCGCTCGTTATCGACAGCTCAAGCAGGCTTAAACCAAGCACGTATGAAGAGCCTGGAAGTGGCCACTATACAGTTGTGTGTGTGTGTGTTCTTTTTCTCCGAGTTTCCATACAATCCAACGTCTTAATGAATGTTCATGAAGAAGATGACAATTGTAGTTTTATGTGTTCTTTTTCTTTTATTATAGCTATTTATTTCAAACCAGAAATATTTATTTGTTTCGGACCTGTCTCCATAAACTTGGCAGATGTGACACTGGTATATCGTTTAATTGTTCAAGATCAAATTCCCGATAAGTACGACGAAAATACATTCTTTGTTCCTGTATCAAGAGCAGAACTAAGTTCTCTATACATATTTTATAAATTATGATTCTGAAATTATATTTTCATGACATACACTTCTGAAACTACCAGCTTCTTGAAAGCTGACGCTAGCTCTTAATGTGAGTTTACTATTATTATGGCACATACACTTATTTTCTATTTGGCAATATGGATATTTTAAACATGTTATATCTTCTTCTTCTCGTTCGGAGTCGGTCCGGTTTTCCTGATAAATGTTGCTATATGTGAAAGCTCCGCAAGACTCTCATACAACTTACAGTGGTTGTCTGTCTCTGTGGGCCAATGTTCAGCTCTCAAATAGTTTAATTAGTGTAATGCAGTCATGCAGAATATGTCAACTAAAACATATAGAATATTTTATGCTAAGCTAACATGTGTCCACGACAACATTTTATATAGAAACTGAGTGTTAAGTTTACATTTTTGTAATAGAAACTGTGTGTTATGTTCATATTTTATAAAGAAACTGTGTGTTATGTTTACATTTTATATAGAACCTGAGTGTTAAGTTTACATTTGATAAAGGGACTGTTATGTTTACATTTGATATAGTAACTGTGTGTTATGTTTACATTTGATATAGAAACTGTGTTGTATGTTTACATTTGATATAGAAACTCTGTGTTATGTTTACATTTTATATAGGAACTGAGTGTTAAGTTTACATTTTATAAAGAAACTGTGTGTCATGTTTACATTTGATATAGAAACTGCGTGTCATGTTTAATTCTCAACGATTCAATCGTACGTGGTGTTGAGTCTTGAAAGAGAATCATAGAATAGCGACACATAATCTTGCCATAAATGTCGTTTGGCTAATGTGGGATTTTTTTGTTGGGGGACGGATGAGGGTGGTGTTGTCTATGTCATGTCTATGTCTATGTGACAACCCATCTGTTTCTCCCCTTGATCTTTCTGGTGGTTGCTAAATGTTCAAGATTTACTTTCCTCATCACATACCCTAAAAATCTAGATTATCTGCTTCTAATTTGTGCTATAATTTGTCGTTTTACTCCAGCATCTCTGAGGACGTTACATTAGTTTTCTTGGCTGCCCATGACATTTTCATAATTCTTCTTTTAAAAAAACACACATTTCAGATACTTTCAGCTTATCTTGAACACTTTTGTTTACTGCACATGTTTCGCTTCCATAAAGAAAGATTGGCACAATATAACATCCTAGCACTCGAACTTGCGTATGAATTGATATTAATTCATTGCATATAATGTTTCTCATTTTTGAAATGTTGATTTGGTCTGTGGCCCTGTGCTAACCAGTTCTTGATCTAATACCTGATATCTGATGTTAAAATGGTGCCAATATGGTTGACTTTATTCGCTTGATTTATGTTGAAAGTAATAATATGCATAGTAGAGTACTAGATTGTATGAGATATGAATATGATAATGATCAATTTTTATCATTGATAGTAATACTGCATTATTTTGGCGATCTGTATTTCTTTGAAACAATGATTGCTTCTGTTTTGTTGTTTAGACTGAGGCCTTTGTTGTCACTTTCTCGTACTACTATATCTAACAGGACTTGAAGTTCCTTTTCACTCATTTCAATAAAAATTATATCGACAGCATATTTTCCATAGAAGACCTCAGCTGCTATTCCATGCATCTTTCTATGTTTCGCATAATATCATTTGTATACAGGAAAAATAAGATCTGGTGACATTACAAATCCTATTCTGACTCCTAACTCTATCTTTTGGAGACTTCGTACATTAATGTCAACCCTTATCGCGGTTGTTTGTTTCCAATTCGTATTTCTTACGATCTTCATATCAACATCGTTATTGAGTTTTTATCCGTGAAAATAACAGCCATGATGAAAATAAAGACGTAACTTTCGATAATAAGAATTGCTCCACCAAATCCATCATTCTCTTTATTCGTCCTGTTTTTATGTTGTGTTTTGATAAAGGTCTTTTGGTCAAAACGTCAGTTTTTGTGTATTTTCCTGCGTGTCTCCGGTGATTAGCAAAACTCATTACCCTGTTATCAAGTTATTCAAGATAGAAGACTTGAGATGCCATGTGTTGCTGGGGTCATGAATTGTAGAAAAATAATAACGACAGTTACCTGTCATGCATATCGTATTGGCTGTCCTATCCCATGTATAGTTAAAATAACATAGCGGCCGTGCGGAGACGCATGTGTAAGGTCAAAGTCGTCACAGATATTTCAGTTAAGCTGTAAACCATGACAGAACCGTACCCCACTTTCCCGACTACATCTTGCTGATCTGCAGGAGTTTGACAACACATACCGGAGAAGAATACTTGACAGCAACATACAAAGTCAGATACATTATAATCACAGGGCTCAACACTGTCACAACATAAACAATTCAAGATCACAGCGAAGACCGATGTGCCAGGCTACAGGCGCAAATTAAAACGGCGACACAACACATTTCTATTCTCTGGACTACGCCCTGTGAAAATATCTAGCAAGACTACTGTTCTATAATAGGAGATATTCAGTGGGAGTTTGATAATGATTGCAAACAAATGCAATATTCAAGACGTGAATAATCTGGTAGCTTAGCGGTATAGAAAAAGCAACTCTGTAAGTACCAATCAATGATACTGGCGGTATAGGAGAAGCAACACTGTGAGTACCAATCAATGATACTAGCGGTATAGGAGAAGCAACACTGTGAGTACCAATCAATGATACTAGCGGTATAGGAGAAGCAAAACTGTGAGTACCAATCAATGATACTAGCGGTATAGGAGAAGCAACACTGTGAGTACCAATCAATGATACTAGCGGTATAGGAGAAGCAAAACTGTGAGTACCAATCAATGATACTAGCGGTATAGGAGAAGCAACACTGTGAGTGCCAATCAATGATACTAGCGGTATAGGAGAAGCAACACTGTGAGTACCAATCAATGATACTAGCGGTATAGGAGAAGCAACACTGTGAGTACCAATCAATGATACTAGCGGTATAGGAGAAGCAACACTGTGAGTATCAATCAATGATACTAGCGGTATAGGAGAAGCAAAACTGTGAGTACCAATCAATGATACTAGCGGTATAGGAGAAGCAACACTGTGAGTATCAATCAATGATACTAGCGGTATAGGAGAAGCAACACTGTGAGTACCAATCAATGATACTAGCGGTATAGGAGAAGCAACACTGTGAGTATCAATCAATGATACTAGCGGTATAGGAGAAGCAAAACTGTGAGTACCAATCAATGATACTAGCGGTATAGGAGAAGCAACACTGTGAGTACCAATCAATGATACTAGCGGTATAGGAGAAGCAACACTGTGAGTATCAATCAATGATACTAGCGGTATAGGAGAAGCAAAACTGTGAGTACCAATCAATGATACTAGCGGTATAGGAGAAGCAACACTGTGAGTATCAATCAATGATACTAGCGGTATAGGAGAAGCAACACTGTGAGTACCAATCAATGATACTAGCGGTATAGGAGAAGCAACACTGTGAGTATCAATCAATGATACTAGCGGTATAGGAGAAGCAAAACTGTGAGTACCAATCAATGATACTAGCGGTATAGGAGAAGCAACACTGTGAGTACCAATCAATGATACTAGCGATATAGGAGAAGCAACACTGTGAGTATCAATCAATGATACTAGCGGTATAGGAGAAGCAAAACTGTGAGTACCAATCAATGATACTAGCGGTATAGGAGAAGCAACACTGTGAGTACCAATCAATGATACTAGCGGTATAGGAGAAGCAACACTGTGAGTACCAATCAACCTTCTTCTTCTTCTGCGCTCGTTCTCAAATTCATGTAGGTTAGGAGGATGCAGTCCGGAGAACGGAATTCGTTGTGTCATGGTTTACACCGTTGCTGCGATATCTGCGCCTTTCGGTCTGACACGTCTGACTTCCGCACGGCTTTTGGTCACTTACCCTATATGAGAGGGAACAGCTAACTTCATCCCATAACTTTCTTAGCCTCCTCTTACGACATGCATGGAAGATAAACAGTGTTGCTATTCTTTGCTCCCCTCTCGGGCTAGGGAACAAAGAGAGGAGTACCAAGCAATGACTACAGCGGAAATGGAGAAGTAACTCTGAGTAATAACCAATGACACAAAGTCTTAATATGTTAGTTATTCCTGTATGGCCAAAGACTGCACATAGGGCGGATGCCATAGATTTCCATGTCTCTCGTTTCATTGCAATTTGCTTTAGGCCTCCATTGTTTCTGATACCGATGGTGAAACGTTCCCTTGTAATAGTTCTACGTAAAGTTTCTTTTGGTCTTCCTCGTTTTCTCTTGTCTTTTGGTGACCACATCAAAGCTTGACAGGTGTCAATAAGCACAAAATGGAATACTCAAAATGTAATGTGTGTGGGCTGTCCATAAATTGCGTCAACAGATAAAGGGGGTTCGAAATGGGCTGGGGTTTTGAAAATAGATGACAGTTATGAATATGGAATGTATGGGACTGGCAGAAGTTGATGTGAAAAATACTGTTTTTTTCACCGATTAAAATGTTTTTATTTAGACTTTTTTTTCTAAAAATATAAAACAAATCATGTAGTTTTTTTGTATGTAATTTTTCAATAATAATTTCCACGACCGGGAGGAGGGTGGAGGTGAGTGTGTGTCAAATTATTGGACATTATTTCGCCGGGTTGAGATCTCTGAATCCTGACAGTTGTTAACAAGAGGGGAGAATGACACATGTCGGGAAAATATTGTTGACGTAATTTATGGACAGCCCCCCACCCCACCCCCTATAAAATTATACCGTATTTATTGGTTATGTCTATTATTTACGTTGCATTCTATAAGATTAGAATACTGTTAAACTATTTTGTGTTTTATTTGATTTTTCTTTTTAAAGTTGATAGTGAATGTTGTGAATGTGTTAAGTTCTTATAACTATAATGTATCTGATGCTATGGTCAAGTCCTCCTCAACTTGTGTGATTACTTCGATCACCAGAATTGTGTGTTTACTTCGATCACCAGACTTGTGTGATTACTTCGATCACCAGACTTGTGTGATTACTTCGATCACCAGACTTGTGTGATTACTTCGATCACCAGACTTGTGTGATTACTTCGATCACCAGACTTGTGTGATTACTTCGATCACCAGACTTGTGTGATTACTTCGATCACCAGACTTGTGTGATTACTTCGATCACCAGACTTGTGTGATTACTTCGATCACCAGACTTGTGTGATTACTTCGATCACCAGACTTGTGTGATTACTTCGATCACCAGACTTGTGTGATTACTTCGATCACCAGACTTGTGTGATTACTTCGATCACCAGACTTGTGTGATTACTTCGATCACCAGACTTGTGTGTTTACTTCGATCAGCAGGAAATACATGAACTCTTCATTTTTATTTTGCTGTCTGCATGTTGTCGGGATTAGAAAGGGGAGAAAAAAATAGCCATGCTGTTACCTGCCAGGTATAACGACAGAGTCGACATTATGAGGTATTTGACAATGAAGTTGGCTTACCCATCCAGTAGAGGATCAAAGTGACTCATTAGTCGTGGTGAAGTAGGAAATGTCATGACAAACGTCGCACATATTGCAGCTAAGCTGTAAGCTATGACACAACGCAATTTTTGTTCTGGTCTACATTCTGCTAGTTTGTTTACATTTAAGGGTAAACAAAGCAAAAGACACCTATATGTAATGTGATAATTTCTATGGAGTTTCGGGGGTAGGCAAAGTCTTGTGAAAGAATCACCTATTCAGAGGGGGTACATCAACTATTAAAAATAACTAAAATACACACATACAAAACTATCTAAGAAAACGGCTAAAATAATACACAACAGTGATATTGTATTTATACCTAGTTTAAACATGGACAACGTGCACTATTTACATTGGTGGTGGCATTACTTCATATGATTGTGAGTATTTAGTGCGAATCTGTGCGGCATCACTTGACAAAGATATTGTAGACACACTATATTTCTATTTGCTTCCTGTCTCACATGTTGGAATGTAGTTGCTACATGAAACCATGTTATGATGTAATTGCTAGCTGCATCCATTTGGGCTGTAGTGGCCTCCTGCCCCATATTGTGCGGTAATTGCTACCTGACACTTGTTGGGCTGTAGTTACTACATGTAGACATGTTGGGCTGTAGTTGCTACCTGAACCCATGTTGGGCTGTAGTTACTACCTGAACCCATGTTGGGCTGTAGTTGCTACCTGCCCCCATGTTGGGTTGTAGTTGCTACCTGAACCTATGTTGGACTGTAGTCGCTACCTAAACCCATGTTGGGCTGTAGTTGCTGCCTGAACCCATGTTGGGCTGTAGTTACTACCTGAACCCATGTTGGGGTGTAGTGACTACCTGAACCCATGTTGGACTGTAGTTGCTACCTGCCCCCATGTTGGGTTGTAGTTGCTACCTGAACCCATGTTGGGTTGTAGTTGCTACCTGAACCTATGTTGGACTGTAGTTTCTTCCTTCCCCCATGTTGGGCTGCAGTTGCTACCTGAAGCCATGTTGAGCTGTAGTTACTACCTGAACCCATGTTGAACTGTAGTTGCTACCTGAACCTATGTTGGACTGTAGTCGCTACCTAAACCCATGTTGGGCTGTAGTTGCTGCCTGAACCCATGTTGGGCTGTAGTTACTACCTGAACCCATGTTGGGGTGTAGTGACTACCTGAACCCATGTTGGACTGTAGTTGCTACCTGCCCCCATGTTGGGTTGTAGTTGCTACCTGAACCCATGTTGGGTTGTAGTTGCTACCTGAACCTATGTTGGACTGTAGTTTCTTCCTTCCCCCATGTTGGGCTGCAGTTGCTACCTGAAGCCATGTTGAGCTGTAGTTACTACCTGAACCCATGTTGAACTGTAGTTGCTACCTGAACCTATGTTGGACTGTATTTGCTACCTGCCTCCATGGTGGGATGTAGTTGCTACCTGAACCCATGTTGGGCTGTAGTAACTATATGTAGCCATGTTGGGCTGTAGTTGCTACCTGAACCCATGTTGGGCTGTAGTTGCTACCTAAACCCATGTTGGGCTGTAGTTGCTACCTGAACCCATGTGGACTGTAGTTGCTACCTGAACCTATGTTGGACTGTATTTGCTACCTGCTCCCATGGTGGGATGTAGTTGATACCTGCACCCATGTTGAGCTCTAGTTGGCACATGTAACCATGTTGAGCTGTAGTTGGCACCTGCACCCATGTTGAGCTCTAGTTGGCACATGTAACCATGTTGGGCTGTAGTTGGCACCTGCACCCATGTTGAGCTGTAGTTGGCACCTGTAACCATGTTGGGCTGTAATTGGCACCTGTACCCATGTTGGGCTGTAGTTGGCACCTGTAACTATGTTGAGCTGTAGTTGGTACCTGTAACCATGTTGGGCTGTAATTGCTTCCTTCGTTATTTTTTATTGTTGGGCAGTAGTTGCAGCGAAGTAAATAATTTTATTAAATATGGAGACATTTTAAGAATATATTAATTATGGGGGCACACACACAAAAACACAGAAAAGAGTTGAACGAATATATATTTTTCTAAAAGAAACCTGAAATTCCAAAATGCTACATATGTTAATACTTTAAACCTTTTGGAAGATGAACCCAGGAACAGGGTATTATTTCTAGACGTGAAGACGGAAGTGCCAGTGCGAGGATGCTGTGATACGAAAAGGATTAGATTGTGAGAGAGGAACCCTCATTTTCTTTTAACATTTGTCCTCCCCATCATGACAAGCTATACCACGTTCTGACATCCGCACACGTGGACGCTGATCCTCATCTTCGCGGCTTGTGAAAATTCAGGTCGAAGCATAATTCGATTTATGATTGCAGCCACGCAATATTAGCGACCACGCGAATAGGAAACAGGGCAACGAAAAAGAACAAACTTATAACAAAGTCATTTCTGATAGAGGCTATAACGTATAACAATAGTATTTACATAAAACACTATTTATATTAGCTTTACAATGAACGCACATACTATCAGACGATAGGGAATGGGTATGAATATATATTTATATATATAGCAGTACACAAGACAGTTTCAATGTTTCAAGTGTACAGTCTTTTTCAAGAAAATACAAGACAGTGAACTAACAGATAAAACAGTAAAGATAATGTCACTATCATAAAAGCATTAGATGGCTGATATTTAACAGCAGAGATAGCAATTACACGTACACAAGTGTTGCCATAGAGAAACGAATTTTAAAAACTATGGGGAATGAGAATGAAATAAAACAACTATGCCAGAAAGCAACATGAACTACAAAACAACAAAATCTCCCTTTAAATATATGAATGATCGGTATTAAGACAAATGGCTTATTGGTATCATACAGCAATATATAGCAATTTTCGAGACAGTACCTCATTCTGTGTTCTGTGGTGCAAGATCGTGATACATTGACCTGAATATCACAGGCATCACGATGATCAGCGCCATTGAAATGTATAGCGACAGGAGTAGGTGTTCTGTGGCTAATAACATGAAGATGTCGGCAGAAACGGTCACTTCTTGTGACTGTTTCACTTATATATGTCGTGTCACAACGTTTACAAACGATAACGTAAATGACGTTACGGGATTCACATGTAAAGGCATCATCGATAGTAGAAGTGGCATTAGGAACTGAAACGGAGAGGATCTGCACTACATAGGGACATCTGTATCAACGCGGATGTCCGCAAAGCACAGTGTCAGAAAGGTCTGGAACATTAGCCCTGAGGTGACGGTGGAGCAAGATGTTAAGATCTATAGGTAAGCAGAGGATAACGTATAACAAAGTTCTCACTAATCATTTAACGTATAGCAAAGTTTTCGGTGACACATTCTCTCTCTCTCTCTCTCTCTCTCTCTCTCTCTCTCTCTCTCTCTCGTATAACAAAGTCCTCGGTTATACATTCTGCCCTCTCTCTAACATATAACAACATCGTCGTTGTAAAAACTATAACGTATAACAAAGTTCACACTGATACATTCTCTAAGGTATAACAAAGTTCACACTGATATATTCTCTAAGGTATAACAAAGTTCACACTGATATATTCTCTAAGGTATAACAAAGTTCACACTGATACATTCTTTAATGTATAACAAAGTTCTCACTGCTGGCGATGGTAAAGTACAATAAAATCCTTCTGCTAGAAAACTATATCGTAATACGGATAACTTTCAAGTATTGATTAACCATAGGTATCATTGTGTTTCAAAGTTTGAAGATAAAACACCACCACTGAGGCTGATTTCAAATGGCTTCTGTACAGTACTGGTTGTTACCTCTAAGTCTCGTATACATTTGGCTTTCCTTAAATACAAATGTCAATAACGGTTTATTCACCATATTGCAGCACCAATGTCCTAACAACATTTTGTGTTGCCACTCCAGACCGCAAACAACAAAACATTTCCTCTTCTAACCTCCTCCCTTTGAATGAGGCTTTGAGGATTTTTGCAAAGAGGGGCGCCTGCCCCAGCATGACTTATTTGAGAGTTGCGACCTCGGATCGTCTTTCATTGCGAAATTTTAATTTTCCCATGCAGCGGGGCAGGCCCTTTATACGTCGCGGGGCTTTGCAGTGAGCGTCTTTTCACGCGGACACAAAGACTCCCTATTGAGACCACTTGAGGAAAGACCTTAGAAGAAAGAATGTCTCAAAGAAAACTGAAGCTGTATTCATGTTTTGGGAGGGGAAAAAAATTAAAAAATTAAAAATCGACTGGAAAGAATACCTCTCGCAGTGCTGCTTTTATCGTAATAGGGCCAAGTTTTTGGTGTCCTATGGCATAGGACAATGCATCCCTGTATTACGCACGCATGTTCCGTTACGGAACAGAGACGAGATTGGATACCCGAAGAGTTGGTTAGCTTATACCACAGGTTCCCAACCCCTGGTCACGACCCCAAATAAGAGTTTTCTTTGGGTTTGCAGACATTTCACTCCCATTTATTTCTACATAACTCTGTAACAATGTATTTTCACGCTTTGTCATTTGAAAATCAAAAACAAGAAACAGATTAATTTGAAAATGATATGAAGTTGCAGCTTTAACGAAAACTCAACCGCGAAGTTTAAATTTTATAAATGACTTACAGTTCCAATTATCGTATTAAATTATTTCGCAAGTTAAAACTAGGTCCTATATTGAATTACTTTTTATGGAGATACCTAATTTAGATGTTTTCTTTCTCCCTATTAAATACTTAAGGTATCGATGTCGTGGTTAAAGTTCAGGCTAGAAGAGATGTCTTCGGAAAGCGAAGAGAAGGAGGGAAGGGTTGACCCTTTTAAACGTCATTCGCCTATGTTCATGCGCAATTCCTTCAATCATTCAATGAGGTTTAACGTGATTTTTTAATACGAAAGTCCTTTAATCTCATGAGATTTTTAGTGATTTTTTAATACGTCCTTCAATCTCATGAGATTTTTAGTGATTTTTTTTCATGCGCAATTCCTTCAACCTCATGAGATTTTTAGTTTTGTTGTCTGTGAAAAATCGTTAAAATGGTGGTGGGGTTTTATCCGCCTCGTCGTTAAATTCTTAGTACTAGAACTCATGTTCTGATTTCCCAAGGGGGGGGGGGGGTTGTGGTGAAAAACCTCCCCAACTACGCTCCTAATCTACGGTCTTGGTCCACGTTGCCTCAATAAACTGTGCCGCGACACGAAAAATATTGAGAACCTATGCCATACAGGAGAGCCGATAACAACAGTTCCTTGGTCCAAGTCCAACCACGGAAGCGGATACCTTAACTGCGGGTTATCTTTTCATCTAGAATAGGATGCTTTGACCACATATGAACGGAACAGATTAAAAACACTCTAGCCCCGAATATTTGTCCAGATTTGGAGCTCTTAGTGCTGTTTATGGTGCTCAATCTCAAGAGGACTTGAAGCGGTCAGCCGCACATTAAGACGGTCACAACTATAACAGCGTCCAGATCTGACATTCCAAAATTACTACTAAACCTTCGGAGGATGTCGTTAGTTTCAGTTCCGAATTTTATCCCTGTGGACATTATTTTTGAAAATTGTTTTATTTATTGGTCACCTGTACTGGGTTGTCCTGTTTAGTTTAAGCAAGAAGAAAGTTATTACCGAGAGAAAGCTGTCATGGCACTTGAGTGAAGTTGACTGAAGGCTGCGACACCCACTTAAATGTTATCCCGTAAATCTAATCTTCTTTGGATTTTCAGGCAGTTAAATCTTGAACTTTGTTCTGTTGTCTCCCGAAATATGAGTTCCAGAATTTTAATACAATCGTTGTCTGATCCTTCATCCGCCACCTGTTAGTGTTTCCTTATCTCTTACTACATCCTCCAATTCATTTTGTTTTTTCTAACTTTTTCTTTCAGACTCTGTATTTATAACTCACAATGTCTTACATTTTCTTTCTGATTATTATTTCTAAATCACCATTTCTCACAATTTATTTCTGACTAGAAAGTTTAGCTTACCAATTCTCATATTTTCTTTCTTAATATGTATTTCTAACTTACCAATTCTCATATTTTCTTTCTTAATATGTATTTCTAACTTACCAATTCTCATATTTTCTTTCTTAATATGTATTTCTAACTTACCAATTCTCATATTTTCTATCTGATTATGTATTTCCAACTCATCATTTCTTAGACTTCAAATTCTCTTCTATGTTCTCCATTATCTCAAGATCTTCACTTTCTAATCATCGCTCTTTAATTTTCATCATCTACATCTCATTCTTGAACTCTTCATTTTTCTCCATATTAAATCGTCACTTTTCACTCTCTGTCTCTCATCGTTTACTCTCTTCATGTTTTACTTTCCATCTTTTAATCTTTAACTTTATTCATCTCTACTCTATATTGTCACTCCAATCATCATCGGGTAGCATATAACGGACATAATGTAGATCCTAACGATCTTGAGCAAATCCTCCTGCGTCTGTGGTCTTTGATATCTTACGTAAATCTTCTTCGTAGTGTATCTCTTTTTCGTTATTGTGGCATTATTCCCTTACTTATGGTCTTTTCTGGGCTGTCATTTCGTTTTCACATAGCCAAAATAGTGTAATTGTTCTAGAGAATCAGGTTGTTTAGCCAGTTTTCTTTTACTTTCAATTCTTTGAGAGAATGTCCCTGTTTGTGACCTTTCTGGTTCATGGTATACTGAGGATTCTTATGTAATCTTTTGTATCAAATGCAACAATTGATCTCTCACCTTATTCGTGATTTATATATATATATATATATATATATATATATATATTTATATATATATATATATATACAACCTTCCAAGATTCAAAACCATTTATTGCAACTGGAAATAAATAAGCTCTAAGGAAAGTTAGTTGTGTTATTTTGTTGCAGCCGATTAATGTTTTTCATAAGTTCATTTGTTGTAGTTGCCAACCTCTGGTTGACTTCTTTATGATGATCGTGATGATTAAATAATCCCTACTCTGTGCGCACGTAGTTCTTGGCAGCCCGCAGTCTTTTTTGAGAAAAGTACAGGTTCTCCTAAGTTGTGTAACTGAGGTGTCGTCCACATACATATAAGGTTCCGAAGAAATGCTTAGGGATTGGCGGGGGGGGGGGGGGGCTTTATGGATGCGTATTTAGTCACCGCAGGGAGGCATTTCAGTGCCACAGTATCCCAGGATTACCACCCCCTGCCAGGAGCACATCACACACTTCTGGGCCAACTAGGTCAGATTTATTTGCTCATGAGCAGTCTATATACATCTAACTTTTCCCGTCACATAGAAATCAGCCTGCTACAAAAATACACAGGTGTACTGTCCATCAGCAAGCATCTCATAGTTATATGTGGGGATTATTTGATCAAAGTAAAAAGTAAGTAACCGTGACAAGATTTTCCAATGGTGATTTTTTCACAGGTGACAGGTTGTCAGCCTGTTCCCCAATTTTCCTTAGTCGCCTCCAACGATATATCTGAAAAGATTAAAGTGACCCTACTATTTGCACCCTGAACTAGACCCCGATTTGCACACTGACATAGATGATTTCTTTATAGCAATTCCAATTGCTGCTTACAAGAGAACCAACGTATTCGAAACTAGTAATTCGCTCTAGTTCTCTGTTTATGATCGAGATTGAGAACGTGCTATAGTGGTTTTTTTTCGCTTATCATAATCTTGGGCTTACTGTCATTCTGAAATAGGTCTTGTTTTTCATTGTTGTTTGTTGGAATTTATGAAGTGTTCAAGGACTCATGCTGTGTGATAGTAGTGTTGTTGTTGTCAATAACCCCATGAATTGTGAACAGCTTGCTCGTTCATACCAAGTGAAATGGGATAATTTCTGAGAGCTTTCTTTCTTACCAAGGAGGCGTCCGCTTTCGTATAATGCAATACATATTGAAGAAGCCTTCTACTTGGAGGGTATATATATATATATATATATATATATATATATATATATATATATATATATATATATATATATATATATATATATATATATATATATATATGACGAGTTGATAGTTTGCCTGGGTCACCCACTGTGCATCTTTACTCCGAGGAGATGCTTCGAAGCAATATACCTATTTCTCGTGTAGGAAGACACGACCTTCGTATTACCACCCTTCTTGTCCTTAGGTCTCAAACCTAATGTCTTCTGTTTAACCCGTGTTGGACACATGTGACAGTCTTATTAGACTCAGTGTTGATACACCTTCCTATGCGAAATGCTGCTTTACCAAACACGTCGTGGGTCTGAAATTTGACCTGAGCATTTCTCACGCACTCGCTTCGTCTGCTTGTGATGACCTTCAAATCCATCGCCAGGCGCGGCCTGTGTGTTGATTCTTTGTCATTGCGTTTTTCACCCAAATACGACGTAGGTAGAATGTGCCTATCTCGGACGGGAAGCTTTGCAGTCGGCGAACAAATCTGCTGCTAAGCCTTTTCATGCCCCTATGACAACGAGGTCAACACGTTCCCCGAAACCCAAAGCCCCGTCAAAAAAAAACAAAAAAAAAACAACATACACAAGCATCACACCGCGCCGGCTCCACCTAACCCGCCTCAAGTCTACGAGATAAGCAGCATGCGATTGTCAAAGGAAAACCAAGCCACGAGCGCCCCAGAAGGATTCATCACTGATCCCGCATCTCTAAACCAACTCGCCAGTCTGTCCAGCTCTCCCTGTAGTTTCACGACGCACTCCTCTTGATTCCCGCCCTGCCCACATACCAGGACGCCATTGGCGTTCGACATCGCCCCGCCAATACCTGCGAATTGATTGTCAGTGATGTGCACTTTGTGCACCGTGAAAAGCACAGGAGACACAAGCAACCCCCGCGGCAGACCAGGGCCAACAACCCACGGCGCCGAATCCCAGCCCCCACACCCATTAACCACTTTCTGGGCAGCATTGCTGCACCAAACTACTGCACGAGAAAAGGTTTTCTTCTTCTTCTTCTGTGTTCGTTCACAAACTCCTGCGGATTAGCAGGATGTAGTTCGGAAAACGGAATGCATGATATCATGGTTTATGGCATAGCTGCAATATCTGCACCTTTCGGCCTTATACATCCTACTTCAGCATGGATTTGGGTCACTGACCATATATGGGATGGGACAGCCAACTCCATCTTATAACCTTCGTATTCGATTCTTACAACATGCATTAAAGGTAAACAGTGTTACTATTATTTGCTCCCCTCGCTGGTCCCGAAAACACGTGGGCGACAAAACGATTTACTGCAAAGCTTAACAGTTGGTCCATCATGAAATCCAAGGACAACCTAATGTAAAAATTCTCAAGATCCACTGCAACCGCACACGACTCCACCCGCGAACGTAGCCCCTCAAAAACAGTGGAGGGTAACGCGGGTCTGAGTGTTGGGTTGCTCTACGAGTATGATTGGGAAGGTGCGGGTGGGTCTCGTTTTAGAACAGTGAATTGAGGCCTTGAAAAAGGAGAGATTGAAATTAGTTACATTTATTTTCGTGGTAGGACATGTGGGTGTTCGTGGCGGTAGGGGGGCGGATCGGCTGGCGTCTTGTGCGATTGTGGCGCTGGGTGATTGAGCGGTGGATCAAGCTGGTGTTGTGGGCTCCATGGAAGACGTACGTGGCAGTCATGAATTAGACTGGCGTGGAATGCGGTTCCTTTTCGGTGGCCAGGATTGGGGATCAGGGTTTGAGGTGCGTTGCTGATGTGGGTGAATATTTTGGAAGACGTGGCAGAATATTGGTCAACCAGCAGAGGACCGATACTGTCAGCAGAAGTTTATTGGCGGATACACTCATAGATCGTAGGCAACCATGGACGTGTCCAGTTTGCTGTGATGATAATCCAACGACTAACCAACCAACCAACCTACCTACCTACCTACCTACCTACCAACCAACCAACCAACTAACGGTAAACTGTCATACCTGAAGGAAGCCACACGAGAAGTGAACATCCTAAGAACGGTAGTACTACAAAAGATACCATCTCACTGTGGCATGCCAGAAAATGAAAAGGCAGATATGCTAGCAAAAGATGAACTACTACAGGAACAAAGGACCAAGAAATCAAATTCTAGGGAAAATAGATCTGTCATCAAAGCTACTAAGAGAATCGATTACCAAGAAAACAACTATCATTTTCTCGACTGAGCTGAGCACGTTATCGTCCGCACAAGGACAGGATATAACACACAAAACAGCTTTTTAAAAAAAAGGTAAGGCTGGTTCAAATACCTCTGTGTCCATGTGGACAGGCAGCAAAGACAGCGGAACATTTTCGCAAGACTACATTACACTAAACCAGTTAAGGGATTAGCAATGGCCTACATAGACATCCATCCACAGAAAGGTTTATGCGAGACTTAGGAACTTTCACATTCTGAACCATTTTTTACAAAACCGGACGTGCTGTGTAGACATGACAAACTACGAACGAGAAGAAGATTCATGGTGCTATAGTTCTGATCTCTGATATCGAGGATTACAATCTCAGAGCAACAGGTCTGGACATTAACACCATTGCTATCGAATTATCCACCAGTCGATGCTGAGTTTGCTTAGCAGATGTATTAGCTGGCCAAAACGGACTCTGTTGTAAGCATCTTCTAGGTCGGCTGTGGCGACCACACTTTCCTCCTTTGCCTGAAATCCCTCGTAGATGTCATAGGCAAGGATTGCCGCATTTGTGGTCACGTCTCTCCTCGGTCTGTATGCACCTAGTTTTCAGGGGTCAGGGGAAACGAAAGAACCGATGTGTTGGCTGGTAAAGCTTTGATGAACGGCACCAAGATAAGAAGAGACATGATTGAATTGATTAGAGCGGTCGTAGATACCCTACGAGGAGGAAGGCGAGCGTGACAATCTACATATTCAAAGAATGGTAGAAATTGTAGTGACTAGATGTGATGGGAGAAAGTGTTCCCTCTCCATGAAGATCAGAAGAACTCGTAATTAGCAAGTGACTGGGACACTGAGCTTATACACTTTTAGATGGCTGACGGAACGGCAAGCAGAGCATATATGGGAATGCCCCCAGTGCTGTGACGCTTGTTCCTAATCAAGAATCAAGAAGATTCATATCATTCATATTCTACTTCTACCTGGCACTGTACTATGCATAATGACATTTGATAGGCATTCTTATCTGATACTATATTCCTACAAATTTAATTTAATTTGATTGCCATTTGCACATTAAAAAAGCCCCTCACTTGTGATGGAGATTAAATGAATGAAGAAGGATTGACAAAGAAAGCATGACCCTAGTGTTAAAATACGTAGTTACAACATCTTACATTGAGAGGCACAAAAAATGCTTTTGTCATCTTATAAAAAATTCTTATCCATCCCGATGCCTAAAAAAATTATTTAACCCAATTTTTGCTCTTACTGTTCATCTAAATGAAGAAAACTGTGTAACAGTAACGGTTATGTGAGAAATTGTATATCGCAAGCACAAATATGTTGGTAAAATATATTATTGGTTTAAGCAAATGAGAAAGATAGATATGAGACAAACAATGAATCATTTTAACTAGCTACCACCTTTCTAAAATTAAGGACAGTACTCACGCGTATCAAATAGTAAAGCAAACAAAAAGGAACTGGATCAAGAAGTGTCACTAGACAAGTTTATTTGCATATGTAAACATACCGTCGGCGGTTTACGCAATATTCGCACCACAGGAATGACTAGTGTTTTGAAGAATATTGGTAAACCCCGCGCCACATTTGATACATACGCGTGGTTACATTATGATACTGCAATAGATCTTTCCTGGAACGAATCGGACTCCTCCGACAGCTACGAACTCACAACGTAAATGAAATTAGACAATGACCAATGTTGTGTTTTTATTCCTCGTGTTCACCGCACATATTTTTTCTTTCCTTTTTTTCATACTCTGCTAATCTTTGTTTGCGAAGAAGGAACAGCATCACATTAATGATGACGGCACAAAAATATTGACAAAAACACGTGAACTAACGTGATTATTTGTACAGAGGAAACAAAGAAGAGAGAATATCTGCTCTCGATTTTGTTCACTAGTCGCTCAGTTAGTTGGTCAGTGGTTTCAGTTGGACATTTCATGAGTCAGTTCTTAGGTTAGTAATCAGACGTTGGACAGTTGAGCGTTCAATAGTCAGTGAACATTCTCTCGAACCTTTTCGATCCTTCGAACCCGACACCATATTGCGGAGAAATAAAGAATACGAGAGTGAAATATGGATAACCTATATGCACAAAGAGTGACGGCAAAACATCTTTCACGTACTATGGCTGCACATAAATTTTGGAGTTCGCATCTGAAATTGCCACAAACGCTGAGATATTGAATGAAATAACCATCATTTATTAAAGTATTTTTCAGTCTTAGTCTACGAAGTCTGGTATGACAGAAGGATCTGTCGCATGGAAAGGTATGTGTAAGAGGGTATAATCGCATGGAAAGGTATGTGTAAAAGAGTATAATCGCATGGAAAGGTATGTGTAAGAGGGTATAGTCGCATGGAAAGGTATGTGTAAGAGGGTATAGTCGCATGGAAAGGTATGTGTAAGAGAGTATAATCGCATGGAAAGGTATGTGTAAGAGGGTATAGTCGCATAGTAAGGTATATGTAAAAGGGATATGCATTTTATAAAAATGAGGATGTAAAATATTTTACAGATAAACAAGTACATCACAGGGCAGTCGTGAAACGTCGCAAAGTTGTGTGGTTTGACCATGTGATGAAGCATGATTGCCTTTCCAAAATTTTCCTGCAGAGACAGTTGAGGGTGTACGAAAAAGAAGAGGTAAAGACAATACAGATCGAGAATATTAATGACTGCTTATTATTAAGATTCTCAAATCTTAAGCAAGGAACTGATAGGCATGGTGAAATTTGTGTGCTGTTATTTCCAGAGTGGCACCCCTACGACACTCAGGAGTTATTGGTTTGATGATGTTGATGTATTATCAAGGTATTGATATGGAAACATGATGTCATGGATCTGGTTGAACTCAACACCAAAATCAGGACCGGTTTAAGGCACAGATGGGGAAAACTATTACGGTTGGTGGGCCGGAATGATCTTTTGTTTTCATGCATTAGTGTATTATTAGAGGAAAATATATTTTTTTAAAGTCCGTTATGGTGTCAAGTATTTCTGAACTCTTGGACCAGCGTATTCGTATAGTACTTCTAGAATATGTTAGACCAGCGCATATATTACTTTTAGAATATGTTAGACCAGCGCATATATTACTTTTAGAATATGTTAGACCAGTGCATATATTACTTTTAGAATATGTTAGACCAGTGCATATATTACTTTTAGAATATGTTAGACCAGCGCATATATTACTTTTAGAATATGTTAGACCAGCGCATATATTATTTTTAGAATATGTTAGACCAGTGCATATATTATTTTTAGAATATGTTAGACCAGTGCATATAGTACTGTTAGAACATCTTGGCGAGTCGTAACAATGGTTTGGTAGGTCGGAATTGGTTTGCAGGCCGTATTTCTTTTCCATCCTGATTTAGGTTTACTTTAGGAGTTGATTTTACCGTCTGTTCACTACACAAGCAAACTGTAATCCTCTCATGTACTTACACGTACTATTATAAACTAGCTCATATGCCCCAGCTATGGAGTTACATCATCACTTTATGTGTAACATAAAAATTCGTTCCATCATTCAAATCATTTCATTGGTCCATTTCTATCTTCTTTGCGTGTGTTTTATTTCGATCGTATGTCCCCTCAGTCTTGGTTATGCGAGTCTTGGACAATGAACAAACGGGAAAGTAGGAAATTAGAGGCAATAGAGATGTGATTCTATAGAAGAATGCTAAAAATACCATCGACTGCCAGAAAAACGAATGTGGAGGTGTTGAAA
This sequence comes from Meghimatium bilineatum, assembly GCA_034231615.1. NCBI lineage: Eukaryota > Metazoa > Mollusca > Gastropoda > Stylommatophora > Philomycidae > Meghimatium > Meghimatium bilineatum. The sequence continues at coordinate 40,000,483 of CM067298.1, forward strand.
GAGTTAAATGTGAAACGGAACTTAATCAATAATATAAGAAAAAGATAATCTTCATTTTTTGGTCACTTCATGAGACAGGGAGGTTTGAAGAACATAGTCACAACAGACAAGATTTAGGGTGACAATGTGAGAAAATATTATACAGTTTGACAACATGGCATGGCAGGGAAAAAACATCAATTTTGATACATACTGTTGGAGATAGAGATCTTTAGAGAGACATGATCGCCTACGCCAGCCGTCATGGCACCTGATGATGATGATGTCCCATGAGTTATAAGATATGACTTCCTTAAGGTTAAAAAGATTACTTCCTGTAGATTCATTCAAGAGTGACTAAGCTCCATCAACTTTTTATAATTTGAAAACTTACCATTTATTAACAATCACATTAAGTATTCAATAATCAAGAGTAAGTCTAACCTTCAATTTACTATGTCAAGCTCTTTATGAAATTCACTAATAAGAATTCACAGAATTCTTGTCACTGAAAATCACAATCCATTAGGTATAGAAATCACTACTAATATTTCATTGGTCAACACAATCCAAAAGACTTAACTACACATCTGTTCCAAAATCACTAATACTTTAACAATTACATAACAATCTGTAAACATAGCAACCTGTTTATGTTACATCATTGAGGTCACTGCTATACGCCATTTGCAATTCTGTTCAACATCTTTGCTTGTGTTTCCACTTTCGAAGTACAGCAAAATAAATATCAAGTATAACCAAGATGTGTTCAGACAGAGCTATAGGTCAACATTTGACTACTTGATTTAATGTGTTCAATTCGCTACACACCGCTGGTTGGCTGAAGAGACTTATCCAGTCAATTAGAAATAGTATCTAAATAGCCAATTCCACTCCCAACTCCCTCTGACGACGTACAGGGCAGCTACCAAAGTCACTATTTTTTGCAAGCCTTTATGTCCCAGAAATACAAAGTTGATTATATAATTAATTGTATGCGTGTCGTAAGAGGCGACTAAGAAGGATATGGGGTGGAGTTGGCTGTCCATTCCGTATAGGGTAAGTGACCCACAGCCATGCTGAAGTCGGATGTGTCAGGCCGAAAGGCGCAGATATCGCAGCAATGCTGTAAACCATGACACAACGAATTCCATTCTCCGGACTACATCCTGCTAATCTGCAGGAGTTTGAGAACGAACAGCAGAAGAAGAAGAGGATAATTAATTGTGCTTAGTATCAAATTTAGAAATAAAAAATCATAAAATCAGGAAACAAGATTTGAACCAGATCCATTCAGATGGCACATATTCAACAGGACAATTTGAGTCAACTTGTTTTCTGTATTCGACAAATCCGCATTCTTAAAAATAATGAGATTTTATTCAAAACTTCCATGTTGTTCTCAAGCTGCTATTAATATGTAACCATTTAACATTGGTACGTACTAGAAGACTTCAGTACTACAAGGACAAATTAGCCCAACTTGTAAACATAAAAAACATATAAACATAATCAAGGTTGTTTCAGATTTAACAAGTGTAAATGAATACTATAATAAAGAAGCATCAAAGATGCATTTTTATAGAAAAAAAATCATAATTCAGGAAAAGAAATTTGAACCATTTACGCTCAGATGACAAGCATTAGACCAATCAAATACGTCTCGCACAGTATGAAATAAGGACTCATACCTAAAGCAATTTATGGTATCGTGATTTCTTTTTTAACTTTGGTTTTCAGATTTGTTTTCAGAATAAAATCTTGAAAAATATTCTTCTTCGTTCGTTTTCAAACTTCAATAGATTAACATGATGTAGTCTGGAGAAAGGAATGCCTTATGCAATGGCTTACAACTTTAGCTGTAATATATGCGCTTTTTGGCCTGAAACATCCGACTTGAGTATGCCTTCTGGTTCACTTTGAGCCTATATTGGGATGAGGCGGTCAACTTCACCCAAAAACCAACGTAGTCGTCTACTACGACACACACGAAGAAGAAAGGGAAAGAGTGTTGCTATTGTCTGCTCCAGTTCGGATGCCCGTAAAGACATATTTAAGAATACGTATCAATAAGTATTTTCTGTAGACCGAATGTGGCATTTCTTGTGAATGATTCAATGAAATATTGCATCTTAACATTCCTGTAAATAGATGATAGTGATGACTGCTACATCAGATAATCAAGTGTAAAAATGTCACAGAAAGACTGATGAACCAATCTGACCAGTATTCATCGACCGACACAGATCATCTCATTGACGTCTGTGGTTATGCCGAAAGTCGCTCAGAATTGGTTCAGGTCCATAAGAATTTATTCTGAAATTTTTCGGCGACTAATTCTGTGCTATTTTATGTGTGTGGAGTTGTAGTAGATTAATATAGCAATGTGTTATTATATGTGTGGAGTTGCAGTAGATTAATATTGCAATGTGTTATTATGTGTGTGGAGTTACAGTAGATTAATATAGCAATGTGTTATTGTGTGTGTGGAGTTGCAGTAGATTAATATAGCAATGTGTTATTGTGTCTGTGGAGTTGCAGTAGATTAATATAGCAATGTGTTATTATGTGCGTGGAGTTGCAGTCGATTAATATATGCAATGTGTTATTATGTGTGTGGAGTTACAGTAGATTCATATAGCATTGTGTTATTGTGTGTGTGGAGTTGAAGTATATTAATATAGCAATGTGTTATTATGTGCGTGGAGTTGCAGTAGATTAATATATGCAATGTGTTATTATGTGTGTGGAGTTGCAGTAATTAATATAGTAATGTCTTATTATGAATACTAAAAAAAATATTTCATTACTGCGTGTTTTTTGGGGGATTTTTTATTTGGAATAGCAGGGAGGTTTATTGACTGTGGAAATGTGACTGTTATTGACTGTGGTCGCTTTGCCATAGCTATCGCCGCCACGTGTGCAGGAAGCATTTTGTTGTTGTTTTTGAATCATTATTGTGATTCTCTACAAATACTAATAGCTTACGGATGACACTGATTATCCCCCTCAAACACAGCATCCATAGAAAACATACCGTAAAGATTTCAAATCATGTGGAATAGAGAATGGTTTGAAGATAACGTGCGAATGCTATATAAAATTAATATAGGAAAGTAGAGATATTAAAAAGATTTTCCTTTCAAACTGGTCCAAACACGCAAGATCAGAACATATTGCACCTTCTATCACTGCACATCAACAAACATCAACAGGGAAACTTGGATAAGTATAATAACAGAAATCAAAGATTAGAAGATATAAAAATACAAAACAGCAACAAATTTTGGCAGAAGCGTGTCTGTAAACACCTTCGTCATACCAAGACTGTTGTACACATCAACTATCGTTTACCTAACAAAGAACACACTCAAGAATATATAATAACACATAAGACACTTTATATTTCGACATACCATACACGCAATACAAACTAAAACATTAATACAGGAAAGAAATACAGGACTCATCTTTACATGACATCAAGACCAAAATTCAAGCGCACAGAATAAAATTCATGGCAGAAATCGCACGATATGTGTACTTTACCACCTTTTTATCAACCGTGCATCCAAAATCTTAAGAGACTTGAGCAACTCAAAAAAAAAAAAAAAAAAAAAAAAAACAAACAAACTATAAAGACATTATAACACATGAACTATCAGTTATTAATAGAATCAAACGAGGCTATGCCCACTTTATAACAGATTATTCTCACATCTTTACCAACATACACATTTCCAAAACAAACAATATCCAAGGCGAAAGAAGCAACATACAGACTACATTTCAATATCACACCACATTCACATAGACTAGCAAACAGACCACACGAGGAATGCACGCTCTGTGGACCCAAAACACCAGAAACACGAAAGACCACATATTTTTCAATTGCAACACAATATCTTTCGCATTGAGCACAATAAAAAATAATAACTTCAGATGTAACATCATACACAGCCATGTACACGACAGTCGTGTTGAACGCAATCCTAAATGCAAACATAAGCTCACAAAATAATTCCTTTAGTTCTCTAATAGAGTTTTGAAATCTCGTGTGGTCAAGCAGAAATTGAAGAAGACACGAGCACAAACCAGGCTCGAAGATAAGGAGAACGAGTTTGGCCAAAAGGCACGTAAAAAGGCCAAAAATCCCTTCCGTAACGATTTTTCACGAAAAGTCAATCAAATTTTACGCAAGAAATGGCGACCTGACTAAAAAAACACGCAAATCCTTTTTCTTTTAAATAGGTAAGCCCATTTTTAAACTCCTTGCACCAACAATACAACTCTAAACTTTCCAACATTTGTTTCTATAAAACAATAACAAAATACATCTCGACATCACAGACACACGTTCAATGTAGTGTGATATTTCGTAATTTTGATTTTGTAAAGGAAAATTTGAGATTCTGGGAAGAACGAATGAATATGTGTAAGTATGCCGTGTTAGATGTGACAATTATGATTACACTCCTATCATGATTTCTACAATCGTTGCAAATAATCCCACCAGGACCGTAGATGTGATCTCCTCAAAGGGGATGGGGGTTACCTAAAAGAGTTCCTAGTGCTAAAGGTCACGTTCTGATTTGCTAAGGGAAGTTTTAACACCACCAACCCGTCTCCCTATATTTACGGTCCAACAACCTACGATATACATGATCGCCATTGTTCACAATGGCGTGTGCTTTTTTCCCCTTATATATCGTATATCCTTATACATGTATTTATATTTATTTTTCTAGGAAATAAAGAATACTGAGTACGAAAGACAACAAGAATGTTTACATCCTATATTCACCATTACACTCGAATCATAAATTTTCATGAATGTTGCTAAACCATCTCATAACAGTGGACGATAAACTTTTGAAATCTTTATCATTATTGTAAATATGCTTTCATACATAATGCAAATACGTGGGGAAAAAAACACTTTAAGTAGACAAACAAGCCTCACTTCAGGGAGTAAAGATGTATTAATAATTCCCTATAACAAAACCATGACTGAGACAAAAGAACCTTGCACCAGTTCGGGGTGGCACCTAGGTTTATTCAACTGATGAGGTGTGTGCTTCTGTTCAAAAGGCCATGGGCTGTCAAGAGTTAACCGATTACAGCTAAAGAGACTACTGCATAAGCATCAACACAGAGAAGGAAACAATTCTCAGACCTGATTGACAATATACCAGAAATTATGGCAAACGATACACAAATATATCTGGAGATGAGACGAATACCTACACATTACGTACATTAATACGAAGATTTAGAATGGAACAGTGTATATATGGATGGGTTTGCAACAAATGGCATTAAAAACGGAGTTGAAGGAGTATACACAAAATAATAAGAAAATACATGAATTGCCACAAGACAATTCTCAAACAACTTCAGAGCAGAGTCAGAGGTACTAACAGTAATTGTAATAATTAACCTGGAGAACAAAGAATATGTCAACATTAATGTAGTGTTCTTTACAGACTCCTTATCTGTTATAACATCAATTAGAAACCATTAAAACAGTGAGCTAGATAGTCTGTAGGAGATTGATAACAGTTAGTAATAGTTTTGGTATAGTAATAGTCAAAGTACACTCACATTTCGGACAATTACCACATACACGGAAATGATGAGTCAGATAAACTGGTCAAATAGGGTAGAAGCAAATGTCAATCTTAAGGCAGTGTCACATATGATGAAATCTCTCTTTATGTGGCATGTCCTTTACAGAACGTTGTCCTCACTGCCGCAATGTAAGCTTCTAGGTTCCGTATAAACTGTCCAGCTTCTTCCAGGTTTCTTTCATAATGAAATAACAATAAAGTAGTTTCAGCGAACAATGGTTAGGAGAATATACGAATAATGCTCTGAGCTTAAGAGAATATACTAATAATGCTCTGAGGTTAATATGCGAATAATGCTCTGAGGTTAATATGCGAATAATGCTCTGAGGTTAATATGCGAATAATGCTCTGAGGTTAATATGCGAATAATGCTCTGTGGTTAAGTGTTATACGAATAATGCTCTGAGGTTAAGAGAATATACGAATAATGCTCTGACGTTAAAGAATATGCGAATAATGCTCTGACGTTAAAGAATATGCGAATAATGCTCTGAGGGGCGTATACTACTTACTACCAAGTCGAGATCAAGCTACAATCGTCTCACTTACAACTGGTCACTGTAGACTGGATTATGGCATGTACTATGTACTGAATGCTGAAACTTTGTCAAGGCAGACATGTGCCCATGTCGTCAAGACAAGCAGACAGTAGAACATGTACTCAAAGACTGGCATCCGTAACCGGACAAAATATTCCCATACACAATATACTGGACAAAATATACCAGACAAAATATTCCCAGATAAAATATACCAGGCAAAATATTCCAGACAAAATATACCAGGCAAAATATTCCAGGCAAAATATACCCAGACAAAATAAACCAGAAAAATATCCACAAAACTAAATGCAAAGATAATATATTAAATATTTCATACAAACTGTATTAAACACTAATGAACAATATAGCTAGTAAATAATTATTACTGATAGTATAACTGAGCTCCTGATTGCGAACCTCTGACCTGAGAACCTAGTCAAACCTTACTTTCCTTATATGTTACCCCTGGCCCATTCATCACGTTAGTTTGCTATTTTTTCCCCTCAAGATGATCAAGTCCCTTGTTTTGCACTCCCCGAGACAAAACTATCCTATTGACTATCTTAGAGGTACACACTGACCACACAAATGTCAAGATAGTGTATTTACATAGGAGACTGACTTAGTCAAGTGACACTTCTGAGTCAAGCCTATATTTGTTATTTTACTTTTCTAGTTTGTGGAAACACAATAATTTGAACAATAGAGGTATTATTTTCACAGCCTTAGTTACTCCATATATCTCCATGGTATGTTTGTATACAAGATGTTATACTACGTTTACATCTTATGTTTGCATAAAACGTGCCATATCTCCTAGGAGAATGCCATAAACATTTTCACCAAATTTTTCTATGTTACTATTACTATTACTTTTTTCGTAATTGTTGGCTATGTAGGGATATTTTTTTCTGATATATTTTGTCTGGGCATATTTTGTCTTAAATATTTTGTCATCTGAATATTTTGTCTGGAATATTTTGTCTGGTTTATTTTATCTGGAAATATATTGTCTTGAATATTTTGTCTGGGAATATTTTGTCAGGAATATTTTGTCTGGTATATTTTGTCTGGGAATATATTGTCTTGAATATTTTGTCTGGCATATTTTGTCTGGGAATATTTTGTCAGGAATATTTTGTCTGGTATATTTTGTCTGGGAATATTTTGTCAGGAATATTTTGTCTGGTATATTTTGTCTGGGGATATATTGTCTTGAATATTTTGTCTGGGAATATTTTGTCATGGAACCCTGGCATCTTCATGAAAAGAGTAGAGTAGAAATCCTAGTGATCCCTTCCCTCTCCCCGACCTACATGCAGGATAAACTGTGCGCTGATGTGACAAGGTTAAGACTTGTGCCACATACAGTCACTTTATTATGTAAGATCAAAATGGTCACATTAGCCAATGAAGAAGAAGACTAGTTATGTCGTTGAGCAAGCAAATACGAGAATACGAGTGTATCATGCTCCAAGTTTGCATGATGAGAAAAAGATAGCAAAGAAGAATAGAGTAACCTTTAACTATACTCCGCCCTGTATTTGGGACCCCAAAGGGGCGTAAAGAATAATGGCACTTTTTTACCATTTTTACTATATACGTCATAAGATTCAACTAAGAGGGTTGTGATCATGGTTTTGACTGCCACGTCCTATAGAGGGAATAAGATGCCATGTTGAATTCGGATATATAAGGCCGAAAAGTCAAGATATCGCTGCCAAATTGTAAACCATGACACATCGCATCCATTCTCGGGACTGCATCCTGCTAATCTTCAGAAGTTGGAGAAAGAACGCAGAAGAAGAATAACAAATCTGAATGACATTGACCGCCGAAAAAGGATGTGTCGGACCATTGGCGCAAATAAAACAGCGACACAACGCATTGCCATTCTCTGGACAACATCCTGCTGGAAATCTAATAGGACCATGGTCCTGCTACAAGAGAGATCCAGCGGGAGTTTGAGAATGAACGCTGAAGAAGAAGAATGACATTGAAATATATTCGTTATTCCTGTAATAGTTTAAGAATAACGCACAATTAAAACACAGCTTAAATATTGATTGAAATAACTTATAATGCGTTTCTAGTTTACCTTATTTGAAATTATTCGTTATAATATTAATAATAAATCTTCGACCAACAGTGCTGAAGGAAAAAAACCGGCTTATTTTTTATATTAAAAAAAACAACAGCCGGACGGAAATATGGGACACAAAAACAAAAGTATGTCCGGGGAAAAGAGGGCGTATCTATCCATGACCGGGCTACAGTAGAAGACTTGTTCGCTAAATTAAATAAGACCCAGTTCGTTACGTGTTTTGATTATTGTTTGCCATTTAATTGGTTACTATTTATTTACTTCGTATCGTCTTGGCTATTTTTGGCATATTATTCCAAGTATATAAATAGTAACCAGTTAAAAGGCAAACAATAATCAAAACACGCAACGAACTAGTCCTATTTTTTTTTATTCAGCTAGGAAGAATGTATTGTCGAAAGCACGATCTATCTGTCTATGTCCCTTCAGCGCCGAACAGGTGCATGGGGCAGAAACTATAGCTCTCCAGCTCGAGCGATGCGATGCTACTGTGTGTAATTCTTGTATGTTATTGAGTCATACCATAGTCATACCTTCTGTGATGGTTGTTCTTCGAAGTGTCTCTCTTGGGCTTCCTCGTGTTCTCTCCTCCAACGAGGAGACGCCGTAACCCTAAATTAACCCATACAATTGTCTATTGTCTTTCCCCAGGTGGTTTGTGTTCCACTCTTGCCGTTAAGCGTAGGGGTGATTGGAGCTCGAGCTTGCGTTCTAAAGCCAGATGTGTGGCCTCGGCTGTGATATGACCGTTTCTGTACATGATGTCCCTGACGTTTTCTATCCATCTTTTCCGTGGTCTTCCTCTGGCTTTGTACCCTGATCTCATTTGGTTATACGCTTGTACGGGCAACTTTTCGTGATGCATTCTCATAATGTGGCCAAACCACTTGATCTGTTCTCTCTCTATGTAATCTGTAAAAGATATTATACATATTCTTTCCCTGATATATTCATTTCGCAATCTATCAAGCCTGGTGACCCCGGCAGCATTAACCCATACGCAACACTTAAATTGGATGTGTCAGTCGGAAAGGTACTGCGCAGTCAAGCTGTAAATTACAGCATAGAAATTCCATTCTCTGGAGTATATTCTTATAACCAGTAGAAATTTGGTTATACCAATATAGTATCTATCCCTCTCTATCATGGACTCATTACCAAATAGATATCTATCCCTCGCTAGTGTGTTTGCAATGTTTGTGTGATAGTTTATTTTTACTAGATACAGGTAAATATATCAGCATACGCCCAGGTACCGGTGACCCATTCGCTTGCACCTGATGCTGGTTCATGTGTCTTAATTAAATAAGGACAACCTGGTGTAGAAACGCGGAATGAACATTACTAGTTCTTTAGCACTTTTGACTCGGCACGAGACGGTTTGACATTTGGATTGTCCCGCTGGAAAAATCAGCACCCCTGGTGGTAGCTTTATTTGTATACCGTTCCGCCTTCGTTAAGCGACATCGACAGCGTATACATATATTCACCTCTGTCTGGCCATTTTGTATTCTGGCGTAGTTTTGGCTTTCTTTCTGTAGGAGCACTTATGTGTTCTGTTGAAAGACTAGGACATGTCTCGGGGCGTTCTGCCCCGTGCCTTTCAAGTGGACGGGGCCAAAAGTGCAGAAAGTGTGTAACACGAACAGACAAACATGACTCTGTGCAAGACACGGTTTCAGTGTTATGAATATTTGATCTGCAAGGTCATACAGATACAAATAAATAGTGTTTTATAATCAATCACCTAAACACACATATACACATGTACAAACGTGCTAAACCATGGACAAATACAATCGCCTAAACACACATACACACATGTACAAACGTGCCAAACCATGATAAATAGAGGACGCAATAAAGTCGTCGGTGAATTAATTACACGAGAAACTAATACATTTTTGGGAAGTTATTGGCGTCGACTGAACTCCTGTCAAACATCAATAGAATGACTAGTTTAATAAATAAAAATGATTTGGGAACTTTCCGTAGTTCCAAATTAGTTTAAGAAATTGTCAATTGGAATTATTGTAAGGATACACTGACAGCAATGGTTGATTGACAATTATGACACAAAGGTCATCGCCCTTGCGTTGTCGGGATCCGAAAGCGGAACAAATGATAGCAACACAGTTACTGCCATGAATGCTATAAGAAGAGACTAAGGTCGTTTTGGAAGTAGAGTCGGTTGCCCCATCCCATAGAGGATAAAAGTGATCTAGAAACTTAGCTTAAATTGGATGTATTAGGTCGAAAGTGGCAGATATCGCAGGTAAGCTGTAAATCATGACACAAGGTATTCCGTTATCCTTACTACATTCTGCTGGTCTGCGAGATTTTGAGATAGTTTGGGATGGGATAGTCAACTCCATCCCATAGCCTCCTGAGTCACCCCTTACGACATACATGAAAGGTAAACAGTGTTGCTGTTTACAGTGTTGCTGATGTACCATATTGGACTAACACCAGCAGTTGAAAGGGCGCACACCACTATAAAATGTATATTTTACTTACGGACATAAGTTTCAGAGTTCGTGGTGGCTGGATTAGTAGAATCAAGATCTCCACTAGTTTTTGATGTTTGAAAAGCTCTAATGTAACTAAAATTGACTAGCCTTCTTCAGTTGGAAAGAGCGTACCTCACTATAAAAGGTATCATGTTACTTAACCAAGAGAAACGGTATTTCTCTACGTTTGTGTTTAGAGTATTTCTCAGTGCAGTGAAACCGATCAGATGAAGTACTATTGAGATTCTTGAATTTTGCATCATTGTCTCGTAGAGGGCTCATGGTAAACAATAGCTCATGGGGCTGCTGTTATTGCAGGATGTTGAAATTGTTTGTTTCTATTCAACTGCTATTCTACTATACTCACTATTATCTACATTGTATATGTACGACTGCTCCTATTCCCATAATGTCTTAGTATGTTAGATATGAACTTTTCTCGCATTTATTCCTTCTCAACCACCAAATAGACATCCTCTCTGCGTATCTTATCCGTGAAGCTAGACGTGGTTTGCATATAAACTATCGAAGACTAATTATCCGGACAGAATAATGGCCACCTTATTGCACGATTTACGACCCCTTGTGATTAGCGTCACCGTCTAACAACTCTCCCGACCGTCTTGTGGCCGTGGTTTATTTTCACCGCACGTGATTTGCTTTCGGCGCTGGTAATTAATTCGAACTTACAAGTCAAAGGTCAAAGACAGATAAACAATCTCAAAAGCAGACATGGGTGCTGTTTCTTGATAGTGGTAATTACACTACTAGAAAGATTCAACTGCAGTGTTGTCTTTGTCCTTTCTGAACTGGTGTGTCATGGACAACCGGTAAGTTATGTTTTTTTGCTGTTGACTCTTACTGTTACTATCCACTGTCCATTATTTGATCGAACTCTTATTATTCGAATTCCAAAATTGTGTATGTAGTCACAAATATAATACTTCCTCAATAAACTATTCCCAATCATTATTTCTGATTTGCTAAACAATTATTCACCCACATTATGATGACACAGTGAATCCTTCTACGTTAAACAGATGAGACTCATTGGCACATTGTGCAATCTGGTGGTGTGTGGCGGAACACATTGTGCAATGTAGCGGTGTGTGTGGCGGAACACATTGTGCAATCTGGTGGTGTGTGGCGGAACACATTGTGCAATGTAGCAGTGTGTGTGGCGGAACACATTGTGTAATGTAGTGGTGTGGGTGGATGAACACATTGTGCAATTTGATGGTGTGTGGCGGAACACATTGTGCAATGTAGCGGTGTGCGTGGCTAAACACATTGTGCAATATGGTGGTGTGTGGCGGAACACATTGTGCAATGTAGCGTTGTGTGAGGCGGAACACATTGTGCAATGTAGCGTTGTGTGAGGCGGGACACATTGTGCAATGTAGCGGTGTGTGTGGTTGAACACATTGTGCAATGTAGCGGTGTGTGTGGCTGAACACATTGTGCAATCTAGTGGTGTTTGTGGCTGAACTATCTTTCATCAACATACAGTAAGCCATTCACAACGACAGAGCAGTTAGATTTCCAGCCTTCGGACCAAGGGTGTAGAGTCAAAACTCGATTAGGTCTGGATTTTATCATTGGAAAGAGCAATCAAAATCCAACCTGTACATGTCGTGGCAAGTGTTATGACAGTGTAACCTACTTTCCATGGTTGATTCTAAGAATAGATATAATAATAATTGGACCAAAGTCCAACGTATTTAGAACTTTTTTTTTACAGAAAGTCCAATTAAGATCTAATTAAGTCAGATCAATTGTCCCTCAATTCTAAATCCCACGAAGGGATAGTGGATTAGTACATGAACTTTAAAAAACACGGAGTCACAGTGTTTTACTCTGTTAATGCATTCTTAACAAATTTCTTGCACTTTCAAACTCACGCTAGTTATTCAATGCACCAACGTCACACATTACAATATATTAGAATTATACACATACAGTTTATCACTGCCATTAAGTGAAATTAAAATTTAACATGAACAAGTTATATGACACAGAATCTACGAATACTATCATATGCAGAAACAACGAATACTATCATTGTCTAGACATATATTGCTATTTCCGCTTACACAACAATGATAACAAGCTACGATAATATTCTGAGATAATATATCGCATGTACATATAAACTTTTGATAGCTTGACATCTCATAGTTATAATACAATAAACACTAGTTAGATCCGGTAGACTACCGGGCCAATGTGTCGAGAAGAACGCCTGTGTTCTCATATCGTCATATATAATCGGACGTTCCTTCTGAAAGCAACGGCAAACTACAGGAGTATTGTGCCAAGAATTTCTTCATGGATGTATTGAAATTTTCGTTTGAAATTTGCGATGTGTGTTCCCAGTAACAACCTACGGGTGCGAAACATGGACAATAAATAAAATACAGCCAAATGAATAGAGGCATTGGAAATGATGTGTTATAGAAGAATCCTGATAATACCATGGACAGCAAGAAAGACCAACCAAGACTTTTGCCAAGAAATATGAAAGTTCAAGAAGGCTGGCTTTTAAATAACATATTAATAAGGAAGTTAGGTTTTTTTCGGTCATGTGAAGAGACAGGATGGCATGGAAAGAATATTGTTGGAGGGGGACGACAGAAGGCAGTAGAGGCAGAGGCGACCAAGACGTCGTTGGACAAGAGATATTCAGGAATACATGCACGTCTTGCTAGAGGAAGCGGGGACTACTTGCTAAAGACCGTGGGGATTTCAAGAGATTCATAAGGAAGTCTACGTTCTGGAAAAAAATACGTCACATGACATAAACTAGTTAGATGTGGTATCAAATCTTACACACATTGTCACTGGTCACGATTCACTGAGTTCTGAAATTAAAATATACCTCATTCTAACAGTTCGTTATATTCCTCTCGTGCTCCTCATGCGCGTGTAGATAAACAAGAAATATTATACACTCAATTGAAACATCTAATAGAGATTATACAGTGCCAGATAGTTCTCAGGGCCTCCAAAAACCAGTAATGAATTCATTATCCCATAGATATTCATTGTCCAAAAAGTACGTCAACGATTGAGGGAAGGGGAAAGGGGTCAGAAAAGTTTGACAGTTATTGGCATGGTGATGAGAGGGGGGGAGGGGGAAGGTGGTTGACAGAAGCTAACATGAACATAACGGTTTTTATACGCCTTTTAAATTTGAATTTTCGTTTCTAAAAATCGTAAAAATTATAAATTCTACAATACATTTTTTCTTTATTAATAAAGAAAAATCATGCAGCAAACGGGATTTGATCCAGGTCTGCTCAGATGGTACCCAATCGCCTTGTAACTTGAGCCAACACGTTTTCTGTTTTTGACCACATCGCATCCCAAAAAGTAGTGATTTCAGTCATGATTTTCAGCCTGTATATTCTCAAGCTACTATGAATATAGACTGGTCGGTCTTCTTCTTCTTCAGCGTTCATTCTCAAATTCCCCCCGGATTTCTCTTGTAACAGGACAATGGTCCTACAAGATTTCGAGTTGGATGTAGTCCAGAGAATGGAAATACGTTGTGTTGCCGTTTTATTTGCGCCAATGGCCCAACACATCCGTCTTCGGCGGAGACCGGTCGGTCGATACGCTGACAATAACAAAACACATTGCCCAGGTATGTAAACTTCTCGAGAACAACAAACATTTAACATTAGTAAGTGCAAAACTTAATTAAAGTAGTAGTCACAGAAAGCAAAGAGAAAGGCCTCTTCCTAAATATCAAGAAAACAGAAGTAATGGTTATTTCAAAGGAAATAACACACCTTGCAAGATCATAGTGAATGATATAGTATTAAAACAGGTCCACCAATTCAAATATCTAGGTACAATTATTACAGCAGATGGAAGAAGTTTAACAGAAATAAGATGCAGAATAGGACAGGCAAAAACAACATTCAGAAAAATGAAAAATATACTGTGCAATATGACCTTGTCATTAGAGATGAGAAAGAGAGTTCTGCAGTGCTATATAACCCCTATACTAACATATGGGTGCGAGTCTTGGACAATAAACAAACTGGAAAGTGGGAGATTGGAGGCAACAGAGATGTGGTTCTACAGAAGAATGCTGAGAATACCATGGACTGCCAGAAAAACTAATGTAGAGGTGTTAAAAGAGTTAAATGCGAAACGGACCATAATCAACAATATAAGAAAAAGGCAATCTTCTTTGTTTGGCCACTTTATGAGACAGGCATGTTTAGAGAACATAATCACAACAGGCAAGATTGAAGGCACCAGAGACAGAGGGCGACAACGTGAGAAAATATTAGACAGTTTGACAACCTGGCACAGCAAAGAAACAACGACTTTGATACATAATACTGTGGACAGAGTACTGTGGAGAGCCATGACCGCCTACGCCACCCGGCATGGCACCTGATGATGATGATGAAGTGCAAAAAGTTTTCAATACTGCAATAAGCAATTAGGCCTAGGCAATGACAAAATGAGCGAAAATAGTTACACATTTTACCAATATTAGTCAACAAAACAAACTAATAACTAGATACACCGATAGACGACATTTCGATTAAAAACCTTCATCAGAATAAAACGATCACTACCCCATTTCTTCTTGTCACGATATACCTGCATTCTCCTACCTTGCGGGACTCTTCCAACTTTGATCTTTCTCTTTTCTATGACATGTTTCCTTCCACGCTGTAATCTATACTTTCTTACATTTAGTATATTGTTTATTTCGTTTATTGTATTTCGACCTTTAGTCGAAATATCGTATGTTGTGTATCGTTGATAGTTTGTTTTATTGACTAAAAATCGTTTATTCTGATTATTAAAACTTACTTCGGCTCCATAATCCTTTACTCTCTTCGTCCCCCCCCCCTCTGTAAAGCTCACATATCTAATCCATTATGAATATCCAGCATCATAAATCACCGTACTCACAGCTGCAGAAAATCCTCCTCACCTGTCATACACTATATTTCCACCAACATCAAGGACACACATTTCTTTCACGGACAACATTCAAGAGCTTAATGGCTTCACAGTATTGTCGTTTTGTGGCGAAACTTCTGACCCCTCTCGGGGGTAATGAAGGTTCTATTGTTGTTCTATTGTCATGATCCCCACGCCACCCAAAGTCAGCTGAAAGAGCTCAGCTATCTTTCTTTCCTAGACTATATCTGCCTTCGTGCTAACCCAGAAAAGTAAACAAATTTACGATGAAGACCACTCCACTTAATAATTCCAACTGTGCCTGATCCATTTTTCTATTGCTCTCACGGTTTGAGTTTGCAGGACGGACACTGACCACTGGTCACTTTATACTTTGCGACAGGTCCTGGGGAGGTCATGGTGGGAAGAAGCATTGTTTACAACCTAGAAACCCTTATCTTTTCTTTGCAGGTTTCAGACGGACGATTGACCACCGGTCATTTTAAAGTTCTGACACTGCTTCCCTTTCCTAAAGAATGCTTTCTCATTCAAACACTATAGTAGAGACTGCGATTTGTGTGGGAAAATGAGTGCAATAATGATGAATGGGAAAAGATGAGTAGAAGATTAGCAAATAAAACAGAATTCTTCTGTTGGCTTAATGAGTGGCAGTGGCTAAAGTTATTGTGCCAGTGTTTGTATACATGTCAACAGCAAGATTGCTGTTAATAACAATCATAACCACAGTGGTAATGATAGTGACAATGCTGTACTAGCTTCAGCAGTAGAAGGTTGTATGGTCGTCAGAGAAATGATCATTGTCGACAAAAAGTTAGGCGGAGAGACAACAACAGAATTTGGACAGATAATGATAAATGCATGTTTGTCTTCTTTTTGTATATTTTATACCGTGTGGCGTTGGTAATGATGTCTGTCCACTGACTTTTGACCGGCCCAGTGCCAGTCATTTTCAAGACCAATGTTCATCCATGCTAGAACACGTAGTTGTCCAACTTATTTTTCTGGTGCTCTTTCCCTACATATATAAATTATATGTATGTATATATTCCATATATATCATATATATTATACATGTCTGTTAATGAACTATTTTGTGAATAAGATATTGTAAGTGTAATGCAATATTAGATATGCAGGTAACACATTATTTCTGAGGGTAATGCATCAGGACTAATACAACTAGTTAACCTCGTAGACAAATTCAGTGAAAAATAATATCACCGAATTCTGATGTGTCAGGTCATTAGCGCAGATATAATGGCGGCACAACACATTTACATCATTTTGGCTGCAGCGTATTGGTAATCTAGTAGGGCGATTGTCCAGACACCAAAAAGTTGGAGTTTGAAAATGAGCAAAGTAAAAAGAACGAAAACCGCATAAAGCATTTACCTATTTTATCCATCCATCATCTCATCCATCCATCCATCTATCTATATCTACCTACCTAACTACATGCCTGTCTGTCTGTCTGTCTATCCATCCATTCATAGATATCTAATCCATCTATCAATCTATTTATCTATCTCATCTATCTAATATATCTATATTTTTATCAATCTATACTATATATCTCTCTATGTATGCCTTATTCTGTCTATCTCTTTCTGTCTTTTCTCTCTCTTTATATATATATATATATATATATATATATATATATATATATATATATATGGGGAGCAAAAGGAAAAATACTTAGTAAAGTTTACCAGCAGCGCATACGACCACACCTGGAAAATGGGTCTACTCACTACTGTATTGTGTCTACTACATAATACTACATAACATTAGCTAGATAAGGTGCAAAACCTACTCGTAGGATCATCGCGAGGCAATAAAATCAACACCCACAGTATACATGAAGAGGTGGAGGATACAAAGCGAACGCAGAAACACAAAAGTGCAAATACATTCAGAAAAATTTCGCTGTATGCCAAGTCATCCTATGAAAGTCAGATTTCAACTTAGCAATGTGGCGACTGAAAAGAAGTAGTTTTTTATATCAGCTCAAACGACTCCGTAGAAAATAGTGCATTATCTCTTCATATCCAAACTGAGGAGAAATTACCGCAATGAAATTACCAACGGAAAATTTTGTCATAATTACGAAGCAGAAATTCAGGTATTCAATTTAGCATCTGAAAAACTGCTGTGCACCAATCTTGGTTCACAGCCTGTAGCATTCCTGGCAGATGCAAGATTAGCGCTCCAATCCACAAAAATAAAAGACATGCACATTCTACTAATGAAATTAGAGTAATAGTCCTTGTCTGGATTGGTTCGTTCTCAGTGACTTGAGTACATAGGTTGAATGTCTGGGCGAGATCACATCTTTGGGGGGGGGTATGGTGGTCAAGTTTTCTAAGACGGATGTGTCGGGCCATTGGCGTAGAAAACGGCGACACAACGCATTTCCATTTTCTGGACTACATCCTGCTGGAAATCTAGTAGGACCATGGTCCTGCTATAAAGGAGATCCAGCGGGAGTGTGAGAATGAACGCTGAAAAGAAAAAAAAGTACGGAAAACCTGTTTACTTGTGTTGCGAAGCGATTCGGCGCTGTTAGGATGGACCTGGTTGAATTCCCGTCATCTGTAAGATTTATTTTCATTTGTCTTCGTGTTTCCTACTTGAATGTCCTCGTGTAATTATACCGTCTGTGTCTGTGCCAACGGGTACTGAACCTATTCTCATCTGCGAACCTGGTCAAGTAGGAACACGATAGAAGAGTTGAACCCGGGCTCTTTCGCCTTCTTAGCCGAGGTGTCGTTCATCCTCATCGTTAGCCCCTCGTACAAATCCGAGTCTCACCACTCGTTTGGAAGCAATGCGTATACTGGACTACCTTGTCCCATTTGTGCTAGAGACAATCGGGGGCTGAACCTTTTCTCTCTGTAAACATGTTTCCGGTTATAGGAAAGCTCGACATTAGAGTTGGGTCAGGCCTGCTTTCTTTAGGGCGCCCACTATTGGATCTCTGCCCGTAAGGAGCACCGGTAACTAGAAGCTTGTCTCGAACTAACAGAGCTTGTAGTTCTGATTTCCTTGAAACGTTTTCCCTTTCTATTTGCACTATGAAAGTACGTTGTATGCTGTATACGCAGCATGTTGTCTTTTCGTCTCTCGCCACGCATCTACCTATTCGTGTCGTTTTCATTGACCGCCTTTCCAGTGATCGAACCGGACTGACTAACATCACTGTGTGTCGACAGTACTAGTGCATGTGTTGGCGCAGTGGTGTCGGAGATATGATTGTCTATTTTGCAGTCAATCCTCTTTCCATCTGTTGCCTCCACATTCACGAACAGGTTTAGCCAGAATTAGCACAAGTAGTTGTATTTCTGTTTCCAGGGTGCACTACGAGGAGGCACTTTTGGGACCTTAGTTATCTGCTAACCCTGGGTCAGCCGATAGCAATGCTCTACCATTTGCACTCCATGATGATAGTAATACTACATAACAATATTCCATCAAATGTGCGAGGCCGCGTACGTTATTACAATGTACAGGTCACAAAATGTACCACCTGCGCACATAAAGACTGGCGAATGCCTTTTTGTAAGGTAGTAGGAACCTTCACACGGAAATATTCACTGCTCAGACATCTTCAGATTTGCTTACATAAGAACAAAGTTAAGGAAATAGTTTTTTTCTACAGAGTACTTATGCCATTCCAGTTCCCTATGCCGGAAGTGGAATTTTGCAACCAGCACAATCTTGGTATTTCTTGCAAATATTTAAAGATGAAGATATCGCAATTAAACTGTAAACATAACGTATCCCGTTATCTGGACTGCTTCTTCTTCTGCGCTCAATCGTTAACACCCAGTGTACTATTGGTCATGTATAGAACGGTTTCTCCCAGAAGGAGAAATGTTACATTCTAAAATGTAGAAGTTTTCACATTCCCTCCAACCACACTTAAACACTCTTATTTACACAGACGCACACACATACAAGAATGCGATGTTTAAATGTTTCACAGACATTTATTACATCCGCTTATTTAAAGGTGTCTTTAAAATACCTATTTTCGTGTGCGCGAATAAAAAATGCTTCATAAAAAATACGTAATGGTGTTTCTCTGTTTCCGGACTGTACCGTATGCCGGAAGCGAGCCTCAATTTAAACATCGTCTCTTGACAACTAGGATCGATTATGATTGGTTGGATGCGCGTGATTGTCAATGTGTTGCTTAATTAATCTGAACAAGAAGGTTCTAGTACATTATAAAAAAGACTCGGTGATGGACATGTGAGCATCCGGAACCAGCTTTCACCAAATAAAAAAAGAGAGACATCAGAGTACTGTCCCCGTTGTCATGGGAAATAAGAGAGTAGTTCACTGTTTATTTAGTGTTGCTCTTTATGACAAGTGAGGGAAACTGAAATCGTTTGCAGCGCCAAGCAATGTCTAGTATCGGGGACCGCCTGCTAATAGTAGCATAGAATAACTATCACTTATGTAAACGATTGGAGTGGGCAGTGACGCATACTAACGGCTTCTTCATCGTGTATTTGCTCTATTTCGACCATTTCATTCTTATTATCTTCACTATTTAGTTTACTGCGTCCTGTTACTGTTTGGATTCTCAATGAAGTATGAGTGTTAATTATTCCTTCGTTCTTTTTTCCATCTCTCTATCAATCTATTTTCCCCTATTTCGATTTAGAGTTACTATCCATATTTCTTCATGCAGTGAAGTGCCCCAAAAAGAGAAGTCGACGCCATTTCTAAAAAGAGAGAAAGAAGGATTACTTAAACGATGGTTCTCACTTTGCTTTAGTGGGGTGGGGTGATTTTTTTTCTGTTTTGGGAAAACCGATACAAGACGGACGATTTACCCTAATTTACAGCACAAAAATAATTTTTGTATGATTAAAATATGTCACTTTCTATTTTCCAGGATTACCCCCTCTGAGTAGAAGGCTCCTCCAATAGACATTGTACTGAAGCCTCCTGGGTATCAAAGAAAGCTACAAGAAACTTCCCCATTGCACATAAGAAGCGAGAGGTAATCGCTCATAATTCCTGGGATTCGAAAACAGAACAGACATTATTCAGAGTCGTGGTTTAAACATTACAAGCACACACTCTACAGTAGCTACGGACTTCTCGTTCCTAGAAAAATTGTACCTACGGCTATGATGAATTTGCTTTGCGACTTCTCCATTTTCATGAGATGAATTCTCTAATTCACCTGAATTAATTCTCTATGGAACATAGACATTGAAATTTATGTAGCATTTTAATCCAATCAACAATGTTCTGGAGGATGTTATGTAGTACACCATATTTGGATGGTTGCGGGGGACTTTATCGCAAAATACACTAGGAAGTGACGGAGCAAGGCCACCATCAACTTCACTAGGAACTGACGGAGCAGAGCCATCACCAAGTACATTGGGAGCTGATGGAGCAGAGCCACTACCAACTACACTTGGAGGGAGGAAGCAGACCCACCACTAAATACACAAAGACGGGATGAAGCACAGCCACCACCAACTACAATAGGAAGGGAAGAAGATGACCACCGTCTACTACGCTAGGAGGGGACGAAGCCATAACGGTAATATACCACTATAAGTGCACTCTGCACAACACGATCTGTATGGGTATGCGTTTTTTTAAAAATGTGTTTTGTTTGTTCGTTTCCATTGTCAGGAACTACGAGCAATTTTCTCGTACTTCCTGTGTGCAGTGGGGTGGTCTCTTCTTTCACATTCAGGAGATTTCAGCTTTAAGCTTACATGAAGAAGCCTTCTTCTTCAGAGAACGTTTATGTCAGGAAACAAACAGGTATTTCGGATGGGTCACTAAATGTATATCTATCTTCGGACAATGCGCCCAGCAGTCGGTGAATCATTCCCCGTATAGAAAGACAACTTAATTTCCTAGAAGCCTTTGAGTACTGAAACCAATCTTCTCTATATAAGTTATGTTGGGTGACGGCGACTTTCGAATTGGACTTGGTTTCCCTCGTCGTCATACAATTTCCTTCTCGTGTGATGCGTCATCAAACATGTTTGGTGTCTAGGATTTGACCTGTGCATTTTCCTTGCAATCACCTGTATGGCATTGCAAATTGGGAGTATGAGTTGTCCTCTGACTACAACTCCAGCATGTACATTTCTTACTTCTTTTCTTTTGCACACACTCTAAATTAGCCAGCACGATTATTTGTGTCATTTGAGCCTGAGAGCGCGAATACGTTCTGCTACGGTTTAATTCGTTCCTAGTACACCTGTTTTTGGCATGCCTTTCATTCGGGTTAGCGTCCCTAGCTTTTCAATCTGTCGATACGTTGTAGAGTGTATGACTCCGTGCACTGACTATTTTTCGCCGACTGTACCTGTGGTTTAAGTCAATATCATGCCGAAAACGCACGTGCTGGACCAGACGGCGCAAAATAACGCAGCTTCACGGGGAAACCATCAGCATAACGTACTTCACGCTCCTCGGCGGAAATCACACGAACTCTCGTGTTGGTTATCAGAGAGCGAACCAGAGGAAGAAGAACAGACAATATGCATCTAAGTGTCAGTTTCAGGAATGGAGACGGTAGGTAAAGAATTGGACTTGCATTAACTACGTCTATTATGGACGTGGTTTTCAGCTGCCTCTCCTAATTGTTTTCCTGTAGTTAGACGGTCCAATATCTCTCTGCGGATGGAAGCCATTTATCACACGGGTGCTTTGTTCAGATTTAAGAAAATATCGACATTAAAATTGGACTAGAATTCAAGTGCCACGTTGAAAATGGTTTCGTTTACCAGCAAAATCAACAAATCGTGAATTTGAGATTGTAAAATGATTTGCCTACATAATTGCCCAGTTTCGTATCCTTGCAAAATTGATCACATGCACTAACAACCGATTGGAAGATGGCTGCAAGTTTGTTTTCGACCATGATACTAGCCTTAGTAAATGCAGTCCGCATTTTGTTGTTTCAACATTACTGCCACTTGACTAAGAGCCGCCATATAACATTCAGTACTACCTACTCAGTCAACGTTCTCAACTTATATTCGCATATAAACGTCTTAAAAACATCTTCGGATAGAAGATATATATTGCACAGGAATATTGCCGAAATACTGGGGAGGAGAATAAACAGAGAGATGTCTTAGATGTCACAAGTGGAGGGTACAATGGAACAGATAACTACAGATGATACACTACTCAAGGGAGAAGATTAGATCAGTACTAATTAGAGCATACCAGCCATACAGAACTTCATCACCATTGACAGGGAATGCAGACAATGGCGTGATGGGAAAGCAGAACTTGAGATTAAGTAACTGATAAATGATAATGCTGGAAATGTCGGTGCAGTTTTCTAATCAGGCGCGTCGGTTTGACCTTGTGTGAGATCTAGTGTGGGGGGGGGGGAGGGGCTTCGCTACAAAAGACGAAGGATCATCGTAGCCGAACAAAGTGGGGTTTGCATGACAACAATCTCCAGTATTAGAAAGTGGAGTTTATATGACAACAATCTCCAGTATGAGAACAAAGTGGAGCTTATATGACAACAATCTCCAGTATGAGAACAAAGTGGAGCTTATATGACAACAATCTCCTGTATAGAACATAGCTGAGTTTTATGACAATCTCCAATATGAGAACAAACTGGAGTTTATATGACAACAATCTCCAGTATTAGAAAGTGGAGCTTATATGACAACAATCTCCAGTATGAGAACAAAGTGGAGTTTATATGACAACAATCTCCAGTATGAGAACAAAGTACAGTTTATATGATACAATCTTCAGTATGAGAAAGGATATAGAGGCAAGTACGACAGCTATATATGGTTCCCTTAAACCACGGAGAACAGAGCAGCTATTGTGTCCGATTCTCAGTCCGTGGTTCAAAAATCCACTGCGGTTTTATCTGCTCAGCTTCTTTATGATGTATTGCTAGGTAGTTAATGAGTTTGCCTCTCTTTTGGAGAGGCTTGCCACTTTCAACCATAAGGCAACACTGTCCAATTAGGTTATATCAGGACACACTACCATAAAATATTAGAGGTAACTGTGGGGTGCAAAGGGAACGCATTGCTCTAGGCGGACCTAGGGTTAGCAGATAACCAAGATCCCAAATGTACCTCCACGCGGTGCACCCTGGAAACAGAAATACGGCAGTTCAAGCTGGTTCTGGCCAAATCATTTGGGGATCGTATCCGAGAATGTGGAGGTAGCAGATGGAAAGAGATTTGACTGCATAAGAGACGGACAACATCTCCGACACCATTTGCATCACCACATACAGTGACACTGTCGACATACAGTGACGCTGAAAATTGGAGGGGCGGCCAATGCAAAAGGTACGTGGACATTGATGACATGTTGAGAGACTAATAGATGTCATACTGAGCACAATGACACAATGAAAGGCAGAACAGCGCCAGAGGGCAGCGCGAACTGCAAATAGAAAGGAAAAAGTTCCTAGGAAAGGGGAACTACAAGCTCTGTTAGCTCGAGACGAGCTTCTAGTTACATGTGCTCCTTATAGACAGAGACCCATACCCAATCATGGGCGTTCGGACAAGCAAGAAGACCTAACCCAACTCTAACGTCGAGCCTTCCTAAACCGGAAATAAGCTCGCGAAGAGAAACGGATCCGTACCCGATGGGCTTAGGAAGAAAAGGGACAACGATGGCAGCCCTGGCCCAAATCTACTGTCAAGATTTCCTATACCGGAAATACACTTGCAGAGAGAAAAGGTTCAGTACCTGATGGGCTCAGGCACAAAAGGGACAACGATATTAGCCCTGACCCAAATCTACTGTCAAGCTTTCCTATACCGGAAACACACTTGCAGAGAGAAGGGGTTCAGTACCTGATGGGCTCAGGCACAAAAGGGACAACGATATTAGCCCTGGCCCAACTCTACTGTCAAGCTTTCCTATACCGGAAACACACTTGCAGAGAGAAGGGGTTCAGTACCTGATGGGCTCATGCACAAAAGGGACAACGATATTAGCCCTGGCCCAACTCTACTGTCACGCTTTCCTATACCGGAAACACACTTGCAGATAGAAAGGGTTCAGTACCTGATGGGCTCAGGCGCTATTGGGACACGGTTGCTCAGCTCTAGAACGCCTGGCTCTCAAACGCGTGGTGTGAGACTCGAACTTGGACGAGGGTTCACGATGTCTGTGAACGACGCCTCGGGTAGGAGGGCGAACGAGCCAGGGTCCAACTCATCAGCCAATGTCTTCCTCATACGGAACCAGTCTCGCGGATGAGAAACGGTTCAGTACCCGATGGACACAGGCAGAGTACGTCCAATGGCACGAGATGCGTTAATAGACGGTGGAACACCTCGTACCAGATAGACGCGCTCGACAAGCGTCTTGTAGAAAAGGTACTACACACCAGCGTGCCCGGCGACAGATACACAGGCTGCCACGGACTAGGGACCAAACCCGAAATAAAAGAATGACGAAAACGGATGTGCTAGACCTCGGACGTCCTGACCACAAGTGGCCAACCGGGGTGAAAATAATCACAGTTCTACTGTGGAACTTGCAGCACAACGTACTGCATGCTCCCTGGCGGAAATCACACGAAATATCCGTTGTGGTTATTTAAGAGCGAACGCTGAAGAAGAAGAAGAAGAGGTAACAAAGACCCCAAAGTTTAAAACTATGTTGCATTGCTTGTATCAGGCGTCTTCATGTCTTATTTTCATGAGTTGTTCAAGTAGTGTTTGCGACTGTCCAATATAAAGAAATCACAATAGATAGAGCGCAACTTCAGTCAAACGTAAGATGCAGAGCAACCAACTCGACTCTTGTGGAGAAATCTTTTACGCTGAGAACTATGGGTGCGTGTGTTATGAATGCAGCATTGCAATCTCGAAACACGTTTACGTATGAAGTTGTCGCCCCCTGCCTGCCGACACCTGTTCTGAGATTACAGAAAGCGCAGCTGCCTAAGTCTTGATCTGTGTAAACTGCAGTGTATCACATCAGTGGAGGAGATTAGTGCTTGAGCAAGTTGTGATTTTTTCAGAGCCAGTTCATGTTTAATGTTATTTATACAGAGATGTGAGGAAGAAAGAGAGATAGGGCGAAAATTATCTAGACCAGTGTTTCTCAAACACGTTTGTGCCATAGCCACTTTTACATTGGCTAGCGAGCACTGTCCCATAAATTATATATTTCGGCGTCTCCTTAATCATTTCTTTTATTTCTATATATTGTCTATTCTCTGCTTTTACTGTAAGGCGTCGCATGATTGAATGATCGGTTTTAGGTCTATGGCATGTTTGGTAGTTTGATATGCAGTAATACTGTGACGTCTCTTTTATTTCTTCTTCTGTATTATTACATACAGTAAACAATATTAAATTATGATCACGTGAAAAAACTAAGATATTTTAATAAGTAATTTCCCACTTTTGTTTTTCATTACCGGCCACAATGTGTGCAATGACTTACTATTATATTTGTATTATTCTACGTTTATTATCAAACTCTTGCACATTAGGATGATGTAATCCAGAGAATGGAATGCGTTATGTCTTGGCTTACAGCATGACTGTGATATCTGTGCGGCCTGACAAATCCGACTTCAGCATGGTTTTGGGTCACAGCTAACCCCATCCTATAAACTCTTTAGTCGCCTCCTACGACATTAACGGAAAGTAAACAGTGTTGCTATTCTTTACTCCCCTCTCAGGACCCGGCAACACACGGGAGATAAGGTGATACGAATACATGTATTAAACAAATACAACGAGACTGCTTTAGAGGCAACAAGATAAGAAAATAGAATAAATTGTATAAGGAATTAATAATCACAACTCTAGCACTACTCACAAGGCGATGACAAAATGAGAGAAGACAGAAAACATAAGAGAGAGAAACTATAAAAAAGAACACATTTCAATTGTTAGATTAGAAACATCTGTTGGAATGATGAAAATTACGTGTTGAATGCATAAAGTAACACGGTTTATCCGTTCCAAAGTTGTCAACATTGATGCCATCAAAGGTTACAGGTTAAAGGTGTGGTTAGATCTTTGCACATCAAAATGAATGAACATTTTTTCTACAGAAACATACATAGACAACATTTAAATAGAAGATTTCTTTTCAAAGAATGTTTATTCTGTGCCGTTGAGAGGGGAAGTTTTGTTTGTATGGGCAAGAGTTAATCGGTTCCCCAATGAGCATTGAAAACAATAACTATAATAGCTGGCAGTTTCTGAGAATTCAAACAAATAAGTAAATTTTAAAAAAAACAAAGAAACAACAACACAAATACCTTTAATGTCTTAAACATGAAAGTATGTACGTTTTGCATGCTGTCCATAAGAGCCAACATCAAAATTTGTGCGATTTTCGCCGGGAGCCTTAGTACTCTGTGATACCGTCATGCGCCATGTAGATCCAGCGCATCCGATTGCAGCGTACCTTGACATTTCGGGTGGGCTACCCTAGTCTGTGGCAACCTTGATATATGTTGCCAAGCGGTGTGTATCGACTCTATGCCGATACGTTTTAAGCATGAAATATCAACGCGCAGCGGGAATAATATGCATACATACTATTCACATCTTCTAAAAGAGACTTAGCACCCAGAGTCTACCCGGAGTGCATTGACGTCAGGTATTGATGCTTAAAACCCTTGATTTCATGATACATGCACATACATTGATAATGTACTAAGTCATGATACACGTGGGGAGCTACAAGTATTGTTCTTCCTCTTCTGCTACCATTGAATGATGCATGGAATACCAAACTCTCACATGAGCTGTCCTTTTTTAAGTCTTGTCACGATCTCCGTAGCTGCTGTCTGTTGTTCTTCTTCTTATTCTACGTTCGTTCTCAAACTCTTACAGATGATTAAGGTATAGTCCGGAGAACGGAATGCGTTGTGTCATGGTTTGCAACATTGCTACGATATCTGCGCCTTTCGGCCTGACACTTCCGACTTCAGCATGGAGCTGGGTCACTTTGACATTATATAGGATGGGACAGCCAACTTCACCTCATAACCTCCTTAGTCGCCTCTTACAATATGCCTGAAAAGTAAACAGTATTGCTATTCTGCGCTCCCCTCTCGGACCCCGGCAACACAAGGGCGGCAAAATCTTAAATTATTCGTCTTAGTACTTCTCTACATAATTGGGGGGGGGGAAGGCTGTGTACACTTCCTGCCCTCTGTGAATGCTATTGCAGTTATTATTTGGTTTTACTGATAGTGGGGTTTTCGTAATTCAAGATCCATCCATCACTTCTTTTTATCATTAACATGTAGTGCTCTGAATCTTGCTCCGTCCCGTAAACGAATATTTATTTGTATTAATTGTTAGAAGCATCACACTAAACAATTATTAAGATGCTGTTATGAAAGAGCTTCGTAGTTCTAGCGATAATTCTTCAGTTAACTTACAATAATGCACTTGTAGACAAGACATCATAACCCAGGATCGGTCCCACAACCTCTAGAACATATGCCAGATAATACCTCCGACGTTTTCTGTCGGGTCCATGGCTCAAAAAAGCATCGAAACAAGGTATATCGGTTCTTCATTACCCTGCTACATGAGAGTACAAGCGGGATTTTGGGAACAAACTAAACAAATGTTAAGTAACTTAACCTTATGCTTTGAACTATAGACACAAGCACACGTTCACGGAACATTGTAAGGTAACGTAATGAAGAACAAAGGTAAACGCAACACAAGGTGACTACAAGTGTGCAGTTTATGTAATACACACACATACACACACATACACATACACAGCTGCTTGTTACCACATCGGAAGTAGGGTACAATGCATATCAATACGTGGTCTCGCGATCAAAAAGTGATACGTTTAGGTGATATTCAGAAGGAGGGGGAATTGTATATAACTTGACACCAGATCCAGGTCACAGCTCAGCCGTGGCGAACAGCAGTGTTCCTGTCGGTGTGTTGTTTCGGGTCATGACCTCATGCAACCTTATGCACACTTGCGTAACGAGATCAGCCGGGGTCACATCTTCAAGTCGAGGCACGGTTAGAGGCCGACTAGATATAAGATACGGTAAGCCTGCGAAGAGTATAGGCTAAAGTAGTGGTTCTCGACTGTTTATGGACAACACCATTGTTCGTTGTTGTTGATGTAATAGTCTTTGTCTCGATTGGTCCGTTCTCCGTGATTTGAGTTCTCAATGACTTGAGTACACAGCTTGTATGTCTTGACGAGATCACATCTTATTTTGGGGATGAGGTTGTCAAGTACGGAAAACCTGTTTGCTTGATGTGCAAGGCGATTCGGTGCCGCTAGAACGGAACTGGTTTGATTCGCGTCAGCCTTAAGAATTGCTTCATTTAGAACAGATTTCTTCAATTGCCCATCTCAACATTTTTGGATTTACCACTTTTTTGGACAATCTCTTACGTGTCCCCCTCTCCACTTTCTTAGAGAGAAAACTATATAGCTGGTCGACTGTTATTCTTTCAGAACATGTTACATATCACTTCTGTTTGGTTGCGTATCTTGTTCAGGACGTAGCAATCAACACATCATGTTTTGGCTGTAGTGATTTTCTGTAGTCAGTCCGGCTCTGTGGTGAGGTGGTACAGAGCGCGTCTTGACGACCAAGGTACCGTGTTCGATCCCCGCCACAGGCAATTGTGCATTCGGAACGTTCATGAAGCAATGGCAAACTACTGAACGTATTTATATTGCCTAGAAAATCGATACAGCCAATAAATGTTGGTTGATAGCTACGTCCTGAATAGGATATGCTACCAATATTTTAGTGATTTTCTAGACAATTTAAATACGTTCAGTATTTTGCCATTGCTTTTTGAAAGGCTCAGATGCACAAATGACTATGGCGGGATTCGAACCCAGTACCTTGTCCGTCACAAACGTGCTCTATACCATATATCTCAGTAAATATCCTTGGAAATAGTCACATTTCTGTGTCCTCCCCTAATGGACATATGCCCCACTCCCCATGTTTCATATGTTTTGTTCACGTTCCCCGTACTTTAGTTACTACGACTCTCGGCATATGGCCCAAGATGAGAACCATTGCGTTAAAGTACCTAAAGGTAAGAACAAAATACACGTTATACATTACACAGAATATACATGCACATTTGTACTTATGTGTTTTAAAGTACACGGTATGCTGTATGAATGTCAATGTGCTTTTAAGAGAGAAAGACTCCAAACGTCTTTTATACACAGGGTCTTTGAGATGGAGAATAGTTGAATGGAGATTTCTGTTAAAAGTAGCTGATTTGCATATTCTTAGATAATTTCTGTCTAAAGATTCACATAATGTGGATTGAATGCAGTCAAACTAGAACTAGTCTGTGTATGGCCCGAAAAAAAAATAACGGCGCAGTAACATGTCACGTATGTTGTAGGAGGCGATTAAGGAGGAAGGAGGAAGTTTGTGGTATGGGATTGTCCATCCCATAGAAAATCAAAGTGAGCCAGAAGTCAAAGCTGAAATCGGATGTGTAATAAAAAATCCGCCACACACAAATGTCAATGGTAACCTACTTGTGAGATTTAGACACTACAACTACAGCGTTCATTAATCAATATCTATAACTATTCCTTGGAATAAACACAATATACCGCCAGGTCTAAATGTTGGATGGACAGTTTCATACAGAGAATAAAGCATCATCAATATCATATCCGGTATCGCCCGTGTGTTGCCGGGGCCCGAAAGGGGAGCAAAGAATAGAAACACTGTTTACCTTTCACGCATGTCGTAAAAGGCGACTAAGGAGGTTATGGGATGGAGTTGGCTGTCCCGTCTCATATATGGTCAGTGACACAAAGCCATACTGAAGTCGGATGTGGCAGGCCGAAAGGCGCAGATATCGCAGCAATGTTTTAATCCATGACACAGCGCATTCCGTTCTCCGGACTACATCCTGCTAATCTGCAGGAGTTTGAGAACGAATGCAGAAGAAGAAGATATCCGGTATACCTCTCCACTTAGGTCATGTCATTGCATCAACAATAAAGACAACATATTGTTCTGGACAAGACACGACACTTCACTTGTACACAGGGATCATAACTTGCATTCTACATTGATTATACAATAGAAATCTTTCTCTGCATGGTGCGACACGACTTCTACAACTCGATATTAACAAGGCCGGATTATCAGGATATATGTGATACAAAATACGAATCTGTCTGCAGGTTACATCCGATCATCTGCTGCTAACTTGCGACCGGTACTATAGGTAGAGGGAAGCACAATATCTGTCAATGACTATGATATGTGGAGCTAATTTCAGGGTCTGTAAAAACACAAACAGCATCATGTAGGGTGTGACGCAGCATCTGCGTATAACCATGACAGGACTCCAGTAGAAGACCTATTCGCTAAATTAAGTTGGACCCAGTTTGTTAGGTGTTTTGAGTATTGTTTGCCTTTTAGTTGGTTAATATATTTATATATCTGGAATCGTCTTGGCTATTTCTGGCATTCGATTCCAAATATATAAATAGTAACCAACTAAAACGCAAACAATAACTAAAACACGTGACGAACTGGATCCTAATTAATTCAGCTAGGAATCATGTATTGTCGAGAGCCACAGTCTAAAGTACGACAATAACATCAATCAGGTTACTCACATCAGTAATACCGTAAACTCTTTGTCTCCGTACGGTTTTCCTGCTATGCCGAACACAATAGTAAATTCATATTAAAATGTAGATTTGAGCGGATTTTCAGCATAGTGGGTCTCCAAAATGTAGGTATTAGCGGCTCAGTGGACATAGAGAGTTAATACCTATTTACCATGCACCTATTTACCATACAGAAACAACAGATTATCTAATAAGAACGTTAATAGACCTCACTGTACAGCATGCATCTCAACATCTCTAATACTTACAGGCAACCTATACTTGCAACATTATAACATGGTTTATATTTACATCTTCTCCCTTTACATCTTAGAGAAGACTTCAACCAAGGAGATCATCAAACAGCAACAATCACATTTTCCGAACTGTTTAAAATCACTAGCACACTCAACTACCACACAGTGACTCTTGAATCCCCAGTGACAATTCACAACAGTTTTACTATTCACCTCAGTTCTCGAACATCTACACTCTTAACTAACACACACAATTATACCGATTTATCTAATTAAAAAAAATGGTTGTAAAGCTCAGATATAACCATATTCATGTAACGTCTGCGGTTAAATGCAGCGTAACTCCCCACAAGAAGTACATGTTACTTAATAAATTAATCACCGATTTATCGTATTCATTTCTCATCATACATGTGTCTTACATACTTGTGTCATACATACCTGTGTCATACATATACCTGTGTCATACATAGGCCTACCTGTGACATACCTGTGTCCAAACATCTTTTGTTTATCGTCAAAGGCGGAGTCGTATAGGGGGGGGGGGATTGTGACAAACAGGATGACCAAAAGAGACATTAAAAAACCAATGTTCCGTGACTTGATTTCATAGAAGGTTCATTCATGAGAGGACATAACTGATGAACTAATAACTGTTGTTTTGTAACAGTCATGAAGGCAAAAAAGGTCATACGTACAACACATATACATACAAGCCCGTTAATTAGGATGAAATTGGGGGGTGTTCAAACCCCACCCACCTTCAGATATCATAACATGACTATTCGTACGAAGGATATAGCGAAAAGACTGATTACCCCCTCTCCCTTTTATACTGAAGACGTATCTACGATTCTGTACACGTATATATTATAACACACATACAGAGAGAGAGAGAGAGAGAGAGAGAGAGAGAGATCAGCTATAACAGAGTCTGACTCTTCAATGTATTACTTCAACGTACCATCTGTAGAAGTGATCGGATTCTTAGATGCGCACGTGTCTTTGTTTGTACAGTCTCACATACTCTCACTGGGATCTTGTAACTGATTTTTCTACAAGCGTCAGTTTTTCATCTTACCTCATAGGTTCTTCCGTCATATTTCGCCATGCCTGTGGTGACCTACGGAGGTGTTTTAATTGGGTAACTTAATAGCGATCATATAGAGACACATACATACACAAACTGATGGAAAGGGAGTGGGAAAATATAAGAAAAATTGAGAGTATTTATTAGCCAAATTGGTGGTATAGTAGTTAGTTAGTCTCACAAACACAACTAGCTCGAACTTGGTTACGCCTAGAAATTGACCATACATAATGTACTGAACATTGACCATACATAATGTACTGAACATTGACCATACATAATATACTGAACATTGACCTTACATAATGTACTGAACATTGACCATACATAATATACTGAACATTGACCATACATAATGTACTTAACATTGACCATACATAATGTACTCTTACACCGTATGGCAGTTCGCAGATTAGAATGTTTATGAACTTAGCGACAGTACTGAGCCTTGAAGAACTTCATGTTTTAAAGAACTTTTTTGCTGTTGTGACTTTGCATAGTGACGCTTGCTTTCCGATTGTGTAGGAAGGATCGTATCCACATACTCATGTTACCCCTGAGACCATTTCATTGCGGCTTTACTATCAGTCCATCTATCCACATCTTGCCAAAAGTTTTTTTGGAGATCTATCCATAGAGTGAAAACTTTCTAATTAAAAAAAAATGCATCTTCAATGATCTAGGACAAGAATGTTATTAGGTCTTCTGTGCTGTTACACTGTCTAAATCCAACATGTTCTGGCACCAATAGCTTATCTGCTTGTAGGTACGATTTCAATGCTTGTTGACCATCCTTGTCATTGTCTTGCAGACAGAACTGGTTACACTTATTGGTCTGTAACTGTCAGGTTTCTGTTTATCCTTGCGTTTCTTTATGTTAAGACACATGAACGCTTCTCTCCATGACTGTGGTACATTGCCTGTACCCAGTGGCGTAGCGTGGGTCATTGGCGCCCGGGGCGGAATCATAATTTTCCGGCCTTGTGACATTAAAAAAAATATGTCAGTGATCGTGAAAGACTGGACGAAAATAATTTTGCTTCCCTCCCAATGATGCCGCCCGGGGTGGTCCGCACCTCCGCCCCACCCCCTCGCTACGCCACTGCCTGTACCCGAACTGTAGCTGTATGTCTATAGTAATTTATACATTGCTGCATTTCCTAGGTTCTTAAGTATTTCATTGGTGATTCCGTCAGATTTTGATTTTTTATATTCAACAATATAAAAAGAAATTGTTTATACAAGGTAAGTTCACTTTCATAGTGTTATTATTATTAGGTTATTCTGGTGATCTCCAAGGCGTAACGTTAAGCTGTTCGCTTTGTGCTCAAGAGTTCCGGAGTTGAATTCCGCTGACGATGTCTTGTGCTTTTTTTTCAGGAAACCTTCTGCGGATTATTGCTTAAAGCTAATGAGTTACGTGCTATTAGTGGTACCTTCTGCAGCAATCTAGCCACTTTGTTGAGAGGAACGGAGTATACTAGTCAAAGAATATCACAACATAGAATATTCACACTTATAAGTAAAATTCATCAAAAACAGAACATTCTCAATTATAAATATGATTTATTAAAACATAGAATATTGCCACTTATGTTTGTTTGTTTGTTTTTCGTTCGCTCCATTGTAACCATCACGGATATCCGTGCGATTTCCGCCGGGAGCGTGATTACGTTGTGCCACCGTTATGCGCCTTGTAGGCCTAGCACATCCGATTTCGGCATGCCTTGACAATTCGGGTGGGCTACCCTTAGCCTGTGACAGCCTCTTTATCTGTCTCCAGGCACGCGTAGTGGAGACTCTTCGCCCAGACGATTTTCTTGCTCTTAGTCTGACTCAAACGAGGTGTTCCACTGTCTATGAACTTGCCTCGTGTAATTGGACGTGCTGTGCCTGTGCCCATTGGGTACTGAACCGTTTCTCATCCGTGAGCCTGGTTCCTTAAGGGGAAGAACTCAACAGAGGAGTTGGACCCTGGCTCTTTCGCCCTCTTAGCCGAGGTGTCATTCACCGACATCGTGTACCCCTTGTCCAAGTTCGAGTCTCACACCACGCGTTTGAGAGCAAGGCGTTCTCGAGCTGAGCGTCCTTGTCCCAATAGCGCCTGAGCCCATCAGGTACTGAACCCTTTCTCTCTTCAAGTGTATTTCCGGTGTAGGAAAACCTGACAGTAGAGCTGGGCCAGGGCTAAATCGTTGTCCCTTTTGTGCCTGAGCGAATCGAGTACGGAACCCTTTCTCTCTGCAGGTGTACTTCCGGTATAGGAAACCTTGACAGTAGAGTTGGGCTAGGACTACCATCGTTGTCCCTGTCTTGCCTAAGCCCATTGGGTACAGAACCCTTTCTCTTCGCGAGCATATTTCCGGTTTAGGAAGGCTCGACATTAGAGTTGGGTTAGGTCTTCTTGCTTTACCAAACGCCAGTGGATGGGTCTGGGTCTCTGCCTGTAAGGAACTCAGGTAACTAGAAGCCCGTCTCGAGCTGACGGAGCTTGTAGCTCCCCCTTTCCTAGGGACTTTTCACTTTCTATTTTCAGTTCGCGCTGCCCTCTAGCGCTGTTCTGCCCTTTCATAGTTTCATTGTACTCGGTATGAAATCTATGTCTCTCGCCATGTATCTACCTTTACGTGCATTTTACATTGGCCGCCCCTCCAATGTTCGGACTGGACTGACTAGCTTCACTGTATGTCGACAGTGTCGCTATATGTGGTGATGCTGGTGGTGTCGGAGATATGTCTGTCCGTGTGCAGGCAAATCTCTTTCCATCTGCTACCTCCACATTTTCGGACACGATCCCCAAATGATTTGGCCAGAATCAGCTCGAGCTGCTGTATTTCTGTTTCCAGGGTGCACCGCGTGGAGGTACATTTGGGATCTTGGTTATCTGCTAACCCTGGGTCCGCCTAGAGCAATGCGTTCCCTTTGCACCCCATTGCCACTTATAAATATAATTGATCCAGCTTTATCGTTGAAGTCTATGATTGCCGAATGGAGTATACTAATTTCATCAATAAATATAATAAACGGCATAGTCCAAATACATTATCTAGAAATCTATGATTGTAGTGCTGCCTATTATTTCAAACTGAAATGCCATTGCAACGTAATCGAATAGTTTAGTTTTCGCCAGTGTTTTACCGATGTAAAAAAAAGTAACATTATGTAACTCCTATGTATATGGTAAGATGCGACTAAAGAGGTTTTGTGGTGGAGTTTGCTATCTTATGAAGAGTCTTATTATTCCCGTTGGCATGTTAACATGTCTACACAGCAAGTTCGGTTCTCTTGATAAATGATGCTGTATTCGAAAGCGTCTCAGCGTTCCCATACATATTTTTGTGGATATCTGTCTCTGTGTTCCAGTGCTACACCCGTAACTGTTTTAAGGTACTGTAATCTTGCAGGATATGTTTAGCTGTCTGTCTACATGGACACAGAAGTGATGGAATCAGTCTTAGTCTATTTAAGTGATAAATATGACATAGAAGTCATGCTGAAGTTGGATGTGTCAGGACTAAAGGCGCAGATATTGCAATAACGTTGTAAACTATAACACAATACACTCCGTTCTCTGGACTATATTCTGTGAATTCGCAGGAGTTTGAGGAAGAACGCAGAAGAAACAGAAATTGCATTCGAAACATTGACTGGATAAAGGAGTGTTGGAGAGATAAAGATAAATATTGACTGGAGGAAGGAGTGATGGAGAGATTTAGAAATATTGGTTGGATGAAAGAGTGATGGAGAGATAAAGAGAAATATGGACTGGAGGAAGGAGTGTTGGAGAGATTTAGTATTGACTGGATAAAGGAGTGATGGAGAGATTTAGTATTGACTGGATAAAGGAGTGATGGAGAGATTTAGTATTGACTGGATGAAGGAGTGATGGAGAGATTTAGTATTGACTGGATGAAGGAGTGATGGAGAGATTTAGAAAAGTCTCTTATCCTTAAGGTTTCTATTAATCGTCTTCTATTTGAGTTCTCAAATTCCTGTAGGTTATCGGAGTGTAACCAGAAGACTAGAACATCCTGTTTCGTAGTGGAGTACAGCCTTGGTTGCGACGTCTGACATCTGCTTTGGCAATTCTCTTTTTATTACATTTGTGATGACCTTGTGTAGAAAATGGTACAGCGGAGAAAGGTGGTTGGTGGGGGTGTGTGAGGGTTGTTCGTCTTTAGCGTTCATTCTCATATTTCCACTTGCTCTCTCTTGATGCAGGAAAATAAGTCTACTTGATTTTCAGCAGGATGTAGTTTAAAGAATTGAAATGCGTTGTGTTACCATTGTATTAACGACAATGATCCGACAAATCCGTCTTCGGCTCCACATTTTGACTAAGTTCCTAGTATTAAAAATCAAATTCATGTTCTGATTGAATCCCACTAACACCTTTCTACCGACTTGATAGAAAACAATGAATATATTTGCATTGTGTTCACCGTCAGTGTGGATAGAGGATGTGAAGTGATCCAAGGAATATCCACAGAAGTCAGACTTTTTGTACACTAACGGTTTAAGTACATTCAGGTATGTTCTGTAAGCTGACTGTAGCATTCCACTTCTTCGTTCCTTCTCAAATTCCTGCAAATTAGCAGGATGTAGTCCAGAGAATGGAATGCGTTGTGTCATGGTTTACAAAAATGCTGTGATATCTGTGTCCTTTCGGCCGGGGATATCCGACTTTAGCATGGCTTTGGGTCATGTTAACCCTATATGGGATGGGACAGTAAACTCCATACCATAACCTTCTTAGTCGTCTTTTACGACATGCATATAGTGTAAACAATGTTGCTATTCTTTGTTCCCATCTCGGGCTCCGGCCAAAACACGGGCGACTGTAGCATTCAATATAGATACAAGTACATCCATGTATGTTCAGGCAGCTGACTAGCATACATTTATCAAACTCTCCAAATAGCAGGAAATCCGACGATTCTCCATTTGTGGTACCACCAGATAAATGCATCAAGAGGCTTAGCATCCCAATACTCAATGGATCCATTATGTGGCCTTGTATACGTGTGTCTGTTATTCATTCCAGACAATTTCTCCATGTTTCTTGCCCCATGTTTCGCATTCTCCCGTTTTTATTCCACACTCAGCCTTTTACAGATTAACGGCCGTTACTAGCCAACATATTTCCCGGTTCTCGGATATGTAGAAACGATATCTCATTTAATGCATCTTTACATCTTAGTTGTAAAGAGTTCGTTTTCATGTCAGCCAACCTGCATGTAGTCAACAAAAAAGCCACTTTTCAGAAACTTCCTTTTATTAATCGCAATCTCGAACCCCCAACCCTTACTAGCAGCACCAACTACAACCACCTTCCATCAGCACCACATTCAGACAGAACTTCATTTATAGACTCCAGTTCTCTGAAACCTTTCCCTTCCCACATAGAGAAACGTTTCCCACGTGTGCACAGCTTATCGCTGGAGAAGATAACATTTGCAGGCCTGCAGCACAGCACACACGTGTTGGTAGATGTGAAACATATGGACTTATAATTACACATGTTGCTACAGTTCTCGTCCGCCCAAATATTTGTGTTCCCTTCCTTTATCACTGAGGTCAGACTGCTCACAGTTTATTCTTTGTTTCCTATAGATGAATACAGGGAAACACGGAGACAGACTGTTCACAGTTCTATGTTTCTATAGATGAATAAATTAAAATTACGGAGACAGGCGGTTCACAGTTTTATGTTTCTATAGATGAATAAATTAAATTACGGAGACAGGCGGTTCACAGTTCTATATTTTTATTGATGAATAAATTAAGAGCACGTAGACAGACATTTCACAATTCTTTATTTTATATAAATAAATACATGAAAAGGTTGTGGGATTGATAATTTTTTTTACAAATTATATTTTTGTAGATGTTCCTGGGGATTGCCGCATGAATCTAAGGAGTAACGTTCTCTACTCGGCACAGTTTGAACTGAGATACAGTTATTTCTTTGTTTCCTATAATTGCGTACAAGAATATAGAGAAAAGCATGTATTTTATCAGACATTTTGTACATTAGCTGTATTTGTTGATAAGACATTTTGGTCAAGATTCAGACAATTTTGTACATTAGCTGTATTTGTTGATAAGACATTTTGGTCAAGATTCAGACCATTTTGTACATTAGCTGTATTTGTTGATAAGACATTTTGGTCAAGATTCAGACCATTTTGTACATTAGCTGTATTTGTTGATAAGACATTTTGGTCAAGATTCAGACCATTTTGTACATTAGCTGTATTTGTTGATAAGACATTTTGGTCAAGATTCAGACCATTTTGTACATTAGCTGTATTTGTTGATAAGACATTTTGGTCAAGATTCAGACCATTTTGTACATTAGCTGTATTTGTTGATAAGACATTTTGGTCAAGATTCAGACCATTTTGTACATTAGCTGTATTTGTTGATAAGACATTTTGGTCAAGATTCAGACCATTTTGTACATTAGCTGTATTTGTTGATAAGACATTTTGGTCAAGATTCAGACCATTTTGTACATTAGCTGTATTTGTTGATAAGACATTTTGGTCAAGATTCAGACCATTTTGTACATTAGCTGTATTTGTTGATAAGACATTTTGGTCAAGATTCAGACCATTTTGTACATTAGCTGTATTTGTTGATAAGACATTTTGGTCAAGATTCAGACCATTTTGTACATTAGCTGTATTTGTTGATAAGACATTTTGGTCAAGATTCAGACCATTTTGTACATTAGCTGTATTTGTTGATAAGACATTTTGGTCAAGATTCGGACCATTTTGTACATTAGCTGTATTTGTTGATAAGACATTTTGGTCAAGATTCAGACCATTTTGTACATTAGCTGTATTTGTTGATAAGACATTTTGGCCAAGATTCAGACCGTTTTATATATTAGCTGTATTTGTTATATTCTTTAATCTCTTTTGCGAGCTTGTCTTCTTCTGCACTCGTTTTCAAACTCCTGCAGATTATCAGGATTTAATCCAAGGAGCAGAATGCGTTATTTTAGGTTATACACAGCGATATCTGTGTCTTTTATCCCGACACATCCGACATCAGTATGGCGTATGGTTGCCTTTGATCCTCTAGGAGAAGGAACACATTACTCTAATACCTTGATAGTCGACTCTTACGACATATAGAACAGGTAAGTACGATACTATTATTATGACATAGAACAGGTAAGTACGATACTACTATTATGACATATAGAACACAGGTAAGTCTAAATCCGGTCCTGCCGTAGATACATTTTTCAGAAAAGGGTATTTTACAAAGAAAAGACACAGACCCTCCAGAAGAGAGCATTCGTCCGTTTTCGTGAGTATTTCCTCGATTTTAATGAGAAATGAAATGACAAGAGAAAAATTGTTACGGTATGGGTTTTTACCTAAGTTTTGAACTACCTCCCTCGCCCTTGTGTTGACATGGCCCGAGATGTCAGCAAAGAATATCAACACTGTTTACCTTCCATGCATGTCGTAAGAGGCGACTAAGGAGGTTATGTGATGGGGCTGGTTGTCCCATTCCATATAGGGTCAGTGACCCAAAGCCATGCTGAAGTCGAATATACCAGGACGAAAGGCGCAGACATCGCAGAAATGTTGTTAACCATGACACATCTCATTCTGTTCTTCGGACTACATCCTGCTTATCTGTAAGAGTTTGAGAATGAGCGCAGAAGAAGAACAACAACTACTCCCCAGCTGATCTACGGCCTTTAATATGT
Source organism: Meghimatium bilineatum (assembly GCA_034231615.1). Taxonomy (NCBI): domain Eukaryota; kingdom Metazoa; phylum Mollusca; class Gastropoda; order Stylommatophora; family Philomycidae; genus Meghimatium; species Meghimatium bilineatum. Next base: position 40,040,910 of record CM067298.1, read on the forward strand.
AGTTAGGTATATCCGTCATAGGATACTGTTTTTAGGCTGTGTTAATTGTTTATGCATCACTCTTATGTGGTGTTCTTCTTCTTTTTTCTTCTTATGCGTTCATTCTCAAACTCCTGCAGATTAGCAGGATGTAGCCCGGAGAATGGAATGCGTTGTGTCATGGTTTACAGCATTGCTGCGATATCTACGCCTTTCGGCCTGACACATCCGACTTCAGCATGGCTTTGGGTCTTTGGCCCTATATGGGATGGGACAGCCAACTCCATTCCATAACCTCCGTAGTCGCCTTTTAAGGCATGCGTGGAAGTTAAACAGTGTTGCTATCCTTTGCCCCCCTTTCGGGTCCCGACAACACACGGGCGATGTGGTGTTGAGGGGCTCTCAACCTGGCTCCCACGAGAGCCGTGGTGCTCTCATAAGGACATGTGCTAGCGCCATGCGAGTTAAAATGTGCGGTAAAAATTAAGTTTCGTCCACCGTTGTGCTATAAGTAACGCATTAGACAAGAATTCTTAGAGAATTAATTATTAATTATAAACATTGAATCTACCCCTTACCCAAAAAAAGCAATAAACTAATTCTAATCCTTTTAAAAATAAAGTTTGGTTTTCAAAGTTTATTAGTTGTGCGAAAACAAGATCGATAAAACATGGAAATAACTGAAACGTGTGTACTTTTGTATCATAACACATCATCATCAAGTGCTGTCTTCGCAACGAAGATTGGCTGCAACAGAGCTCCAACATTCCCTGTCTCTTGTTTTTGTGGTGCACTCTGCTAGACTGTAACCTGTCAATCTTGTGATGTTACTCTCCCACTGGTATCTCTGTCTACCTCTTGCTCGCATTCCTTCGACTTTACCCTCAAGTAAGGTCTTTAACACGGTGTCATGTCTTTTAATGTGTCCAAAATACTTTATTTGCCTGATCTTTATTTCTTTTAATAATTATTCCTTCATATTAAATGTTGTTAGAATCTGGTTTTTTTTCTCTCTCCTTTCATGATGTTCTCCCTATTATTCTATGTATCCACATCTCAAAGGCATAATTGAGCCATACATTAATATATAATAGATGTAGCATTTTATAATTCTCATTTTAAGCTTGTTTGTAATTTGTTTAGATGTTAACATTTTCATTGAAAGTACTTTTAGCAATTCCTATTCTGCTTTTAACTTATGTTTCACATCTGCATCATTTGTAATTAAGTCCAAGATATTGATAATGTTTTACTTGCTGTAGTTTTTCTCCATACATTTTTATGTTTAGCACCTGTTTTTCTGTGACTGCTGATTATCATGGTTATTGTTTTTTTTTTTGGAATATTTATCCAGTCCATATTCTTTACTTGATTTATCGACATGATCTATTAATCTTTGTAGTTCATGTCATATAATACATATAAATAAATACACATAAAAAATATAATACATATCATAATACAGACACGGGCGAATTATAAATACACGCCGTCATAGATGGGACACGATGTGTACCTTAAACACGCGGATATAAATGAATACATTTCGGTCTACTTAACACACAGCTAGTTACACATATCCTAGTTTGTCCACCTGCCTGTATAAAACATTGCAAGCTCATGCATATTCATTATATCTAAGACACCTATGTTTGCAAGTTATATGTATAAGAGAACTGATGACTGGGTGTGACTTGGTGACTGGGTGTGACTTGATGACTGAGTATGACTTGGACAACTTACTGATGACTTAATGACGGCACCTAAAGAAGACACACAAAACATGAATAGATGTGTAGTGACAGAGATTAGGAAGTGTGGGTACCACTCGATCCTTAGATATAATAAAAGTCTCTTGGTATCACCCCATCCCTGATATAAATACGGCTCTGGTATCACCAAATCCTTTGTGTCTATATAAAATATGTTCTAGGTATCATAGGATCTCTAAATATAAAATTGCTCTAGGTATCACTAGAACCATAGATATAAAATGGCTCTAGTTATCAACAGATCCCTAGATATTAAAAGGCAGTAGGTATCAGAAGATTCCTAAATATAACAAGGTTCCGAAGAAATACGGTCTCTGGGTTTCATTAGATTCCAAAATATTAAAATGCTCTAGGTATCACACACATCCCTAGATATTAAAAAGATATGGTTATCACCAGATCCCTACATATAAAAAAGTTCCGAGTATCACCAGATCCGTACATATAAAATGGATCTAGGTATAACCAGATTTCTGGATATTTAAAGAATCTAGGTATGAGTGATCTAAGTATTACCAAATCAATAGTTATAAATAAGGATCTAGTTATCACAGACATCTTTAGATATAAAAAAGACTTGGTATCGCCAGATACCTACATATAAAAAGGCTCTATATATGACCAGATCCCTAGATTTTAAAAATGCTCTAGTTATCACCAGATCCATTGATACAAAAATGCTCTTAGCATCACCAGTTTCCATGATATAAAAAAGCTCAAAGCATTGTCAAATCCATAAATATAGAAAGCCTCCAGGTATCACAAGATCCCTAGAGATTCAAAACTTTAGAAATTACCAGAACTCTAGATATGAAAAGGTTCTAGGTATCACTAGATCCCAAGACATTAAAATGTTCTAGGTATCACACACATCCCTGGCTATTAAAAGGATATACATTACACCATATCTCTACATATAAGAAGGCTATGGGTATCACCAGATCCCTATATATTAAAATGTTCTAGGTATCACCAGATCCCTATATATTAAAATGTTCTAGGTATCACCAGATCCCTATATATTAAAATGTTCTAGGTATCACCAGATCTCTAAATATAAATGGCTCTAGATATCATCATGATCATAGGCAAGGACACAGAAGAACAAGAGCTAAACATAAACGTACATGGGGAGAAACTACAACAAGTAAAACATCAATATCTTGGACACATAATCACAAAAGACGGCAGATGTGAAACAGAAATTAAAAGGAGAATAGGAACGGCCAAAAGTACCTTCAATGATATGAGGAAAATAGTAACATCTAAACAAATTACAAACAAGTTGAAGGTGAGAATTATAAAATGTTACATCAATTCTATATTAATGAATGGCTCAGAAAAAACATGCACTAAATAAACAGTTAGAAGACAGAATTGATGCCTTTGAGATGTGTTATATATGAGAATAGGAAGAACATCATGGAAAGAGAAAAAAATAAATAAAGAGTTGCTAAAAACACTTAGTATGAAGAAAGAATTACTAAGAGAAATAAAGATCAGGCAAATAAAATATTTTTGACACATTAAAAGACATGACACCTTATTGAAGACCTTACTTGAAGGTAAATTCAAAGGGAAGCGAGCAAGAGGTAGACAGAGATACAAGTGGGAGAGTAACATCACAAGATGGACAGATGGACAGGTTATAGTCTAGCAGAGTGAACCACCAAAACAAGAGACAGGGGTTATTGGAAATTTGTTGCAGCCAACCTTCGTTGCCGAGACGACACTTGATTATGATGATGAGGTATCATCATATCCCTACATATAAAAGGGCTCTGGGAATTACCAGATTCCAATATTTTAAATTGTTTAAAGGATCTAGGTATGAGCAGATCCCTAGATATAAAATGGCTCCAGGCATTACCATATCCCTAGTTATAAATAAGGATCTAGGTATCACAGACATCCCTAGATATAAAAAATACTAGGTATCAATATATACCTACATGTATTAATAGGCTTTATGTATCACGAGATCCCTATACATAAAAATGGATCTAAGTATCACCATATTCTTTAATATGAAAAAGGCTCTATGTGTCACTGTATGCGGCTAGTTTGTTTGTTTTGCGTTCGCTCTACTGTAATCAGCACGGATATTCGTGTGATTTCCGCCGGGAACATAGTTACGTTGTATCACTGTTAAGCGTCATGTACGCCTAGCACATCCGATTTTGGCATATGCTGCTAGTAAACCCATAACTTGGGGAGGGGGGACGAAAAAACTACAAAGCCTATTGGAAATATGAACTGGAGTAGTTGTAAAATAAAAGGGAAAAATTTAAACAGCAGGCAGAGACCAGACCTAGCCAAAAACACCACAAAAAATATAAGCAAACAAGGCTAGATTTCAAAGAGCCAAGTTATAAGCCAGACGGAACAACTGGAAAGATAAAACAGAATCGCTGAACCTTGAAAGAGACACTAGGAAATTATGGAAAATGGCACAACAACTGAATGATGAAGGTACAGGAAGAAATACACGGATCATACTTTATAAAGATAAAATTATTGTAACAGGTAAACATGGAGCTGACTACTTTGCATACTCCTTTGCAGAAGACAACAACATAAAAGTTAGCCCAGGCAAACAACAGAATGTTCGATTAAACCAGCAAAACATTGGACACAACGAAGCTGTACCTGAAATCATGGAGCCACAAATCACATTTGAAATAACTGGAACATGCAATATCAAAACTGCAAATGAAAAAGTAATCAATGAAATGGTTAAAAATCTGGGAACTGCAGCAAGAGAAAAACTACTGCTGATCTTCAACACAATTTAGACAACAAGTAATGTTCCGCAGGCATGGAGGGAAGCAATAATGATAACACTCCTCAAATCAGGAAAACATGGCAACACATTCTCCAATTATAGGCCATGAGCCTCACTAGCTGTCTATGCAACACAATGGAAAGAATTATCAATCTTAGGATGCAGTGGTACCTTGAAAGTGAAAACCTTCTGGTATCGCAGCAAGCAAGCTTCAGATAGTGCTACTATACTGAAAATCAAGCAACCTACTTCTCTCAAGTGATTGAAGATGCCTTTCAAGATAAGAAACGTACTAGCAACATGTGTGGTCCGACTCTCTGGCGAAGTGGTACAGAGCGCGTCTGTGACAGGCAAGATACCGAGTTCGATCAACGCTACAGGCAAATGTGCACCCGGACCGTTCAGAAAGCAATGACAAACTACTGAACGTATTTATATTTCCTAGAAAATCACCACAGTCAAAAACTGCTAGGCTGATAGCTACACCCTGAATAGAATATGCTACCAAAAAACAAAAACAAAAATCAAAAAGCATGGATAGACCTCAGGAAAGCATTTGACAAGGTTTGGAAAGAAGGACTTAAAGAAATTGCAGTGTTAACTCAAGAATGTACAAATGGGTAAAAGCATATCTGCATAACAAAAGAGTCGGGATACAATTGGATGGTCAAGAGAGCAAGAAACTCCTACGGCTACATGGGGTCCCCCAGGGATGAGTCCTGTCACCCACGCTTTTCTTGGTTTACACCAATGACATAGTTGCCGAACTACCACATGGGATCCAAGTGGCAATGTATGCTGACGACCTGGTGTACGGAAAAACATGCGACAGTGGCCACTAAACAAATACACACAGCTATTTATGCCTTATCCCTATGGGTAAATATATGGTGGATTGGCATTAACACAGATAGATGCAGTACTACATTCTTAACACTCTCACCAAAACTAAAAGGCGGTGTCATCAAGATAGATGGTGAACTTTTGATAGAAGACAAAAAACCCACATACCTCGGAGTTGCTTTTGATGATAAGCTGACATGAAAACAAAACATAAACAAAGCAACAACAAAAGCCAGTAGGTAGTTAGCTAGGGAAAGTGCACGGAAGGAAGTGAGGAGCGAAAATGGATAAGGTGTGGTAGCAAGTAAAATAAATAAGGTTAAATTAAGATACTTACCTCAAAAGAAGCAACACGCAATGAGTATAACGAATAGATAGCAGAGGAAGCAGAGATGGAGCAGCCTAGCAGGGAGGAAGAGGGTATGGGAAGAAGTGAGGAGGGGAAAGTGCACAGAAGGAGATGAGGAGTAAAAATAGTTAAGGTGTAGTAGCAAGTAAAATAAGATAAATGATGATAAATTAAGATACTTACCTTAAAAATGGCAACAGGCAATGAGTATTAGCATACCGTCGTGATGGAAACGCAAAAGAGGATGGTACGAGAGATCAGATGAGAGAGAGAGAGAGAGAGAGAGAGATGGAGATTAAAAAGAAAAAAGAGAAAAAAAAGGAGAAAAGAAAGAAACGACTGAGCAGATATGGGCAGTGGAGAGAAACTATAAGTAGGAGTAGATAATGGTGGGAAGAAAATACAGTGATAATACAATGATGTATGCAAGTGAGAGTAAAATATAGGTGATAATAGGTAAAAAAGGAAGAAAAAAATAACTTATCTGATACGTTGAGAACTGGCTAGCTTGAGACCAACAGTCACACTGGTGGGTCAGGGTCAATGGACAATGAGAGCTAGTGAGGCAGTAGCGCCAATAAAATACCAACATGCCAGATTGTCACACCACAGGAAACAAGAAGACTATAGAAACAGCCGCAGGGAAGAAAGAGCGATATAGATAATGATCTAGTAGTACGACGAGAGACCAACTGAAATAATAGGCAGGGCCGTAGAGAAAAACCCGAGGCGGGTAAAAGTTAAAACCATGACTCCTACCACATATAAAAGTATTTTATAGAGACAGATAAAAAAGGATGAGAGGAATGCAGAGGAGAAGAAGAAGAAAAGAGAGAAGAAGAAGAAAAGTGTGGATAGACGTAAGCCCCTTGCCGGAAATACGCCACGCAAGGACGGGATATGGAAGTAGGAAGGAGCCTACCAGACACAGCAAGGTAGGGTAGGGGACTATCACGGGGACGCGCGTCGTGCGAAGGTATCAGGCTGATAAAGAAAGACGGTGCAGAAGAGAAGGGCACCAGAGTAGGAGAGAAAAAGGAAAAGGAGGCCATGTCAGATGGAGGCAGACCCAGAACTACAGCCAAAGCATGTGAGGTGGTGGGGAGTCGTATGTGACGAAGTCGAGGTCATCAGTCCACAATGTCGTTTTAAGTGGAGGTCGGTGTAGCAGAAGTCCCGAAAAATAACTATGGCGGAAGATGGACCAAGGTCACAACCGCAACGACAAGTACCTTTTAGGCCCCGTGTTTGGAAGTGAGACCCGTCGCATCAACCGAAGATGATAAGAGGATGGACTAGCCGCACGTCACAACCCCTATGTGGGTATTGCCCGCACTGTACGCTAGCCCATCTATGGGAACAACGATCAACGGACAGAACCTCGAGCCACCGATACACGATCCCTTAGTCCGGGCCATGTACCGTGGTGAGAAACATGTCAGATGAAACGATGTTCGTAGTTGAGTGAGACCAACCGTACATTGCAACCCACTGGAGGTGTTGCCTGTACCGCACGCTGGCTCCATAAATAGACATAGGGGACCCCTGCATCCGAGCCATCCAAGTCGTGTGGAAAAAAAAAGAATATATATATATATTCCATATATATATGGGTATATATATGTAGTCGGTGAAAAGGTCTCCCAGCCTCTGCATGCTAGGTAGCTGTAAGAGTAGCCGACCCAACAAGACCAAAAAAGGACAACCAGAGAGTGGCCAAAGGCCAAAAGTAATAAGATGATAGGTACGTGGTGGCGCCCACGGGCCACAGAGAATGGCACAGAAGAAACAGAGGACACAGCCTAAAGTAGTGGGAATGGAGAAAGTAGACAGAGTAGAACGAAGAATCGAACGGGGAAGAGGAGAATGAAGCCTGGGTAAAAAACCCGTAGACAGAGAGTGGAGTGTGATAGCAAGAGATACAGATGAGGCATTGAATCGACGCGCAAAGCCGCAACAGGCCCACCCCGGATGAGATCCTGCCAGTCCCAGTCCCAAGGCGTAACAACCCACCAACACATCAATTCCACGTGGCGGGTCACCGTAGCCCCAACCCCTGGGTGGACGCCCATGCCGATCCACCACAATGGAAAGGAACAGTAGCAAGGAGAGGAGTGAGACAAAATGAGGATAGGGGATGGCAGAAGGAAGGAATGTAGGAGCAGCAGGGAGGCATAGCAAGGGAGACACACACACATATGGGGGGGGAGGTATAGAGATTATTGAAAGTATAGCTGGTCATTGATGCCATGGGGCTTAAGAGTGCCAAGATTAAGAATGAGGCGGTTTTCTAATGAGAAACGTTGCCGGTCACCTGAGTGGCAAGAGACTAAGCCAGTGACCTGAATGTCCAGAGCACCACGGTGAGAATTGCTGTTGAAGTGGAGAGCCACCGGGGAAGATCCATAGTTACGGATGTCCCGTAAGTGTTCGGCAAACCTAGTGGCTAAGAATCTGCCCGTTTCACCAATGTACATCAGGTTACATCGTTTGCAAGTAATAACGTACACGACGTTACGAGAGACACAAGAAAAAGAGTGGTGGATATGGAATACCGACTTAGGGAATCGGATAGAGGTGGTCCGAAAGACAAAAGGGCACGTGAGGCACGGGCGCGGACACGGGGAAGTATCACAAGATCCCTAGATATAAAAAGGCTCTAAGTATCACAAGGTCCCTAGATACAAAAATCTCTATGTATCCCCAAATCCCTAGATATAAAAAATCTCTCAATATCACCAGATCCCTAGATATAAATAGGCTCTAAGTATCACTAGATCCCTAGATATAAAATGGCTCTAAGTATCACTAGATATAAAAAACTCTAAGTATCACCTGATCTCAAGATATAAAAAGGCTCTATGTATCACCAGAATACTAGATATAAAATGGCTTTATGTTTCACCTGCTCCCTAGAATAAAAAAAAAACAACGCTCTGAGTATCATTATATCCCTAGATATAAAAATGCTCTAAGTATCACCTGATCCCTAGATATAAATAGGCTCTAAGTATCACCAGATCACTAGATAAAAAAAAAACTAAGTATCACCTGATCCCTATATATAAAACGTTCTAAGTATCACCAGATCGGTAGATATAACAAATCTTTAAGTATGACCAGATCCCTAGATATAAAATGGCTCTATGCATCACCAGTTCCCTAGATATAAAAATCGCTCTATCACCATATCCCTAGATATAAAAAAGCTCTAAGTATCACTAAATCCCTAGATTTAAAACTGCTCTAAATATCAACAGATCCCTGGATATAAAAAAGCTCTAATTATCACCAGATCCCTAGATATAAAAATGAATAATATCACCAGATCCCTAGATATAACCATGCCTTTTTCTTTCTTGTGTTCTTAATCTCCTACTTTTTAGCAGGATGTATTCTTGAGAATGATAAGCGTTGTCTCGTGGTTTACAGCTCACCTTACGACATGATATATCTGACATAAGCATGACGTTTATGCCACATTAACCAGCGAAATGGGACAGTCAACTGAACTCCGAAACCTCGTTAATCGTCTCTTACGATTCATATTCGTCTCATGACGAACGCAGAAAAAGAAGAAGACATTCGACTCACATTAATGCTACTCTGTGCTCCTCGTTTGAGCCCAGCTTTACACGGACCTCAAGAGTTACAACCACCCGCGAGTGTTGCAAGAGTGCAAACGCGGCGTAAATTATACCAACGCTTTTAACTGGCACAAGAGACGACTGAGGAGGTTATGGAGAGGAGTTGTCAGTCCCATCCCACATAGGATTAAAGAGAACATAAAGCCATGCTTAAGTCAAACATGTTCGGCCGAAAGCAACAGATATCGCAACTAAGTTGCAAGCCATAACACTGCGAATTCCTTTCTCAGGACTACACGCTGGTGACCTGCAGGACTATGAGAACGAACGCATATAAAGACGAACAGCATAACACAAGGTAGCTATTGCTTACACATTTAGTGTGCTATGCTGTCTTAGATGTCAACATACAGAATAGAAGAATGTGATGGTCAACTTGCCGGCACGACACTAGATGATGAATACTTAATACGATAAACATAACCTCTCACCAGATGCTAGATAATGCTGCTCGTATTTTAAATGATCATTTGGGAGTCATGAACTTCTGTGTCGCGAGGCTGATGCGAACCGAATGCGTAATATGCTCACGGTGTATTTTATGAATGCTCACTCAGATTCCTTTGAATTTTATCAGGCGCTGTTAGTTCGGTCACCCTTTAATGTCTAAGTGTGGATGAAGGGAAGAAGCCACGGGGCAAGGATTAAGGTATGTTGTGGGTAAAATTATCATAAACAAAGAAGTAAGAATGTAATTGACATCACATCACCAAGTTCGCAACTAATACCAGCGCAACAGCATTTTGTTATTGTTTGGGATGCGCTTGTAATTATTTTGACGTTGGGAAGAAAGAAAGTACCCGCCCTGTCATGTGGCTAATGTCTCGGTTTGCCATTCTTCTGTTTGTGCGCACTGTCAGTGATTGGCTCGATTCATGGCTGACCTCCGCTACTCACTGCTGCTGGCGTGCGAGGAGAATCAGCGGCAACGTTATCTTGCACAGCCCGATAACTTGCGAGTGGCAGGCGGGCCAATGAGCATCAGTCTTTGAACGTTATAGGGAAGGCCTACAAAGTCGTTAGGGGCCACGACCAGACCTCGCTAATTGTCAGTCCCCGACTTCTGGCAGGAAACCTTCTGACTCTGTCCGCCCTTATAAGGGTTGCACCAGCCACTAACGCGCTACTTGGCTTACTTGTAGTGTCGGAGATCGCAACCTTTCACCAGTTTCTCAACCTAGCACACATATTAGAAGTGTTACAGTATTGCATAAGAGCGCACGGCAACTCGGACGTTCGTCGACTTATCCCTGTGTGACGACTCTCTTGACTATCACCTCTTCACGAGAGGAATAACTAGCAGATTTTTCGGAGTTGCTTATACCTAACTATACGCTAAGAACGTCTAGTAAACGACCACAGTGCTGTATTTTGTGATAAGAATTACACTGATCTACATTACAACACGTAACGGATTTGAAAGTTCTAAAGGAAGTGTATGTTCTTGTGCTAATCTAGAAAGTGAACTTTGTGTTACCGTGGATTCAACTTTTGTTGTTATAAGTTATAAGTCGACCGCGCGGAAAAGAGACATTAGAGTGTGGATTTTGTGCAAGTAAACTGTGTAGTTTTCATTGCAAGGAACTAAGTGCAGTGATATTATGACTATTTTGTTGTGTAATTTCTTGCCGTATTTGAGAAAAATAGTCCGCAATTTGTTGAGTTTTTCATCCGGAATGTACTAATCCTGGCGCTGAACAATTTCTATGGCGGTAAGTGTGCTTCGAAGTATGGACATGCCTTCAACCCAATCAGCACCAGTAATTCCGTGGAGAGAGCCTTCTGATGATATGATTGGTCATCCAACCCACGGGAACACCGTGATCTTATCTAACGCACCACCTCCATCAAGTCAACCTGGAGGTAACACAACAGTCGCTCCTACAACATGCAGCAATATAGATTCATTACCGCCAGGTTCACCACCAGGAGGGCACCATCATAACGGGGGTACACCAAATTCGAACATGTCTGAGAATAACAACAATAAACAACAAATAGAGTGTGTAGTGTGTGGGGACAAAAGTTCGGGGAAACATTACGGTCAATTTACCTGTGAGGGTTGCAAGAGTTTCTTTAAACGGAGCGTACGACGGAACCTGACATACACGTGTAGGGGCAGCCGGAACTGCCCTATAGATCAACATCATAGGAATCAGTGCCAGTATTGCCGGTTGAAAAAATGTCTCAAGTCTGGCATGCGGAGGGAAGGTAGGTGGGAGGCAGGTCAGTGTGGGTGTCCTGTGTCTACCTGGCTAGTTCACTCACACGTCACTAACAACAGTCCAATTCACTAAACACTCACTTAATAAACAGTAAGCAGTTATTCTTGGTAACAACATTCCACACTTTTGAAATAAATATTATTTTATTACATGTAACGTGACGACTGGCGTAGGCGATCATGGATTTCCACAACTTTCTGTTTCAAGTACTTTATATCAGTATAGTTTTTTGACTCTTTGTCATGCCTTGATTATGATATAATTAAACAATCTAATATTCTCTCACACTGTTGATCTACCGTGCCTCCCATCTTGCCTTTTGTATCTTACTATCTCCAGACCGTCTGACTTAGGCTATAACAAGTCCAAAAAAACCAAGATTTTATCTGTTATTATTCAGTAAACCCCCAGTCTTGCGTTTAGCTGTATTTTTATTTGTATTTTTAACTGTCAATAGTATTCTCACCATTCCTTCTATAGAACCACATCTGCTGCCTTTAATTTTTCAATATTTTAAAAATAATATTTATAGACTACAAAACTATTAGCCAGTAAGATATAGACTACAAAACTATTAGCCAGTAAGATATAGACTACACTAGTATTAGCCAATAAGATAAGAGTACAATATTATTAGCCAGTAATATAGGCCCTATATCTACATTCATAATACATGAATTATTTTATCATGGTACAGTCTTATCATTGACTATGTCATAGATTCTTACCATCATCTCTAATGCTCTACATATGTCCTCCTAGCTCTATCAATCCAGGGACATCATAAGACCCATAGTGCGTGTCCGCAATAAGGAAATATATCTTGAAAGATATCAAGAAATTCGAGTGTTTTGTTATATAGACGAATATTACAGAGTGAAAGGCGCAAATATCTCGGCAGCCAAAATGTGTAAACTAAGAAAATACAATATTACCGTTAATCACATTCTCAGGGTTACTTCCTGCTAATCTGCTGGAGTTTGAGAACGACTACAGCAGAAGTAAAAGTAGATTGTGACGGTATAACCGCATGTTGAATTTGGATGTTGTATGCAGCAAGGTACAGATAGCACAGCTACGCTATGTAAACGCACTAAGCTATGACATACCTAATCTTGCTAATCTGCGGGATTTTGAGAACAAACTCAGAACTTGTAGATGACACAGAAATATATTCAGATAAAAAGTCGAACAGGAATGTATATGACAATGGAAACAAAAAGGCAAATCAGAAATCCATCTTACGAACATTGTGCTATCATTGTCAGAGTGGACACTAACTGCAGAACGCGAGAGAAAGCGTACTGCGTGTAAAATGAGATGTCTAAGAAAAAACAACATAAGCAAAAGAAGACCATGTAAGGACAGAAGAGATTGCTACAACTAAAGGAGCAATCTCTGTGGTCAAGTATATTGAAAACGGACACTGAAATGGTTAGTTCACTTAATGATCATAAACGCATTGTCGGTAGCAATAGCATACAACATAAGAATCGAAAGAAACATCAAGAGACAGAGGAAGACCAAGGGGTGGATTAAAGAAGTTACGGACATTCTGAAACGTTTGAATATTACAGCACCTCAATTGGCCAAACGTTTTATAGCTAGAAAACCAATTGTCATTCAATGCTGTTCCGGTAATCAAAACTCTATGGGACACTGTATGAACTACAAAAGACAGTGAGTTTTATTAAGGAGACAGAATTACAGATATAGACATGTTTCAAGCGAACAAAAGAAGAAGAAAATGCTGTTCCGCTCATCTAACAAGAAAAAAGAAGAAAAAACCACAATAGATAGATATCAAGAAAAGTAGATTGTAGTTGTGTAACATGAGATGTAACGATGTTGTAGTTGTGTAACATGGGGTATAGCAATGTTGTAGTTACCTAACATGTGATGTAGCAATGTTGTAATTATGTAACGGGATGTAGCAATGTTGTATTTATGTAACATTGGATGAAGCAGTGTTGTAGTTATGCAACATGGGATGTAGTTATGTAACATGGGATATAACAATATATGAAGAGTTGTTAACCAGAAAGTTATTTTGTAATCAGTGTGTGAAACACATATTAGTATGGCAAAGATACTATCACAGTACCTTGTAAACAGAATAACACATAAACAAAGGAAGTACATTTATTGATAGTACATTTGTGTTTTATCTTCATATGTCTTACCAATATAGGTCAGTGTTTCCTTCTTGTTCGTATGTTATTTACTATCTTTCAGCATTATCTCCCTCTTGTTCATAATTTATTTACTAACTTTTAGCATTATCTCCCTCTTGTTAATACGTTATTTACTACTTTTCAGCATTATCTCCCTCTTGTTCTATAATATTTACTAACTTTCAGCATTATCTCCCTCTTGTTCTATAATATTTACTAACTTTCAGCATTATCTCCCTCTTGTTCTATAATATTTACTAACTTTCAGCATTATCTCCCTCTTGTTCTCACCAGTATTGATGCGATATATATATACCTTTCCGCACAACACACTGACTCCAGCATGATTTCTGGGTAACTTTGACTCTATATGGGTAGGGACAGCTATTTTCACCTCATAACCTCTAAATTTGCCAATCAAGCTTGCATGGATGTCTAAATGTAGCTAATTATTTGCTCCCACTTCGGGCCTGGCAACACACAAATGATGTTTGCCATGAACTCGAGTCATTATCTCATTTTTGTCCATATGTTTCTTACCAACTATCTTAATCTTTCACATGTCATGTCTCGACGAACATTGTGTCAAAAATATATCCATCTCTTTATATTTTAATATCCAGTGAGAAACAACTCATCCATCATTTCCTGTCCTTTTTGTCAATTATTTTCATCTAACCTTTTCTCCTCTAGTATCTGTTTCTATGCAACTTTTCAAAAACCCAAGTGTTTAGCATTTAAAAAAAAATTCTCTAGCTTTTACGGTAATTTTATGTCAACCTTTACATTTTGTTGAAGTTCATTTTTCATTCGAGAAAAATAAAAGCAGGAGGCTAAACTTTTCCACTTAGAAAAGCAGAACAAGATGTTTAGCACTGCAAAACAAATAAAAAGATAACACTTTCCTCTTCAATTCTCAAATGGTTAAACGTGGTATCATAAATTGGCCTACATAAATAGTGTGTTCTCCAAAACAGTCTACCAAAACAAAGTGAATAATTGTTTTTTGGTGGACCTTCAGATTCCGATCATAAAAAATGTCACCTGTGTCCACATTTTGTCACTGTTCATTAAGCAAGTTCCATGAAATACGACACGTTTATTTTTCTATAAATTCATGCTGGATTAGATAACTCTGACATGTGAAACTCATTTGTGTAACTCTGACATGCGAAGCTCATATGTATAACTCTGTCATGTGTAATTCTCATTTGTATAACTTTTGACATGTCGAACTCATTTGGTATAACTAACACGTGAAGCTCATTTGTATATCTCTGACATGTGTAATACTCATTAGTAGTAATACTCTGTAATACTCTGACATGTGAAATACATTTAATAACACTGGTATGTGCCACTCTTATTTGTATAACTTGCATGTGCAACTTGCATATGTGTAACTCTTATATGTGCAACTCTCATTTGTATAACTCTGGCATGTGCAACTCTCACTTGTATAACATTTGTAACTCTCATTTTTATAATTATGTCTCATTTGTATACCTCGCATGTGCAACTCTCATTTGTATAATTCCGGTATATCCAACTCTCATTTAAATAATTATGTGCAACATTCATTTGTAAAACTATGTATAGCTCTCTTTTGTATAATTGATATGTGCAACTCTCGTGTTTATAGTTCTAGTATGTGCAACTCTCATTTGCATAAGTCTGGTATGTGCAACACTAATTTTTATAATTCTGCTATGTGCAACGCTTCATTTTTATAGTTTTGGTATGTGCAACTCTCATTTTTATAGTTCTGACATGTGTAGGACGCCACAAGAGTCGAAAACAGTCCAATCTGGAAGAAAAAAGGTAGTAAGAGGGACTGAAATAAGTATAGAGGCATATCACTCTTAAGCCACATAGGAAAAATCTTTAGCAAGATACTAAAGAGTAGTGGCGTAGCGAGGGGGGGGGCGGAGGTGCAGACCGCCCCGGGCGGCATCATCGGGAAGGGCGGCAAATTTCAAACACTAAATATCCAACTACTAAATTAACAATTCCTTAAGTGACAATGATAATTATGATAACAGAACCTTTCCCAATAATAGTCTTCAAAGGATAAAGCAATATAATTGACCCGGAAAAGTGCAGATGGTTGGTTGGTGTTTATGACGTTATTTAAGTTTAAAAACCAAATAGTTTTTATGCGGTAAAATGTACAAATTTTAAGTTATATGAGAAATAAAACGTGATAATTAAGCTTACTTTGAAGAGGAATATATAGCTTCAGTCCACTTGAAGCATATGAGTTTACAAATAGTACATGCGAAAAATTATAAACCCGCCTACTGCGAAAAATTATAAACCCGCATACTACCGTAGATAATACAGATACAACGTATGTTGCTTGTTGCAGTAACCATGCTGTGAATCTGGAGAGAGTACACACATGTCAGCAGGGGACCAGTTACTTTTTTTTGGTACTATGGATAGAGTTTTAAATTATTTTTCATCTTCCACTCACCGCTGGAAAATTGTTACCGACATTGCAGGTCAAAGTGTTAAACGCCTTGTTGAAACACGCTGGAGTGCAAGGTTCGAAGCCATAGCGATCATGAAGATCCATTATAATGAGATTATTGAAGTCTTGGAATCACTTTCGCAGAACAGACAAGAACATTCAGTGACAAGATCAGACGCTGTGCTCTACTCCTGCTCTCCAGTTGTTGTCATTTTTGGTCTTACTTGGATTATGAAATCGAGTTCTTTGTGAAATAAATGATACACAAGTGTATCTCCAGACGACAGGTCTAAATGTACATCAATGTGCTCTGAAAATTCAGGCATTACAATTGTTCCTAGTCGACAACCGTGATGTTATGGTCAACGACGCATTGGATTATGCTAAAAATGTGTGTGTAGATCTCGGCATCAATATAGCCCCTCATCGAATAAGGAAAAAAAGATGGATGGTGACAAATATGCAGATGTTGGTTTAAATTATGATATTAAATAAATACAAGAAATGTTCGAATCAATGGACGAAATAATACAAGAAATCAAGTCGAGGTTTCAGCAACTGCATGAGCTGGATGTAAAATACTCTTTCCTCACACAAGGCTACTTGTTAAATCCAGGATACAAGTGTGGAGTCAAAGAAGAGCCTAGTGACATCGATGTGAAAGAGTTTGAAATCGAAAAAGTGAGGTTACGCGATTTCGTAGCTGTAGCTGATGCAAAAGACCAAGATAAAGTTATGACGGGATCCTTTGAGTTTCTGCAGTTTATTCAGCAATGCAACTATGGTATTAGCTTGCCGAATATCATGATAATGCGTTGCATATTTTTAGCAATAGCTATCAGCATTGCAGCATGTGAACGAAGCTTCTCAAAGTTAAAGTTAATACAAACTTACGTAAGGTCTACCATGAGCTCCACAAGGTTAAGTAATTTAACCATTTTGACAATAGAACAAAGTATAACGGACGAAATGAATTTTGACGAAGTCATAAGCAATTTTCCTTCCTCAAGGCTGGAAAAGTTTAAAAAAATAATGTATTTTTATTTATGTAACTAATATATTTTCAAATAAATATTTTCGTCCAGTATTTTACAATCACTGACCTGTTATTTTTTTTAAATATCACAAGGACGGAAAAATATGATTCCGCCCAGGGCGCCATTGACACACACTACGCCACTGGACTGCTAGAGAGAAGGATGCACGCATAAACAGAACTACCGCTCAACAACAAACAGTTAAGACTTTCGGAAAAATAAAAGCTGTACAGATGCAATCTTCGTCCTCAAACAAATTGCAGAAAGAACGACAGATAATAACAAAAACTTATATTTGGCTTTTGTGGACCAAGAGAAAGCTTTTGACATAGTGGATAGAGCAAAACTATAGATTACACTACAGACATATGGAGTTCCCAAACATCTGATAATCCTATGTCAGAGCATATACGCCAATAGTCAGTGCTAAGTAAGAACTGAGAGATATACATCCGATAATTTCCAAATTCATTCGGGTGAGACAGTGATGTGTACTATCCCCCCCCCCCCCTGTTGTTCATAAAATAGATAGATCATACCTGCAAAGTAGCAAAGACAAGGGAAGAAAACAATCTGAAACGACCAAGCACTAGCGGCATCACTAGAAGAGCAACTAAAATGACAAATATACAGATTACATCAAACATGTCAATCCTCTAACATGAAGATAAATATAGAAAGACCAAAGTAATGAAGCTAGGAAGAACAGATACACCAATATATATATATATTTCATACCACATCCTAGGACAAATGATACCAATCTTCAGAAACAAAACTGTAGATTTAAACACCATAATAACACGATTTCAACGATTATTATGCCAACACTGTGCTACCAATGCCAAACACGGACAACGACAGCACAAAACAAATGTAAATTTGTGACAGTTGAAATGGCATGCTTACACAGAATCCAAGGAATATCGCTTAGAGACAGAGTGAGGAATGAGGACATTAGACAAAGAACCGGCACCACCCCAATCTTGGATTATATTAAGAGACAACAGATCAAATGGTTTGCACACATCAGCAGACAACCATCACACATATATATTGAAGGCAGACCTAGACAACCACGAAAACGATGGACCATCGAAATAAGAGAGGCGATAAATTCCACATATACTCAGCACACATTAGGGCCATCTCCAAAAAACTCTCCTACCCTTGACGCTGAAAGACAACAAAGGTTTTAGAGAATGGATTTTTAAGATTCATTTGTATAACTCTGGCATGTGCAACTCTCGTTTATATAACTGGCATGTACAACTCTCATTTGTATAACTCTGATACGTGCAACTTTCATTTGTATAAATCTGATATGTGGAACTCAAATTGTTATAGTTGTCGCACGTGAAAGAGTCATTTGTATCTTGTGCGTTTGTTAATAAACTGTAGCAGATTATCACGATATAATCCGAAAAGAAAGCGTTATGTCATAGTTATGTCAGCTGCGTCTTTCTACATGACATTCAATTTCAGCATGACGTCCGGTTTACTTGTACACTCCATGAGATGGTGCAGACAACTACACACCACAATCTAATTAATAACCAGTAATGACATGGATGACAATAACATTTCTATACATTTCTCACCTCTTGGACCACAGAAATACACGGGCAGATTTCTCTAATTCTAGCATGCCCAGTTCTCATTTGTATACATCGTACATGTCTCTTGTATAAATCGTGTGTGTCTCTCATTTGTACAACTCTTGTACGTTTAACTCTTATTTGTACAACTATTATATACTCAACTCACATTTGTATAATTCAACACATGTAAAAATTGTGTAATTGTATAACACGCAGGTGTAGCTATCATTTGTATCACGTGTAACTATCTCATATGTATTCTTTTTCTGCACTCGTTCTCAAAATTCCTGTTGTTTAACAGCATTTAGCCCAGAAAGTTGAACGCGTTTTGTTGTGGCTTACAGATTAGATGCGGTCACGCAAGCGGTTTGTGTCTGTGGGTCTCACCAATGGCTCACTAGACAAACCACCAATGCAACAGGAAACCTTAGTAGATGACATGCCGTTATATTGAGGCTCTCTTATGGAAGCTTTGTAGCATGTCATCTATACAATTATAGACCCCTCTGAGTAGATGGCCCCTTAATAGGCATTGCACTAAGCCAAAAGCTGAAGTCTCCTGAGTATGAAATAAAGCTCAGAAAAACCACCCCACTGCACATAGGAAGTAAGAGCTAATCGCGTGTAATTCATTGGGTTCTAAAACAAACAACAGATTGGATATGATATCTGAGCCATTTGATATGGTTGGTCACTTTGACTTAGGGATAAGAAATATATCTCTAATCTCTTAAGCCAACTTCCTTAACTGGCTCTTACAGCATGCATGGCAGACCTTAGCATTGATATTCTGTGCTTCCTTTTTGGAGCCGACAATAAACAGGCTTCTCGTATAGGTAACTCGTGCACCTCAGTATAAATCAATGTGAGTAACGCTGTGTGAGATTAGTACGCAGGTCCTATATTGAGTAGACGAGCTGGCAAGAAGAAACATACACACGTGAGAGATTGCAAAAACATAAGATAATGCAAAATAGGGAGAAAAAAGGCACAGCTAAATCGGAGTAAAAATTGAAGAGCAGCACAATGGAACAGCCAATGTATGAATAAATACAAATAGATGAATTAATAAGTTAGATCAAAGGTATGTCTCTTATTATTGAAAACAAGGAAATTGCAATATTAACAAGAAGAATATAATTGCAGTATGGACGGCATACATGAAGCAGCTTTATGATGAGGATAGATTGGAACTAAGTATTCTAGACACAAGTGAAGAGCAACGGAAACCCTAGCTGCAGACATTAGGGACTCGTGAGAGACTGCCATTAGAAGACTTGAAAGTATTAGCGATGTGACCATATTATCCAGATAAAAGGAAATATCACAAGTGAGAAGCCAGATTAGACGCTTAGATTGTCAATGAATGAGTTTCGAGTGGCTTTTTCGAACTGCTATCATCATATTTTTACATTATTATTTGCGACTTGCAGTCTTTGTGTTATAACTGTCGTTAGTCGAATCATCTATTTAGTCCATTTTACTTTGTAGCATTGCTTCTAGTTTTGATATTTTGCCGTTTGATAATACAGAGAAATTAATAGACAGTAACAGTTTATTCTATTCATTAGTTATATTCACAGTACACTATACAAAGATGGTGCATTATTATAGACTACATTAAGATGGTCGTGTATTATTATAGACTACATTATGATGGTCGTGCATTATTATAGAGTAATTAGAATGTCGTGCATTATTATAGACTACGTTCATAGGAACGTGCATTATTATAGACTACATTAAGATGGTCGTGCATTATTATAGACTACATTAAGATGGTCGTGCATTATTATAGACTACATTAAGATGGTCGTGCATTATTATAGACTACATTAAGATGGTCGTGCATTATTATAGACTACATTAAGATGGTCGTGCATTATTATTGACTTCATTCAGACAGTGCATTATAGACTAAAATAAGAAGGTGCATTATCATAATCTAAATCGCCTGTGAGTTGCTGGGGCCCGAGAGGGCCGAAAATAGTAACACAGTTTACCTTTCATGTATGCCATAAGAGGGGACTAAAGATGTTAAGGTGTGGCGTTGGATGTCCCATCCCATATAGGGTCAGTGACCCAAAGCCATGCTGAAGTCTGTGTCTGGCCGAAAGGCGCAGATATCGCTACAATGCGTTAAACCATGACACACCGCATTCCTTTCTCCGGACTACATCCTTTTAAATCTGCATGAGTTTGAGAATGAACGCAGAAGAAGAAGTCGATGCATTATTATAGACTACATTAAGACGTTGTATTATTATAGACTACATTAAAGCGGTGTATTATTATTATTGACTACATTAAGACGTGGTTCCCCCACTCTTGCCACATATAGATTAATGTGCTTGCTTGTGTACATCAGCGCCACCCCTATTTGGGCTCTTGCTTGTGTACAACAGCGCCACCCCTATTTGGTTTCCCTACTCTTGTCTAGCTCACGTATGAATCAATGTGTATGCTTGTGTACAGCACCGCTACCCTCATCAATCTTTCGGGAAAGATCGTCGGCTTGTCGGTGAGCTATGTAAAACTATTCGGCAAACGCAAGTCCTGCCGTACTGCTCACACAACATGATGTTGGAGAAGGCGCAAGATCTTGTTATCGACAACAGCTTTGAAGACATCACTAGGAAGGCCCCCGTATTGTGCTGAGTGCGCATCCATGATTGCTAATCATAAGCAACCACACTCGGCACAGAAAACAATGACAAATTACTGAGTATACAATGCAAAGAAACTCATGATGACCATACGACTGGACAGCTTGCACAGAATCGAGAGACTTACAGAATGGAAGTTGAAACAGCGTTCTGTAGAGGATACATCACAAGGATAATTATATTTTATGTTTGAGTGTCATTCCCTGAGTTTTTTTCGTACGTACTATTTCTAGAACATCCGTGCAATATGTAATTCTGCCAGAACATCCTGTAATATGTAATTTCCAAACATCCTGTAATATGTAATGTTGCTTGAACATCTGTAATATGCAATATTGCTCGAACATTTCTGCAATATGTAATGTTTCCCGAATATCTCTGTAACGCTGACATGTTTCTGTCTTTACTTCCATGAAAAGAATTACATTAACAGAGCAGTCTCCTAATTCGTTACTAGTTCTCAAACTTCTGCATACTAGTAGGATGTAATCCGGAGAATAAAATTTATTGCGTCACATTTATAGCTTGGTTGAGATATCTGCATTTCGGATAGACACATCCGACTTCAGCATGGCTTCTTTGTCACAGTATGTGTTGAGACAATCAATCCTGCACCAAAACACAATTTAGTTCTTTTACAACATACATGGAAGAGATAAACAATGTTGCTATTCGTTGCTCCCCTTTTGGAACCCGTCAAAATGGGGACGACGGAGTAGTCTAAAGAAGTATCGACATGATTCCCGCTGTGATTAAGTCTTGAAGACCCTTTACTGGACCGCTACAGAGTATGACCCCAGATTCAAGAGCATATCCTGCAGGCATGTGCCCTTTTGTCGATCTGTGAGCTAAGACTTCTCCATTAGGACAGAGCTGTAAACCAGGACACTGTGTTCCGCTCTCTAGACTTCATCCTGTTAATTTGCAGAAGTTTGAGAATTAACACAATAATGAAGAAAGAAGCTCCAGGAGGGGTATTTACAAAAGTTGACACCAGCAATACCTTTTTTATCATCATCATCATTAAGTACCGTCTCCATAACGAAGGTTGGCTGCAACAGACCTCCAATATCCTGTGTTTCTTGTCTTGGCTGTGCACTCTGCTAGACTGTAACCGGTAACCTGTTCATTTCTCAATGTTGCTCATCCACGCGTATCTCTGCTTCTTTCTAGCTTGCCTCTCCTCGACTTTTGCCTCAAGTAAGGTCTTCAACAAGGTGACATATCATGTCTTCTAATATGTTCATAATATGTATTTTTGAAATCTACATTTCCTTTAATAATTCTTTCCTCATTCCAAGTATTGTTAGAACCTCTTTGTTGGTTGTCTTCTCTTTCCAGAATGACCTCCCTATTCTTATATATATATATATTCACATCTCAAAGGCATCGATTCTATCTTCTAATTGTTTATTGTCCGTTTATGAGCTACATATTAATATAGAATAGATGTAGCATTTTATAATACCCATTTTCAGTTTGTTTGTGATTTGCTTAGACATGTTCTTTTTTTTCTTATCATCACCTTTTTTTAATACACCAATTAATTTTTTTTTATTGTGAAACATTCTCTAAAAACGTGAAACAGCCAAATGTTTTTTAATCGTACTTTATCTGTGAAATTGTGTGTATGTATGTGTATGGGTGGAGTTTCATTTTTTTAGACATTAAGCAGGAGGAAGGGGAAGAAAGTGGGATCCCAAAATTCTTGACAGTTGTTGACAAAGTGAAGAATTTAACAATTGTTATATTAATATTTGGACAGTCCCTAATGTGATGCAAATGGTGTGTATTATGAATATATCATGTGATTCAAACTGTGAATATATGTTGTGACTCTTATGTTGTGTTTCAAATTGAAACTTCCCACAAAATGATTAATTTTTCTGTTTATTCCATATTTTAAAGAAAATTATGTTGTTAGATCCTATAAAAATAAAACAATATCGTAGCTAAAATTACTGAGGACTACTGGCCTTGTCGTAATAGTCCAATGACTACAAATAATTTTACATAAGACAATTGAACTTCAAACTGAGGTAACAAATCTTGTCACAACTGCATTACTAAGCTATTAAACTTAGCACAACATTTCCCCTCATATTTTTATCTATCGTAGAATTTATTATCTTTATTAATGCACGTTAAGAGAAAATTTATTTATCTACAAGTTATCTCATGTATCAAGTTATGTAAATTAGCACACTCAAAAATATTAACAATTTACAGATGAACTTTTTTATGATACTCCAGACAGAAAGTTATACCCAGCGTTAATTCAGCAAGTCTTTCTGCTTAAATTCGTAATGAATAAGTTTATCCGCGTCGTCTGTAACGATATTAAGTATGCAATGAAGTTTAGCATATATCTTGTTTATAGTAGTAATATCAATTTTCAAAGAAAAATTATAATTGTGAATACGAGTTAGATATTAGTAGATATTCATAGCATAATATGTAATTAATATCCTCACATTCATATGTCTATATATATATATAGTACATATTTATATATACTAGATGCATCAGTCGGGGGGGGGGGGGGTTGCCTTGGTGAGAATAAGAAAAAATAGTACTTTCATCTGGTATTCTACAAATTAAAGAAAAATCCCACAGTCTCAGGGATCGAACATTGAAAACAACTGGGTATAACATATTATTTATGGATTTGTTTACATATGTTTGACCGTTGTACATCGGTCAGAGGTAAAAGGTTAAACAATCGTATCATGGTCAGCTTTGCCGGACCACAGGAGAACTTTTACAGGACCATTCGCGCTATGCGCAGGAGCTACTCTATAACACACCACATTTCATCCGTATACGTTGTAATCGCGAATAACTTAAGACGGTCTTGTTGATATATATATATATATATATACGGTATAAACGGTATAAACGTTATATAAGAAATGACAATAGCACAATATTTTATAGAAAGACACACTAGTATGATCTTATATGAAAGGTTATTCTTTATGGATAATTACATTCTAAGAAAAGATCTCAGGGTGGACCTCTACATCTACACAAAGACATGTGCAAACGGGGTATGCATGATACATAAATTGATGCGGAATCATGGGAACAGGTTGCCACGGATCGTGTTGAGATGCAAAAGATCAGGAATGGTATAAAGACAGAAGAAAGTGAAAGCAAACAAGTCAATGGCTTCACTTATAGGAAGACATATAACTGCGCATAATACTACACGTTGGATTCCATTGTACATATTGTGGAGGAATATTTGTGGCTAAATTGATCTTGCGAGTTACATCCATCATTGCCATGGGCGTAGAGTTTATTATATTTTAGCACAACAAATCTGCGGAGATAGAAAGATGAAAGGTATTTCAGTACATTATCTGATACAGCTCTTAGAAACATTCCCGTCCATTGCCTGATATAGCTCTGATGTTTTTTTTTATGTTAGTCGTGTTCCCTCTCGAGGTAAAGACACGTGTTATGTAGTGTGAGAAACCAGATCTTGATGTATGCATATATCGCCAATGTAGCTTGCTTTGTGACTTTTAATTCGAATATTTTAATTTTCATGATCCAACAAATTGTCTTAATCTATTCATGCGGAGTCATTTTAACATTGTGGTTCACAATTTCAATGGTATCAAATAATTTTATTTCCATATCATAGTATTTTATCTCCATGGTGCATACTGTTATATTATCTGCATAGAGTTTTGTTTTCTCATACGTCTCATATCTGTAGCACATTTTTATCTGATATGTTGTAATTTTGATATCATCTCTGTAGTTATCTACATGTTATCTCACCTCCGTATCATTTTATCTCACATCTGTAGCATTTGATCTCACCTCTATTATTTTTCTATAATCTATATTATCTCTATTCATAGTTTGTCGATTTTTTTAATTTGCGTTGGTGATTTAGCCGATGCAGTAGCATCCTTACCAAGTCGTGTTTGTCTTTGTTGAAGGGTTTCTCGATCAATTCTTTGCATCTCCCTTTCAATTCTATGTCTATGCTCTGCAGCATTTTCTGCACAAATCCTAGTGACTCTTGACTTTGACGACTCAACCATCTAGCTTTTCGCTCTTGTTTCTTGACGCTTTCTTGCGATTGGATCATCTTCATCCATCATTTAAAGAAAATTATATGTATATTTTAAATATAATGTATTTATATAACTTTAACCACAAGCCGATACAGAAGTTTACCTGTTAGCGCATCAATAACATTTTTATACAAACATTTCGTCTGCAGTGAATAACTTCATGACACCAATCGTTGATGGGATGTCGCAATGAATTCCGTGACGTAAATGCGCTATTTAAAGAGCGTTCCGTAGAGACTGACAGAACACGGCTATTATATTATCAATTTTTACAATGTATTGTTATGGAGACTTTGTAGAGCTTATATTAGCCAACTAGAGATCGCATTCTTCTTCCTCTTCTTTCGTTCGCCTGGAACGTGGTGATATCTGAAGTTTTGTCTCTTCTATAAGCTTCACTGTGTTTTAAGAAGCCCTTTTTCTTGCACTGTTGTGTCTCTGGGCCAATGTATTTGCCACAGCATTTCGTATTTCAGGCATTCCTGAAGAATATGCTCTGTTGTCTGAGCCCCTATCCACATGTACACATGATGTCAATCGTGAACTTTGTATACATGTTGCTGCTTACTCGGTTGTTTCCTGTTCTGAGGTTGTTTCCTGTTCTGAGGTTGTTTCCTGTTCTGAGGTTGTTTCCTGTTCTGAGGTTGTTTCCTGTTCTGAGGTTGTTTCCTGTTCTGAGGTTGTTTCCTGTTCTGAGGTTGTTTCCTGTTCTGAAGCGCATAATGACAACATGATCTGGTCTGTTCATAATTTGGTAATCTTGTGTTGGTGTTGACTTTCTAATTGCTTTGATCATCTGTGTCTTTTGATGGTATGTATTTGACACATCACGCTGATTATCGGCAGTTCTCTCCTTAGCCAAACGATATGTTTTATGTTTCAGATATTTCATAATGCGATGGTATCAATTGAATAGCTACTTTACATTAATTGCTTAGTTTGGTCAGTAGTCTGAACTGTAGCTCTTGAAGTACTGATCTTGCATCTTGTCATAAATACTACAGGCTGTAAAACAAGTTTCGCGCTCAGCATTTTTTTCTGCTGCTACATTGATTGCCTGGATGTCTGCATCGTAATTACGACAATTTCTTCGTTGTTATTTTGATTGTATCACTAACATTATTTGGGTACTCTATATGCACCTGCTCCTCCATTGTTACTGCATTCTCTGCTGACCAATCTCTATATACTCTGATCCATATTTATTGTGGATATTCGTCATCCAGTTGACTGTGAGTATCTGTCTTATGTTATCCACTGTTCTATTCATTCTCACTGAAAATTCTGTTCACACCAGTCTGGGTATGAATAGATAATCCACTGTGCTCTCTCAAAGGGGTTTGTTCTGGTACAAACTTTAGGGGGGGGGGAACTGTACAACTCAGAAAATTCTGAGATTTTTCTACAGAGTCTCTGTCGTGCATTGGATGACTTTACATACATTGGAACTTGTCTGCATGTAGAAGCCCTTTGTGCCTATCTGTTCACTGTGTTTCTATTCTTTCAAGCTCTACTATGGGTGTTGGTTGTATCTCCCCCCCTTTCCGTTATGATCGCAAATGCCTGGTTGTGCACCTTATCTTGCTCATATTATGCTGTATTTGATGTTGGACACCACACAGTTTATACAAATTCCAGGTGTGGTCATATGCCGTGCTGGTAAACGTTACTAATTTTTTTCCCCATTTGCTCCCATGTGATTCCACTTAGTTTTCACAGGATGGCTAACTTTCTTCCGGCCTTTATTGTTGCTTTGTTAATGTGTTAATTCTTTGTATGCCTACTGTCAAATATGACATTTACTCAACTTGAGATCGCATGTCCTGCATTTCATTATAGGTACAGCCAGTGTACGTAGTCCGTGGCTAATTTTGCAAGAAGACAAATGAACCCTAGAGACAAATATCATCCAGCATTGCTTATTACAAATAGTTACAGATTTGAACGGATATTCCACACTTTCTGTGTAATAATAATAAAATAAGAAACGAACTGCTAGTCTTGGAGACGAGGATTAGGGTTGTAGGAATGCATAGACCGCCATTTATGCTTTGGTATGTTAGGGATGAAACTAAACAATACCACTGAAGACGATGTATCGGGCCATTGGTGCAAATAAAACGGCGACACAACGCATTTCCATGTTCTGGAATACATCCTGCTGGATATCTAGTTGGACCATGTCCTGCTACAAGAGAGATCCAGTGGGAGTTTGAGAATGAACGCTGAAGAAGAAGAAGAGACTAAACAATGTATGACCGTATGTAAAACAAATGGAATGTGAACACATTTTACGTCACTTCGTAAAAGGCCAATCGACTATTGTTATGATTTTCATTTGCTAGCGAAACAAAGTATAAATAATTGAACAATGAAAACATGTCAATAGTCGGAGTGGACTAACCCAGTGGCGCTGCATACAGGTATGTTAAAAAAGGTCCCTACAGAGGCATTTATAGGAACCACCACGTGCCATGATCAATTCACAGAGGCAGCACAGTCGAAATGAATTTAGTTATTTAAGGATGGATTGTCAATGCCAGAGCTTGTCTAGTTTTGACGCTGGCCATGGCAGTATAACACATTCAACAACCGACATTTCCCTGAAGAGTCATGATTATGATGGTTAAAGAATATAGGAGATTCAAATAATAATGACCTATGTCTTTCCAGAGGACATACACAGGGGCCACCACATTCATAAATACAGACATACTGGCGTATTTCAGAAAGATACATGAATATCATATTGTAGTCTCATATGTCATCTGACCTTATATGGGTCACCAAGACGGCATCTTGCTAAAATTAAAGTAAACACTACTGTATTTTTTAAAATAGAAACAACAAGTAGAAAGGTAAACCAAACACAGGATCATGTAAATTTGCAAACATAAATTGTAAAGGCGACTCGTCAGGTCGCAGAGCGTGGATATACGGAGACAAAATAAATAATGGTTGAGTTAAATCCTAGTTCAGAACACACATCATATAGTAACAGAAAACTGATGATAGCTGGGTTTTAGTGTTGGGGTGAGTATATGTCGTTTTAGAATGGAGTTTTAAATGACTGAAACGCTTCTACTATATGTAGGCTATCTTACTGTAAGATGGTCTTATTGTTACATGTATCCAAAGTTGGTCTTATTGTCACATGTATCCTTCTTCTTCTGCGTTAGTTCTCAAACTCCTGCAGATTATCAGGATGTAGTCCGGAGAACGGAATGCACTGTGTCGTGGTTTACAGCATTGCTGCGATATCTGCTCATTTCGACCGGACACATCCGACTTCAGCATGACTTTGGGTCACTGATCCTATATGCAATAGGACAGCCAACTCCATACCATAACCTCCTTAGTCGCCTCTTACGACATGCATGGAAGGTAAATCGTGTTGCTATTCTTTGCTTTCTGTTCGGGCCCCGGCAGCACACGGGCGACATGTATCCAAAGATGGTCTTATTGTCACAGATATCCAAAGATGGTCTTATTGTCACATGTATCCAAAGTTGATCTTCTTGTTCCATGTATCCAAAGAGGGTCTTATTGTCACAAGTATTTAAAGTTGGTCTTATCGTCACACGTATCCAAATATGTGTGTTTGCAAAGTGTATATTGTTACAAATATACAAAGCAAATCTTCTTGTTGTACGTAATATATTGCTGGTCCTATTGTCACAAGTATCCAAAGCTGGTATTATTGTCACAAGTATCCAAAGCTGATCTTATTGTCACAAGTATCCAAAGCTGGTCTTATTGTCACAAGTATCTAAAGCTGGTCTTAATATCACAAATATCCAAAGCCGGTCTTATTGTCACAAGTATCCAAAGCTGGTATTCTACTGGTAGCATATCACGGAACTAATGTTATCATGAAACTAGTGGTTGCATATCATGGAACTAAGGGTAGCATATCACGGAACTAATGTTATCATATGATGAAACTAATGGTAGCATATCACGGAACTAATGTTATCATATCATGGAACTAATGGTAGCATATCACGGAACTCTATTTGCAGCCCACAATCTCTATTTTCTATTTAGCTATCTGTTCCGTCTGCGCTGAATACGGTGCAGATGACAGAAACCAGTGCTCTTCAGTTCGAGCGGTGTGATGCTACTGTGTGTAATTCTTACATGTTGTTGAGACCCACAGTGGTACCCTTTTTGATGGTTGTTCTACGAAGTCTCTCTGTACTCTGTATTTTCCTCTTTTTATTTAGCCATCTGGTATCCACTTTAATGCTTGCAGCAAAGATATGTTTTTACTCATTCTAAGTACGTGTTCGATTTAAGTTCTAAGATTTCGTCTTATTGCTGTAGAAACATAATACTGTTTTGTGTCTTCTCTTACTTGCTTGTTTTACTGTAATTCATCAAATGCATTTAGTTTGTTCTCCAATGTTTTTGTGTGTGGTGATTTTCCAACTTTTGGAATCATATAGGAGTCTGTCTGTTTCTGTAACACCTTTTTTTTACAATGGCAACTTGGGGATCAGTTGTTGAACTCTATTTTGGACACCTGTGAACTAGACTTTGAATTAGCTGCTGACGTTAAAATATTACTTACGTTTAGCCTTGACCTAGCGTTCTATTAACGCGTATGTCTTTTTGAATGGTGTCTTATTTAATTGGCAATAAATAATATTTCCTGAAAGGAGTAGTGGAACAGGAACACAATTTCCAGCATGTAGGGGGACCTAATTATGTAATCATATGCACCCACAATGCACTATCATGTATACATTCATATAAGCATAGTTTTTGTATGTTATACAACGTATCAAATGTAAAGTTATCATGTACATAAAATGCAGCACTTTTGATATATTTTTGAAGTTCCGTCATTTTGGATGAAGTATTCGTAGTCAAATGTAGTACACGTAGTCCACTGATTGAATACATTTTGTGCATATTCGATGTGTTTACATCTCATAGATTTGATATAGTTGTGATATAGATTTGATATCTAAGACGTGCTTACATTAAATTGATTGGATCAATGTCAGATGTGCCTACGTCAAATAGCTTGAATTCAATTGCATAGTCGATAGAGTCGTATAGTCAGATGTGTTTGCATTTTATTGATTAAATGGAGTTGTCATAGTCAGATGTCATTTCATAAATTGGATGATCAATGACTATATCTATTATTTAATAACCACATTGTTATATATTATTATATTGTCAATACAACCACTAGCATTATTGTCTAATATTGTCTAAACATGTACACATATTTATGTAATGCGCATCTAATCCTATTTATTCTTCTCTCCCCTGACGTCATTGAAGCTGTACAGAGAGGACGCATCCCTCCCACCCAGCATCCGTTTCATGGACAGATGGCGTTCCACAATGGTGACCCACTGAACGGGCACACGTATTTGTCAAGCTTTATTTCTATGTTACTGAGGGCGGAACCCTATCCAACATCCAGATATGGCAACTGCATGCAGCAACCCAACATAATGGGCATCGAAAACATATGTGAGTTGGCCGCCCGTCTACTCTTCTCAGCAGTAGAATGGGCTAGGAACATACCGTTTTTCCCAGAACTACAAGTCACAGATCAGGTTGCACTTCTTAGATTGGGCTGGTCTGAACTATTCGTTCTCAACGCTGCACAATGTTCTATGCCTCTACACGTGGCACCTTTACTAGCCGCCGCTGGTCTTCATGCTAGCCCCATGGCCGCTGAGAGAGTTGTTGCTTTTATGGACCACATACGAATTTTCCAGGAGCAGGTGGAAAAGCTCAAAGCATTGCACGTGGACTCGGCCGAATACAGCTGTCTCAAGGCTATTGCTCTGTTCTCATCAGGTAGGTGAAGTAATAAATGCTTTTGTCTTTGTTTGTTAAATAAGAGATTGGAATTCAAGCCTCCCATTGCAGAGGTACGATCTTTACAACCGGACAGAAGTCTATTTTGGTTATATTAGACCGAAATGTTATCCCTGAATGTGTGGGTACACTAATGTATGTATGTGTATGTAGTATGAGAGTGTAATCGTGCCTATTTCTGTGTGTAGTGACAATATATGAGTATATGTTTGTTCTTGTGTTTACGTTCTTATGTTTGTGCTTACGTTATTATGCTTATAATATAACAACAAAATTGCATAAGACCTTATATTGTGTGTGTGTTTGTGATTTACATACATTTGTGCAATTTAAGTGTCATTGCGATTTTAAAAAAAAACTAACACTTATAGTTTAGGTTCGTTTCTTTCAACCGTGGACGTTCCTCCAATTGGTAATAACAAAGCTTCTACCCATACAGGATAGTAGAGATCGCGAGTCTGGTAATCAAGGCACTACGACCTCCGGGAATAATTCTTTGTTTTCTGTTTTTATTGTCTATGCAGTGTGCCTTTGGTTATCATTCCTTTGCACAGCCTTCTATTTCGTGTACTGCCACACATTTCCGATACCGATGCTCTCCCAAGGCAGCAATGCTAGGCTGTCAAGAATCATCACTCTTGGCTTTGCCCTACCTCTCTTGCTTTTCAACTTGCTTGTTGTAACAATGTGTTCCATCTTTCCTCTTCTTATGATACCGACTGGGAATGAATAATAAATGATAATGCAAAAACTAAAGGGACAAACAAAATCAAAAGAATGGAAACTTGTCAGAACACAACTAATAGGATATAACTAATAAGGTTAACTTGATACAAAAGAATTTCATCGTTGTTCCGTGATTTTTCAATACCTTTCTTGAAAAACCAGTAAGATAGTGTTAGGTTTTCCACATTTCTAACTCACTTTCTAGTACTATGTCATGTTCTGACTGCCTAAATAGGGAGTGAAAGTTAAGCCACCGCTGACTACGCCTAATAACCGTAGACGAAATCGTCATCAAAATTGAAGAGATGTTCTCATTGAAGTCACCTCATGAAAGACAAACTAGCACATATAGTCTCAGATATTTATTTTGTTGGATCTCAGCAAGAAATGTGTTTTGGTGTCCATAAAGGGATGTCATCATATTTAAAAGACTTGCCAATTGTAATAATTGGAACAACACATCACAAAGAGGATTGATCAATTGATACTTATACAAATTATTATCAAGAACTGTCCTTGTGAATTTGGTAATACATTTATCATCACTAAAATATCCCTTTCAAGTATGTCTTCACTAGACAGTACATTACGCCCAAAGTATGAAAGAAAACTCTGAGGAAACTAACGCACTGTAAATATGAAGAAAGAGCAAATAGCTCACACTTCCTGGAGATCAAAAATCACATCAAATCAGCCCGATAGCAGTAAAATATGTACGTTGCTTAGAAAAATAAATGTTTCAAAATGTATCACATGTAAGGACGTGTAATTATTTTTAAAATAGCGTTGTCAATACACATAAAAGACAAATCGGTTCCGCAGTCACCTAGTTCCATTTTTTTTTTAAATATTGATTTCTACTTACTGTACACGTAAGATGTTTCTATGAAGAAGTTTCTGTAAAGAAGTTTCTATTTCATAAAAGGAATGATTCCTACTTTAAATTCTCTGCCAGATTTTGTCCAATCAGAATTCGTTACGTGTACATTCCAAACAATCTATAAAACTGCAATTCAGAAATAGAACGACCTTGACATTACCTTATAGATAATCGCGTCTGTTTCGATAATTCATATTGTTGATAGATCTCTAACGTCTCAAGTGACCTTTGGTCGTCGATACTAATCATACATACATTTAATAATTAAATTAATAAGTGAGATTTGTGTTGTAAATGATAAGACAGGAAGTACAACAGAAGACATACTATACCTATAAATATAGGTCGTCGTGTCTCATGATTTACAGTCGATCGATGTTTAATTGAGTGTTAGCTTGTGAGGGCAAGTCGTGTTCACAATATTAAATGGAGTTTGAAAAAAGTAGTGCAGAGATATAATACGGTTGAGTGAGTAACGTATATATTTGGATATGACTAGTCTGCGGCAGACATAATTTTGGATATTATAAGATTGGGTAAAAATATATTTGTTTATGTTTCCACAGAAGAATAAATACGTTGACATGATAGATTGGATTGCGTTAAAAATATATTTAAATAGGACAATACTTAGTACAAAAACGGGGGGGGGGGGGTGTGATCACTAGCTAAAACACTTGCCTTGTTCCTAAAAGGTTGAAAAGGTTGCGGGTCCAATTTTAGATCGTGACACCGGGTTTTACCAGTTTGATAAGATACTGAGTTTAGGTGATGCCCATAAATTACGTCATCACTATTTGCCTATTTCATCAATGGTCAAATAATTCAGAGACCTGCACCAACTTCTGCTTCATTATGACAAATTTTTTTTACTTCCACTTGCCTAAACAAATTTTAGCTAAATAATTAAGTATAAAACATATATGATGAAATGTTTATGTTCAAACAATTTAATTGATGTATAAAAACCAGTTTTGTTGACAACTTTTTTTTAACACCCGCCACCCACATCCCTTGTCATCAACTATGAAACGTGGACTTTTCATACCCCCCCCCCCCCGTTGACGTAATTTATAGACAATCCCTTAGTGCAGTGGGTGGGTGGATCTTCTTAGAGCAGTGGGAGTGGGTGGATGGATCTTCTTAAAGCAATGGACGCGTGGATCTTCTTATTGGGTTGGTGGATCTTCCTAGGTCACCTTTGAAATAAGCAGTAGCTTGTGCATGTTATCTAGTAGTGTCATCTGACCTAATGGACAGAAGCTTACATTAGTTTTAAAGCGGTCTAGCATGTTAGTAAAAATGGGTATATTGGTCGGATTTGGCACGTATTTAGCCCACATCTGGATTAAAAAGATCTGGAATAAAACAGGCTTGAAACTACTGACCATTCAATGTATGCTCTCCAGAAATACCAAGAGAATATGATAATCCACCACACACTCGTGAATAATTGACAATTTCATCTGGCTACTAATTCAGAGCGTCCTTTATCACACAGCTATTCAATTCTCTATCCCCATCCCTCAACTCCTTAACGGGAAAAATGCAGTATTGACAGTTTGATTAATTCATACAAATATAATTGCGCTTTTAATAGCTTGGGTGCAATATATGTGCTTTTGGCCTGCCACTTCCGACATCAGCAAGGTAAATTATAAATACATAATTTAAATGTTTAGGCTGTAATAATTAAATGCAAAAAATACTGGCAGTGTTTAGTATTTAAAAAAATAATAAGCAAATGAGAACAGACTGGCATACACATTCTCTCTCCTAGTTTTCATCAATTTTACTTTTCAATACGCCTGACCCCAAAACCTTTAAGTAGCCCGTACTAGCCAATGGTCGTCACCCTTACAAACCCAGTCTGGAAAAACGGCTCATCGGTCAAAATAAATGCGTTTCGTGTGAACCGCAGACTGAACATGTGCTCTGGATGGATTTTAAACCCAGTGGTCTGTCCTCATTAGTGGTCACTACTGTCAGCGAGGTGTCCCCCCACCAGTCTTTGATCGCCACGCGTTTTCTAGTTTGTTCGATTAGCTCCGCCTACTGTGACCTAAAGGTGGAGTTTACGTGGAAAGCGCGAGCGACCTTTTGACCAGCTCGTGCAAAGCACGCGAGTTCCTTGAAACAAAATATATACAGGTTGTTTGTTATTGAGAAAAAGTGTGACTAGAAAACGCGTTCATGGTAATTTTCATTCCACATTAGACGACTTTTTTAGTCAAACGAAATAGGTTCGACATACTGTTTTTTAAAAATTTTTATTAACTGGTAGTCATAATGGCAATCTGGTTCTGTGGTGGAGAGGTAGAGAGCGCAACTGTGACGGCCAAGGTACGGGATCAAATCTCACCGCAGGTAAATAAATGTGCATCCGAACTGTTTAGAAAGTAATAGCAAACTACTGTACGCATTTATATTGCCTAGAAAATCAATGCAGGCAAAAAAATCTGAGTTTATGGCTACGTCCTGAATAAGATATGCCACCAATTTCTAAAAAATATAATGGTACGTCTTTTATAAAACCCTCCCGAAAGTACTCACTTTTTCAGTTGCAATATTTGTTTTGAGCACAGTTGCCAGGTAGTTGAAAATTGTATGTAGAAAAATAACAACACTCTGTTATAACTAAATTCTAATAATAGCATCTAGAAAGCTAGGTTGCGTTCTGTTTCTTGAATTTTTGTATGGACAACAGTTTTGAAGAAAATAATCTTTCAAACATTATTTTCTCGGGTGAGCAAACTTTTCATCGTTTTCTAGATTTAAATAATAAAATATGTATAAATAATTATTCCAATTGATCAAAAAATCGTATCTATCTAATCTATCTTATCTACCTAACTTATCTCATCTATCTATCTAATCTATGTTATCGGTCTATCTTATCTGTTTATCTATACGCTGTATCCCGTGTGTGCCTTGCCGCGTCAGGGGTAGAAGAGTTCTCTGGAGATGGCCTTCCTGTGTGCTGTTTGTAAGCTTGTTCCTTCGGCCACTTTGATTTATGTGATCCATATTTTACATGGTCTGCCTCTGATTTTTTACAATTTCATCATCAGTGACATTTCAAATTTTGTTAAAATTAACACTGAAATGGACAGAAAACGACAATATGGCAACACTGTTTTTAAACTTCGCTATTACATTTTACTGATAGCATCGTATTTTCTAGATATACTTCATTGTTTGATATGAGCGTATAATCTCGTAGATTCGGATGTTGAGAATTCGGAAATGTTCTTCGCCACGTACGTTCCCATCTCCCTTTTATTTAAATATGTTGAACAGATGTGGTGAGAGAATGTAGTTTTCAGACATTCAAGAATGTAGCTGTTAGTGTGTTTTCCAGTTACTTTCTACAGCTTGTTGTCGAATGTTGGAATTTAATGATCAATGTTTTGGACTCTATAGGGATCAGTCTTGTTACACTCGATTCTATGAGTTGCTAAATTTCTTTAAACTGTTTAGTGATGTCATTTCTAGCTTCTGATCAAATCTGCCATCAAAATCCAGTTTCTTTTCGTGACAATGCTATTCCGTTTGTTGTTCAGTTTCAGCGTTGCAAATGAAATCCATTTTTTGCATCCGTCTTTCTTATGTGTTCTTGTATATCCATATAATAAAGTCCATGTTGATTATTGGGTACATTCAACACTAGAGTTTTCCTATGACTGCTAGAAAAAAAAAAGTTGGGTAGCATATTGTGTCAGCTTAGAGAGAGCCTGTTGTGTAGCATATTGTGGCAGCTTAGAGAGAGCCTGTTGGGTAGCATACTGTGTTATCTTAGAGAGAGCCTGTTGGGTAGCATACTGTGTTAGCTTAGAGAGAGCATATTAGGTTGCAAACTGTGTTTGCTTAGATTTCCTGTTGGGTGGCATATTGTGTTTGTTTCGAAAGCCTGTTGGGTGCTTACAGGTACTGTGTTAGCTTAGACAGAGCCTGATGGGTAGCATACAGTTAGCTTAGAGAGCATGTTGGGTAGTATACTGGGTTAGCTTAGAGAGCCTGTTGGGTAGTATACTGTGTTAGCTTAGAGAGCGTGTTGGGTAGTATACTGTGTTAGCTTAGAGAGAGCCTGTTGGGTAGCATACTGTTAGCTTAGAGAGCATGTTAGGAAATATACTGTTAGCTTAGAGAGTAGCATATTGGGTAGCATATTGTTAGCTTAGAGAGCCTGTTGGGTAGTATACTGTGTTAGCTTAGAGAGCCTGTTGGGTAGTATACTGTGTTAGCTTAGAGAGCGTGTTAGTTAACGTAGTGTGTTGCTAACAAGAGTATGATGGGTAGCATGGCGTGTTATCTTAAAGGGGAGGGGGTTTGAGTAACAAATGAGAAGAGTGTTTAGTTTTTGTTCAAGTTTTTGTTAAGTTTTTTCGCTGTGTGCAAGAATAAAGATGTTTCGGGCAATTAATACATTATTTTCCAAGCAAGATGGTATGTATCTTTCCCACATTCGTTTAAATGCTTAAAATCAACTATTAACTTTAGAATACATTAGTTTTCGTTAATGTACATTTGTTACTTCAATGCTACATTAGTCTCCTTCAACTCTACATTAGTCTCTTTTAACAGTCTCTGTGAACGCTACATTACGTCTCCTTCAACTCTACATTAGTCTCTTTTAACAGTCTCTGTCAACGCTACATTACGTCTCCTTCAACTCTAACAGTCTCTGTCAACGCTACATTACGTCTCCTTCAACTCTAACAGTCTCTGTCAACGCTACATTACGTCTCCTTGAACTCTAACAGTCTCTGTCAACGCTACATTACGTCTCCAACAACTCTACATTAGTCTATTTTAACAGTCTCTGTCAACTCTACATTAGTCTATTTTAACAGTCTCTGTCAACTCTACATTAGTCTATTTTAACAGTCTCTGTCAACTCTACATTAGTCTCTTTTAACAGTCTCTGTCAACGCTACATTACGTCTCCAACTCTATAGTCGTCTCACTCAACTCTAATGCTTCTTCAACTCTCCGAAGTCTCTTTCAACTCTAAATCACACTCTTTCAACTATACATCACACTCTTTCAACTCTCCGAAGTCTCTTTAAAATCTACATCATCCTCTTTCAACTCTACATCATCCTCTTCCAACTTTACAGTAGCCTCATACTACATCACACTCTTTCAACTGTACATCACACTCTTTCAACTCTACATCATCCTCTTTCAACTGTACATCATCCTCTTTCAACTGTACATCACACTCTTTCAACTCTACATCATCCTCTTTCAACTCTACATCATCCTCTTTCAACTGTACATCCTCCTCTTTCAACTGTACATCACACTCTTTCAACTCTACATCACACTCTTTCAACTGTACATCACACTCTTTCAACTGTACATTAGCCTCCGTCAATTCTAATCTTCTTCAATTTTATATTATTCTCCGTCCACTGTAAATCTTCAATTCCAAGGCTTCCTTCAACTCTACATTTATTGAAGTCAGAGTGTGAGCGGAAATAATAAAGGTATTACCAATAGTAAATAGGACATGATAGAAAGAAATACAAGTACAGACTGAATTTTGTTTAGGAATGTTGTAATTCAGAGAACGAAACGCGGTACTTCGTTAGCCACAGTTAGCTTACTATATGCACTTTACCAGCGTATTGGTGAGTCTTAAAGGGGAGCAAATAATAGCAACACTGTTACTTGACAAACACGCTGTAAGAAGTGACTGAGTAGAGTTTGGGTGATGTTGTTTGCCCTATCTTATGGAGGGATTACGTGACCCGGAAGTCATGCGGAAATGGGATGTGTGAAGTGGGAAGCCGAAAGGCGCAGATATCGTAGCTAAGATGTAAACAATGATACACCATTTCGACGTACAATTCCGGACTCCATCCTAAAACGAACAAGGAAGAAGAATATATTTATATTCTTATATATAGAGGCCATATATATGTATGTATATATGGGCTTGTCGATCATTTTCCATTTCCGTGCCATAGATTATTTGTGTCTGAAATACGACCTACGTTTCCGTATGTTCACGACTACACAGAAAAAAAAACGACTCAAAAGACAGGATTCACTTCATGTACTCAGGATGACTTATGTGTACCCTGTCTTTTTCAACTAAGTGGCACACAGCCTACCAAGAAAACACACCATAGCTCGTAATTTCGTAGCTTCAGGCTATAACCCCCCCCCCCCCCCCCACCCCTAGATAGCTCAGAAAAAAATCATCAAAATATAAACAAGACTTTTTGAACGGTATTGGAACTCCCGACATCTGAGCACAAATAAAATGGCGTAACCACTATGCAAGGAAGATAAAAGGAGGAGAGTAAAAACATTAAAAAAATTAGAAGAAACATACATACAGTATTTGAAAACAAAAATGAACGGAATTAAATTGTTCATGCTACCTAGCAGCGAAAGATAAAAGTAACACACTTGTAATTTAACGTCGTTATTTCTAATTTCTTCACTGACTCTAATTTCTTATCCGTTTACATCTGACACACTCCATGTATTCACATACCCACCTCCTTTTACATTCCACCTCAACCTTTGTATTCTCTTACCCACCTCTTTCCTGTATACTGTTCTTTGACTGACGTAGTTCTCAACTGCAGCTCGATATCACTGACACATTGTCAAACTCTCCGTCTCTTGTGATCATTTCACACTATAAATATGCAAAAGTGATGGACACACTGTGGACACAATTTCTTTTATCCGAGACATCTGTACCAGTCTGTCTGTCAAACACATATCAGATTTTAGTCATTCCATCAGGTATTTACCAAGCAAAGACAGTTGATACATAAATATTGTTCTTAGAGTGAGTTTCTTGTCCAGCCATCCAGAATAATTATACCGGAGAAATTCCATTACACGGAGACAAGAAACGAGTTACTTCTAAAGAAAGAGAGCTGTCTCTCACCTTTCATTGTGACATGCTGGTGGGTGTCTTGAGTTCGAATCAAAATCTTTCTGTTACTGACGAGGTGATATAGAGATCTCAGCCAGTTTGATCAGACGGTAATTAGATTCCTATAGTAGAAACATGGCACAGAGTGTTTTTGTTGGTCAAGTCTGTGTTTATTAGTGCCTCTGAGAAGTGCTGTTCAATTTGTAATATTCTTGTTTTGTAGGGATATCCTGTTTACCTGGTTGAGAATACTATCCCTGATTTCCGAATACCTTATTTACCTGAATCTGCACGCCTTGTTTCAGTACTTTATGACTAACTTGCACACCTTAATGAACCATGTTTGTGTGTGTCCGTGTGTCTGTTGAGATTTGTGAAACATACGCTGCTTTGATAGTTTCCTTATGTTTTTATTTATATTTGTTATTTAGCCCAGAAAACTGGATATATTGACGGAAGTGTGCAGTTGCCTAACAACGGACTAGCATAAATTATAGCTTTAGGTTCTGAGATTTAGAACATCAACTTAATCTTTTATGATTTTCTATGCATAAGGCCGTAATTAAACATGGTAATGTTACGTAATTAAACATGGTAATGTTACGTAATTAAACATGGTAATATCTCATAATTAAATATGGTAATATCACGTAATTAGACCTATTGATATCACGATCAAACCACGAGGTGATCTGGTGGTATAACAAGGGTGGTGGGGGATGTGGTGTCACAAAGTGTCACAATTGCAGGGGTGACACAAAAAAATAAAATATTTATAAAAAGTAAGGTAAACAAAGATAAACCAAATGACACGTCTAACATATATAAACGTCTTCCAGCACCTCTTTCTCTTGGGTTTTAAAGAATTGCACACATCTCAAAACAATGTCATATGACGTATGTCATCTTTCCAGAACGTAGTCTTCCTTATGAATCTCCTGAAATACGAGCGATCTCTGGCAAGTTGTCCTGCCTCCTCTAGCAACATGTGCATGCATTGTCTGAATATCTTTTATTCATCGGCGTCTTTGTAGCACTTTGACTCTTATGTCTTCTATCGTCTCTTCCAACAACATTCTGTCCATGCCATCGTTTCTCTTCACATGGGCCGAGAAAACATAACTTTCTTCTAGATATATTGTTTAAAAGCCAACCTTCCTGCATTCTCCCGTTGCTTTCAGAAGGAAAATCCGAATATCTATGACCTTACGAGAGCATATATACGCTCTCTCTCGCCATCTTGATCCGGAAGTACAAAACAATATCTTTTCAAAAACGGGTTAACACAATCAGGTTCATCATCATCATCAAGTGCAGTCTCCGCAACGAAGGTTGGCTGCAACGTATCTCCAACATCTCCTGTCTCTTGTCTTGGAGGTGCACTCTGCTAGACTGTAACCTGTCCATCGTGTAATGTTACTCTCCCACTTGTATCTCTGCCTACCTCTTGCTCGCTTCCCTTTGACTTTACCCTCAAGTAAGGTCTTCAATAAGGTGTCATGTCTTTTAATGTGTCCAAAGTATTTTATTTGCCTGATCTTTATTTCTCTTAGTAGTTCTTTCTTCATATTAAGTGTCTTTAGCACCTCTTTATTTGTTTTTTTCTCTTTCCGTGATGTTCTCCCTATTCTTCTATATACCCACATTTCAAAGGCATCAATTTTGTCTTCTAATTGTTTATTTAGTGTCCATGTTTCTCAGCCATACATTAATATGGAATAGATGTAGCATTTTATAATTCTCAATCAGGTTACAGTTACGTGAACACCAACCAACCCCAGTGATATCGCTACTGACTGCATTCAGTGTAGACACAATTAGTTATGCCAAGAAAATCTTACATAAAACAATATCAAGGAATGTCAATGTGCACTGAAGATGATATTTGTGGACACGAGTATTGTTCATATTTGTAACTATAATATTTTCTTGTTCTTTACCATTAGTTTGGTACTCCATGATCTTGACCGGTTTTGGGTCTTATTTTTACCCTTTTCCCTTGTAGTCTTTAGCTTTGTGGTCTTTTTCTATTTATATCGTTCTCTTCTGCGTTCGTTATCAAAATGTTGCTGAGTTTCTGCATGCAGTCCATAGAGCGGGATGCATTGTGCCATGGTTTACAGAGTTTGCCTGTGATATATTTCGAATTTCGGCCTGATACATTCGACTTCAGCATGGAGTCTCTTTAACCCTCTATGGCAGGGGTAGGCAACCGTTTTTTATCCGTGGGCAGGATACAGAAATATACAGCTGGTTGACAGCCAGGACGGATGGTAAAAAAGCTAACATGAAAGCTTAATAGCACGATAATGTAACTAAATATACAGTTGTTTAAGAGTTGTGAACATTTATATCTACATATGCATATTTAGGTAGAGACAAATTGATATATTATATTAAAGTTATATCGTTCTTGACCAGGTTCGATATCAGAGCTTACATTATTTTATTTGGAGCACCAGTGGCTCAGCAGTTATGATATTTATATGAGTATTGGCGGGCGGGTA
Organism: Meghimatium bilineatum; assembly: GCA_034231615.1. Lineage (NCBI taxonomy): Eukaryota > Metazoa > Mollusca > Gastropoda > Stylommatophora > Philomycidae > Meghimatium > Meghimatium bilineatum. The sequence goes on from CM067298.1 coordinate 40,083,419, forward strand.
ATCTGGGCCGGCTGTGTCCGCCCTGCGGCCGTAGGTTGACGACCCCCTGCTCTATGGGATAGAACATTCAACCTCACCTCCTAAATCTCAGTTGCCTCTTATGACATGACTCACAGGTCACAGTGTTGCTATTGTTTGTTCTTCTTTCAGGTCCCATCAATAGGTTACTTTGTGCCTGTCTATATTTTTCATTTGGTTACTTTGTGCCTGTCTATATTATTTGCTCATTTGGTTACTTTGTGCCTGTCTATATTGTTTGCTCATTTGGTTACTTTGTGCCTGTCTATATTGTTTGTTCATTTGGTTACTTTGTGCCTGTCTATATTGTTTGCTCATTTGGTTACTTTGTGCCTGTCTATATTGTTTGCTCATTTGGTTACTTTGTGCCTGTGTATATTGTTTGTTCATTTGGTTACTTTGTGCCTGTCTATATTGTTTGCTCATTTGGTTACTTTGTGCCTGTCTATATTGTTCATTTGGTTACTTTGTGCCTGTCTATATTGTTTGTTCATTTGGTTACGTTGTGCCTGTCTATATTGTTTGCTCATTTGGTTACTTTGTGCCTGTCTATATTGTTTGTTCATTTGGTTACTTTGTGCCTGTCTATATTGTTTGTTCATTTGTTTACTTTGTGCCTGTCTATATTGTTTGCTCATTTGGTTACTTTGTGCCTGTCTATATTGTTTGTTCATTTGGTTACTTTGTGCCTGTCTATATTGTTTGTTCATTTGGTTACTTTGTGCCTGTCTATATTGTTTGCTCATTTGGTTACTTTGTGCCTGTCTATATTGTTTGCTCATTTGGTTACTTTGTGCCTGTCTATATTGTTTGCTCATTTGGTTACTTTGTGCCTGTCTATATTGTTTGCTCATTTGGTTACTTTGTGCCTGTCTATATTGTTTGCTCATTTGGTTACTTTGTGCCTGTCTATATTGTTTGCTCATTTGGTTACTTTGTGCCTGTCTATATTGTTCATTTAGTTACTTTGTGCCTGTCTATTATTTTCATTTTACTTTGTCGATCATGCGCATTGTATTCATATGTGCATGTTTCGTGAGCTGTGCATTCTTGTGCAAGTCATTCACGTGGTAAATCATTCTTCGAACGCCTTGTACAATGTTCCTTCTGTTTAGCACCTGTGCACTTTGTCCTTCCTTCTTAGGTCATGTGCTCTATGCCCCTTCTATAGATTGTTATTTGTTCTTATATTTTGCAACCTGTTGTTCAGGGTGGTAATGAGGAAGTGGAATATAGTCATAGGAACTATTTCGCTGAACTTGGTTTAAGCATCAGTTAGGAGTCTTATGATTAACATGCAGCTCATATCCCACTACACTAAAGTCCTAATTACTTCATCTATATCATACACTATTCTTTACTTATAATTTTCACAGACCCGAGACAGTTTCTTTCTTCGTAGAACATTGGTCGTGCGCATGCTGTGCTCTTATCCGCCAATGCATCATCTCTAGTATCTGTTTTCTATCGTAAGCATTACTCACTGTTTTATTTCTATATGTGTTGTAGTTCTCTTGTGTCTCCATTCCCTGATTCGTAACGATCTCATATATTTTCCATCTTACCTTTTTCTAGCTCCTGTCTTCCATCTTTGACTAGTAACTGTTTATCTTCTTTTCGTCGCCACATTTACCGTATCTCAAGTTTCTAATAATAAACCAAGAGTTAATGGATGTTTGTTGACTTACAAAACATGTATTTTTCAAACCATAATATATATTTGTGCGTGCTTAGCAGCTAGCAAGAAACTAACTACTTTTATCACAGATTTCAAAATTCGAAGATCAGTACATATTACCTAAGCAGCAACTTCGAATTATGCGCGTTAATCCTCTCGTGCAAAATCAAAAGTACAACCTTTCAACATCAATGACCTCGCACGTGCATACAATTCTATAACTCGGTTGGTGGCGTTCATCACGCCCATATCTCGCGCTGTGTTGACAAGAAACAGGTAAACATTCGTATTTACTATTTACTGTTTCATTTTCATACCGTACTGTTTGATAACGAGGTCACCAGATGTTAGGTGTGTTTGTATAGATTGTTTTATGGACAGGTATATCTGAGGATATTCATACTTGTGCTGAGTCAGTGCGTCATCAAAGTCTAATCTAAGAATTAATCCTTTTCCTGCAGAATTTCCATGACATGTCTTACTGAATGACTTTACCCGCCGAAGACGGATGTGTCGGGCCATTGGCGCAAATAAAACGGCGACACAACGCATTTCCATTCTCTGGACTATATCTTGCTGGAAATCTAAAAGGGCCATTGTCCTACTGCAATAGAGATCCAGCAGGAGTTTGAGAATGAACGCTGAAGAAGAAGAAGAATGACTTTACAGTTAAAATAAAATATTTGTGATTTGGAAGAATATGTACTTGTATGCATTGTCACTGCAGCCAGTAGTTTCCAGTTTTGACTAGGTAATTCACTTCAGAAGGTAGCCTTCAGTTTTAATCAGTCGACCATGTCAGTTACCATGTTGTTCCGACTGGCCGACGTTATGCTTGAACTAGTTACAGGCACGGCGTGGGTGGGCGGAACAACAAAGAAACCTGTCGCAAGGGCCAGAGTTGTGCCCTGATGTCGACGTCTGTTTAGGCAACATTAGACTCGAAACACCATCGAGTCGAATGGCTGCTGGAAAAGAGGGCGGAGTACTAATGGGAATGCCCCACGTGCCGTGAGGCAAGTTTCTAATCAAGAAGAGAATCATGAATTTAGTCAGTCGATTTCTCCATCTTCATCAGAATCTATAAATGTTTATTCTCCTTGTGTAATATATACTCATTTGAAATCTCTTGCTGATGAAATCATTTACTTGTGCAACTCACTCATTTCCTCACAAGTGTTGACTCTTGCATTCTTATTCCTTCCTTTTCTCTGCTTCTTTCTCTGTCTTTGACTCTGACATACTCTCATTTGACACAAAACACTTGAGATTTGTTCGATAATTTGGAACAAAGCATTTGAGACCTGTCTATTTGTCCGGTACAAAACATTTGAATCGTGCTCAAAGTGTCTGCAGTAGGTTACCCGATTTCGTAAAACAAATACAATTAGTAAAATTAGTTTTTGTTGTTAAGACCTCCATTTATAATGTGAAAAGGAGAGCAGAAGACCGTCCCAACGCACACACACATACAGAGAGAGAGAGAGAGAGAGAGAGAGAGAGATGGGATTCATTCAGAACCAAGGTGATATCTTATTAAAACAAAGTGGTCTGGACTGACAGAATGTATTATTCTGTTATCTAATAACATAAATTCCCTATATGCGGTTATAAATAGTTAAGAATAAAGCTAATTAGGATATTGAAAAGTGCGTTTCAGTAGGGAATTTTGTTATAAATTTATGCGTTATACAGGGATTCTGTTATATCTTCGTCTATGTGATGTGCACTTTGAAAAGTATTGTCCCCACTGCCACTCTGTAAGCCACTCGGTTGTTTGCAAGTTTCCCAGCCTCTTCCAGTGTCTTGTCCAGAAGGTCTTCGTTCTGAGTTCATTGTAGTCTTGGTCTGCCTCTTGTTCTATATCTGGGACTTTTTCTAGACCATTGGGACTTTTAAAACGTTCAACAAAGTCTGCTTCCGTTTTTTTTTTTTTTGTGCGTGGATAGTTTTGAGGAGTCAGTCTTCTTCTATTCTTTCTGTCCATGATATTCTTATGACCTTTCTATAACATTTTATGTACTGTCATATAACAGGGAAACTTCCAAGCGAAATGTGTGCTTATGACCAACTCTAGCTGCGACGTGACAAACTCCGAGGCATATCCTTGTATATAGATATCGGTGAACAGTCTACTCATGTATGCTATATCAGTGACAAGTCGACCATGTGCTATATCGGTGACACGTCGACCTTGTGCTATATCCGTGACTAGTCAACCATGTGCTATATCCGTGACTAGTCAACCATGTGCTATATCCATGACAAGTCAGCCATGTGCTATATCCGTGAATAGTCAACCATGTACACTTCTGAACAATATTTTTGTGACCGATACATTTTCTAATTGCCCTTTTCCTTTCTCTCTCCTTCTTCTTATCACTATTCACATCCACCCTCCCACGTTGAAAAAGTCATCATCAAGTGTCGTCTACTCAACGAAGGTTGGTTGCAACGAACTTCCAACATTATGTCTCTTGCAGTGGCGCAGAGCCCTGACAGACACTAATCATGTCCATCTGAACTACACCTTTACCTATGCTTGCCTCCCCTCAACAGAGACCGTAGAAGTATAGAAAACCTTCCAGCAGAATTAATGAGGACCCCTATTCGTTCCGTATTTTATTATTGTTTGGAATTCGGTTGATCACTATATAAAGTTCTACTTAATTATGTTGAAATATCTTTACATGTGACGGTCATACCTCAGCTCTACTACTGTCAGCTGTGACTCAACTGTACAGACCTCCTAGCTAAATTAATGAGGCTTTCATTCGTCACTTTTCTTGATTATTCCTGTGGTTTCCGCTGGCAAATATTTATATACTTGGAATCGTATGCCAAAGTATATGCCAAGGTTGCTCCAAGTATATAAATACTAACCAATTGAAATCGTGACAATAATCAAAAACGTACATAATAAAGGCCTCCTTAATTCAGCTAGAAGGCCTGTACTGTCTATATGCCACGCATCAACTATCTTCAACAACATGTCATGAGGGAAACCTGTACTAACCTATTAGGCATATATGTTATATCTCGTCTTCCAACACAATAGATGCTGTAGCCTACACACCAACACCGCATGCCTCCTCCCTTTTTCCAATTCTAAAGAGAACTATGCTCATCAGGAAAGTAGCTTAAATTATCATATTTACCTACCATTTCAATTTCCTTATCTAGTTGCGCATGCGCATCAATTTTTTGACCTAAATAAGCTAGGGCACTCCAACCGCGGGCGCCGTAACTATAACCAACACAGAACATATCTTTTTTTTTCTCCCGGTGGTAAAACACGGCCATACTATCTACTCTCTCAACCTTTGCCCCCATCCGTCCTTCAGTTTATATTTAAATAAAAGAGAAATTCTGAGAGGGGGAGGGAATAGATCAGAGTCATCAGGAAGAAAGGTAAAACATCCGGGAGTTTGTGTGGGACGTAAATGAGGTTTGCTTAGGTAATACGGACGGCTATACATGCACGTGCATACGTGGCTGCGCGGTTAGATGCAGCTACTCAGCGTTTTAACAGTAGAGAAAAAAAAATAAGCCGTGGTTTTCTTACTTTCTCTCAAGCTCAGGTATCTTTTACTGGTGCCAGCCTAGTCTTGTCATTGACTTGAAGGCATCAGACACCGGAAGTTTTCAAGCATACCTGCGACGCAAAAGACAGAGGTAGAAAATAAAACAGGGCGGAAATGAAAGTCAGAAAAGTGATAGCGAATAGACAGACAGAGAGAGAGAAAGAGAGACAGAGAGAGAGAGAGGAAAGGAGAGAGAAACTGCATAGAGCAAGGAAACGACAAAGAATTCTTATCATTCAGAATTAAGCAGAGGAAACGTTTGGAGATTGTGGAATAGCGTAGAGATTAAGCAATGGCCTTATACTATTATGCAATAACTCTTCTGGTTCGAAACCTTAGGAGTGGTTAAATTGTCTTCCTTTCTACCATTATTAAGCAATAGTTAACAAGCAAAGGAGAAACTTGGAATGGCTAATACTTATTTGTATTAATTTACGACGAAGGCACCAATTTATCATCCACTGAGCATAAATATTGCTTAGAACTTCTAGAGCGAATAATAGCTGGGTTAATCGCTTGGTCATACTGTATATATATATATATATATATATATATATATAATATATAAGGCATATAACCAAATGAGATCAGGGTACAAAGTCAGAGGAAGACCATACAAAATAGATGGGTAGAAATCGTCAGGGACATCTTGAACAAACACGGCCATAGCACAGCCGAGGCGATACATCTGGCCTTGGAACACAAATTCGAGCTGCAATCACCCATACGCTAAACGGTAACAGTGCAGAATAATAAAGCACCCGAAGAACGACAATAGACAATAAAATAAGAAGACTTGAGGGGGTGGTACTACTGCTGTTAACATATATTATACAAGATTTACACATTGGTGACTTGTCACCTCCCATATATTGGTGACTATTGTCAGGTCTCAAATAACGTCGACTGTTGTCACCTCTCAATTAGTGATGGCTGTTGTCACCTCCCAAGTAGTGGTGACTATTGTCACCCCCAAGTAGTGATGACTTGTCACTTCTCAATTAGTGATGGCTGTTGTTACCGCCCAAGTAGTGGTGACTATTGTCACCCCCAAAGTAGTGATGACTTGTCACTTCTCAATTAGTGGTGGCTGTTGTCACCTCCCAATTATTGATGACAATTGTCCCCTCCCAAATATTTTTACATTGGTCACCTCCCATATTTTGTGACTGTTTTCGCCTGAAAAATAATGGTGCATGTTGTTACCTCATAATTTCGCTATTAGTAAAAGTTTTCTTCAATATTAATCTTCAAATATTATTTGTTCATGAATGCACATATTTCAATTCTAGCCCATTGATACACGTGGTATATTTGCCTCACTCTATTTCTTATGCGTGTAGGAATAGCCACATGTGTAGCGCGTGTGTGTATAACTAACTACATGTCAACGTGTGCACACATAACCGTATGTCTAACGTATATTTAACAACTTAGTGCGAGTACACATACATCTTTTATCTAGTATATGTACCCATGACGTTTTCTAGTCTGTACACAAATAATGTTGATCTAACATAAACACATAAACATGATCTAACAACTGTGCATATAAACATTTATCTTCTTCTTCTTCTGCGTTCGTTCTCAAAACTCCTGCAGATTAGCAGGATGTAGTCCGGAGAACGGAATGCGTTGTGCCATGGTTTACAGCATTGCTGCGATATCTACGCCTTTCGGCCTGCACATCCGACTTCAGCATGGCTTTGGGTCACTGACCCTATATTGGATGAGACAGCCAACTCCATCCCATAACCTCCTTAGTCGCCTTTTACGACATGCGTGGAAGGTAAACAGTGTTGCTATTCTTTGCTCCCCTTTCGGGCCCCGGCAACACACGGGCGAACATTTATCTAGTTTCTATACATATACCCATAGGTTTAGTGTATGTTGACATAACCATTCATCTAGTATCTACAGAAAACCATTTATCTAGAACATGTACGCCTAACTATTCTCGTATGTGTCATCATCATCATCATCATCATGTGACATATTCTTTCTAGAACGTGGTCTTTCTTATGGATTCTCTGAACACTCATTGATTCTAAGCGAGTTGACAATCTGCAGCTAGAGCCATGTTCAAGCAATCTGATATGTCACTGCATCATCGTCGTCTTGGGCGCCCCCTTCTCCAGTTGCCGTTAACTCTGCCTTCCGCTATTAATCTTTTCATGCTGTTATGTCTCTTTATATGAAAAAAACCCAGCTTTCTTGTTACGATGTTGTTCAGGAGTCAGCCCTCTTCGATGTTTATTGATTTTAATACTTCTGGATATTTCGTTTTAGCTGTCCATACTATAAATTCTATTGTAGCTTTAATTTCGAAAGTAGTGATTCTTTTTGCTATTGTTTTATTTAATGTCCATGCCTTACAACCGTATATTGCCACTGGAAATACGCGTGTTCTGTTCATACATAATTTGTCTATGCTGCTGGTACCTTGCCAAATATTTTTAATTTGCGCAAATTTCAATGTCGCCATTGCAATTCTCCTCTTGATTTCGACAGCGCAGTCTTCTGAGCTATTTATGTTTATGCCCATATACTTTACATTTGTAAAGTTCACTAGCTGAAAATTGTCTATTATTCTCGTATGTGTAGACACGTTTTTCTATATGTATACATATCGATCTATTTAGTGTGTGCTCTAGTGTGTGATCTCACGCTGATGTGTGGTTATGAATTCAAATCCCGCCGCAGGCAGTTGCGCATCCGGACCGCACAGAAAGCAACGGCAATCTAATAAACTTTATATTGCCTATAAAATCAAAACACCAAAAGAATGCTGGTTGATACGTTATTGAAGAGAATATATATATATACCATTGTGTTATGGTTATGAGCTGACGTCATTCCACCACAAGAAGACAATATGTGCTCAATCTCCTCTACCTGGTGACGAAATGTTTTTATATGATGATGGTTGGGAGTCTCCCACTGCCTGGGTGTGTTTGCTGGGGGTGTTAATATTGGTTATCTTTAATGGGATGTCATTTGGACAGTAAAAGTTTAGTATGTGGAGTTCAATGGTGTTGCTTTTTATGTTATTTATCTGGTATTCAGCATCTCACTTGTGTGTTTTGGTTTCTCTGATATTGATGCTGTTCTTGATCAGTGTTAGTATGCCGCCTTCCGTCGATCTTTCCTTTATTGGTATTTCCATCACCCCTGTTTGTCCAAGTGGAGAGGCCGCACAGGTAGCGGAACATATCCTGCACGACTGCAGTACACTAAACCAGTTAAAGGGAGTGTAACACGTCCACAAAGACGGAAATCTACAGAAAGCTGAATGGGAGCACAGAGGAGTTTTCAAATACAGCAGCATTTATTCAGAAAACTGGACTTGCTGTGTAGACATGTCCAACTACGAACAAAGAAGAAGATATGGTAATGAATGCTGCGTGCCTCGCTGATTGAATATTCTCTTCATTCTGCCAAACATGGCACCAAATCCTTCCAAATTCAGTCTTCCAATAACCATTATTCTACTATCGAAAAACTTGGACATTTTGTATACTTTATTATACATGTACATGCATTACATATTTTACTAATACATGTAAGCATTACATCACATGTCCATTACATATTTTACTAATATATGTAAGCATTACATCATATCCATCATCTACATGCATAAACATCTATTTATTATATGTAGGCCTAAACCCTTCTGTAATATATGTACACATAATCATTATGTCTCAATACATTGCGATTGTTCGTATATTCATCCATATATAAAATATTTTTACACCTTCAACATATTCAATAATTCACTAAATATGAAATGTGACACACTATCTTAAGTCAGAACACAACTTGTCAGATCTTACAGTAAGCGAAACATAAGCTATCAGTAAATTGACTTAATGCCGAAGAGAGTCTTCTAATCGCCAACAAACGCGTGTGTATTTAGGAGGTTGAGTATTCAAAATCTTACTATCTGTGGAGGATAATCTAAGGCAGGATCCTACATAAACACATACACAAAAATGCTGCGCAGTCATATCCTTACTTGGAAGGAAGTTTAAGTGATGTTTTGAATTTCGCTAGTTCTTTGCCTGGATGTCTTCAGAGAAATGCGTGTTCTGTTGATGTTTCGATGCAGGAGATGAGATGTGCTTGCTCTTTGTCGTTGTACCTGGTAGGTCCGTTGATAATAGGGAACAGTTTTAGGGTTAAATATACTTGGGAATGTAGGTATATTTTGTCTTAAAATGCATGTCGTTAACATTTGCACTATTACTGTTTCCTAACTAAATTATATGTTCTATTTTCTTGCTCATTGGAGAAGGTTCCCCGACCAGGAAAATATAACATATAATTTAGTATTAGGAAACAGTAAGAGCGTAACTTTTGCAAAATGTTTTCCCGAAAGAATATACTACACAGAATGAATGTTCCCGTGTCAGGTACCAACCCTAAACAGGAAATTAGTGGCTGGGGTAACACTGGACAAATATCAATGAACAAACATATTTTGATAATACTTAAACCTACTTTTGTTGATTTTGAATATACTACATTGCCAAGATGATTATACACTTCTGCCACACATATCTGTGGCGGAGGGATATAGATTACATCTCTGTGGGGAGAGGTATAGAGCATGTCTCTGTGGGGAGAGGTATAGAGCACTTCTCTGTGGGAAGAGGCACATAGCCCGTCCTGGAAAGCCGAGGTACTCAGTATAAATCCCACAGCATGGATTTTATGACCGTTCACTAATCAATGGCAACCTACTGAAAGCTCTTACATTGCCTATAGAATTACCACTGCCAGAAAATTATGGGTTGATTGATATAACCTGAATAGATGCAATATAATATGAGAGTAGAGGCAGGGCCGGCCCTAACAATTGAGTGGCCCAATGCGAAACGGATTGCGCGGGGCCCAGTCTAGGTAGGGAAGAGGATAATAAAATAAATTATATGAATTTATGGGTCTATGAAGTGCGGGGCCCACTGCGGCCGCATAGGTTGCAATGGCCTAAGACCGGCCGTGAGTAGAGGACAGATATGGTAGATTGTTAGAAATAAACTAGAAAGAAGCCATGTAGATGGTTAGAAAGAAGCGAGATAAAATGTTAGAAAGAAGCGAGATAAAATGTTAGAAAGAAGCGAGATAGATTGTTAGAAAGAACCTAAGTAGATTGCTGGAAAGAAGCGAGGATTGAAAAGATAGCCCCCGGAAGACACGATTTGATAAACATATACAAGCATGTCTAAATAACATATTGTTACAGCTGGCGCTATATCTGTTGTGTTGCATGTTAAGTTTTCAGATCTTTGCTTGATTACAAATGCATGGCGGCATTAGCACATATAAACCAGCATATACTAACAGGAAATGCTTTTGTGAGACCACCGCAGAAGGTGAGTCAACAATTAAAGGTTATTTTGAGACACGTGCTTTCTCTCATGTGCTGTATTTTCATGCGTTTTATTTTTCGGGCTTTCTATTTCATGATTTTACTGATATATAAACCGAAAATCAACGGGAAATGATATGTGCAAGGCGTTGTAACTGGTACAGTTTTCTAAGACGCATACATTCATAGTAATTCAGAAAGACAGCCTCTCCTTAAATAACAGACTATGCGACAGATGTTTAAGCAATGTATATAATGAGAGCAGGTCGAGAGAGAGAGAGAGAGAGAGAGAGAGAGAGAGAGAGAGGTGACAACTGTTTCAAATCCAATAGATCGATACGAATTTGTCAGTTAGTCAACAAGCCTTTAACGATTACTTATGCAAGTTAAGGAAAAGATAGCATATTTCACAATGGTATTGTATACATTTGCGCTGAAATTGCTTGCAAAATATCCCGAATGTTGCGACCTCTTAAATTGGTAACGCACCGCTCAACATAGATTAGAGGGAAAGAAATGGAGGAAGTCATTACAAATTATGAATATATAATATTACATTATCCTACAATTACACGGTTCAACAAACACAGTTGTCATCTCGACCTAAATGTCGATTACGCTTGGTATGATTTATCAGACAGAACTGAATTCTAAGCAGCGATTGAAGAGAGTCAGAGAAGTTCTCAACAAAATATAACAACCAATAAATAGCCCATGTTGATTGGGTGGTTAGGTGTTAGTTTCTTATATCGGTGGACATTCGAAGGGAATCGATTGGCTGATCAACAAAATATAACAACCAATAGTCTATGTTGATTGGGTGGTTAGGTGCTAGTTTCTTATATCGGTGGACATTCGAAGGGAATCGATTGGCTGATCAACAAAATATAACAACCAATAGCCTATGTTGATTTGGAGGTTAGGTGTTAGTTTCTTATATCGGTGGACATTCGAAGAGAACCGATTGGTTGGTCAACAAAAGCCTCATTTTAAAATGATGATTTATATTCTACTGGTCCCTGTGTTGGTGGGGCCCGAAAGGGAAGCAAAGAATAGCAACACTATTTACCTTCCATGCATGTCGTGAGAGGTGACAAAGGGGGTTAGGTGATGGCATTGACTGTTACCCCATATGGGGGACATGTGACCCAAAGCCTTGTTGAAGTCGGATGTGCCAGACAGAAAAGCGTAGATATCGCAGAAATGCTGTAAACCATGACACAACACATTTCGTTCTCCTGACTACATCCTGCTAATCTGTAGGAGTTTGCAGATCTATAGACCAACCCCCAAATCCCCCCTCCCCACCAAATGCTTAAATGGAAAGTAAATCATGACAGTGAATACTGTGAAACAAGTCAAACAAATGCTACAATCCCCCATTTATCAGGTTTTTTTTCAGAAACAGGATTGTATATTTAAAAAAATACAAAACTGCTAATGAACATCGATCAATATTAAAAATGGAGATCGCCGTTCAGGTAATATGTCATTACGGACTCTAAAGAACTAATTACGGATCAGATTCAGAAATATGCAAGAGTTTTGCCACCATTGAGTGAAGTTATTACATTTGTGATAGTTGGGTGATGTGATAACTGATTTTAAGTGACAAGCATTTAGAACAATAAGAAGAAAACCATGGGCTTATGTTCAACATGTATGTAGAATGTATGTAGAATGTATGTAGAATGTATGTAGAATGTACAAAAATAGACTGTCACTACAAGCATCAAAATGGGTACTAGATGGCAAAATAAGGAGAGAAAGACTAAGATAAACTCTTCACAGAACAATCACCAAAGGATATGGCTATGAGTCTCAACAACATGCAAGACCTATACACGGTAACATCACATTGCTCAAACTGGAAAGCACTAGTTTTTGCCCTATGCACTGTATTTGACGCCGAGGAACATAGTTAGAAGTATTAGGGTTTGAAAGACGGTGTTGCTATAAGTGAACATTTTGGAGGGCGCAGAAGATTGATGATCAACCAGCAGAGGACCGGTACTGTCAGCAGAAGTGTAATGGTGAATACACAAAGGGAAAGATCGCAGCACCTATGGACGTGTCCAATTTGCAGTAATGATAATCAGACGACTAACTAAACTAACCAACCAACCAACCAGCTAACTAACTAACAATAAAATTGGCGATCGAAACACTATTTATTCAGAACAACAGATGGGGGAATTTACGGAGCTTGATCTGTTAGTAATTTCAAATAAATATTTTTTTTTTTTAAATGTATCCATTTTTGCTGCATTAAATAGATGGGACTGTTTAAAAATGTTAAAGCATACAAGACAAATGGTGTTTTTTTTTATGAAAGAGCTTTAGTTTCCAATGCGTGACTTTATTTGACACAGATACTATCATGCTGGCACACATGTTCTGTTGTGGATGTACATATTTCACGCCTGGTGTCAGGTGTGTGGTGTATGGGACCAAAGGTCGCGCCGCCTACTGGTGTCTGTTAAGTCAGGACAACTATATGTACAAGCTGGAAGACGAAAAGAAGACGTTGTAGGAAAGGTTATCTTGAGAAGTCAGAACTATGCTAGCACGAAATCTGACCTTCTGTAACCTCTTGTCTGATAATTTTAACAAGGGCAATACAGGAATGTCCTAATGCAGCGATTCTTAAACTATGGTATGCGGACCCAAGGTAGTCCGCAGAGGGTCCGTGAAGATGAAGAAACATTGTGTTTTACATTAATAATAAAAATACACAGCTTATTAGATGAATGCGTCCCCAAAAACATTTATTAAAGGAGTCGGTGGCACCAAAAGTTTACAAACCGCTGCCATAATGCAGAACGCCTAGACCCAGAAGAATTCATGGTATACGAATGCGGTGAATGGTTGTCCTACTTACAAGAATTCAATGTGTACATTGCGTTTATATACATGTAAATAGAAATTTCAATTATATCCTGTACATGACATTGCATTTCAAACAGTATTGAGTTTTAGGCCAAATTAGTAAGTTCAATCTCTTGGCCAATGAAACGACTGCTGTTGATGTCTATTCGCCTTGAACTTTGTGCTAGCTATAGTGGGTTGAAATAGAGAAACTACCTCTATGCCAGAATTAGGCAATGTAAAAAGAAAGTGGTATCTATTTAGATATCTCTTAAAATCAATTGTGTTTTATTGTCAGTGAAGATGCACTTGAAAAGAGTTGTCATCGGAATAATATATTTTTGTAATCGATGGATTAATTCTGCTGCACCTTTAGTTTAAAAAAAAAATGCTGCATACTACATTGAAAATGTTTAGTTTTCACGGTATTCCACGGTATTCCTTGTGAACTGTGTGGCAAAGAGCATTAATATCATTACATTTTTAACATGTTTTTATGGGATTTCTCCGTTTTGAAACTCTTGAAGATTAGCAGGATGTAAGCCAGAGAAAATAATATTTTCACATGTTTTACAGCTTAATTATATCTTCGCCTTTCGGTCTGACCAATCAATCTTCAGCATGGCTTCTGGGTCACTGTGACCCTTTATGAGTTGGGACAGCTAACTCCATCCGAAAACCTGTTAGTCGTGTCTTACGCCAGTAATGATAGGCAATAACCATTAGTGCTGCTATCCTTTGCTTCCCATTTGGGCTCTTGCAATACAGGGGCGTTATCTGATTTAATGTTTTTATTCAAAAGGGTGGAACCTCTTTAACACGCTCACGCATACACACTGGCTTCATCTAAAATCAATGCATACCGATGAGAGTTTAATCTTCTATCTATCTATGTACATTCATCGCCGGGTACGGTGCAAAGGACTGAAACAAGAGCTCTCCAGTTTGAGCGATGTGATGCTGCTGTGTGTAATTCTTTCATATCGTTGAGATCCATAGTCATGCTTTCTTCGATCGTTGTTTTGCGAAGATTCTGTCTTGGTCTTCCTCTTTTTCTTTTGCTATCTGGTACCCATGTTAATGCTTATAGCGGTAGTCTGTTTTCATTCATTCCAAGTGAGCAAATAGGATAGTGGGAAATTAGAGGCCGTAGAGATGTGGTTCTATAGAATAATGCTGAGACTACCATGGACTTCCAGAAAAAAAAACTAATGTGGAGGTGTTGAAAGAGTCAAATGCGAGACAGAGTTTAATCAATAATATAAGGAAAAAGTAATCGCCAGTATTTCTGCCTAGTTATCAGACAGGGAGGTTTGGAGAACATATTACAACAGGCATGATTGAAGGCAAGAGAAACATAGGGCGACAACGTGAGAAAATATTGGAGTGTTTAAAAACCTGGCATAGCATAGAGTCAACAACGAGCACAGTACTAGCGATAGAGATCCATGATCGCCTACGCCAGCCGGCACGGCACCTGATGATGATAGACTACATGTCCTATGATAAAATGAAAATAAATTGCATCAGTTGTAATATTAGAAGATTGTTTTTCTTCTGCTATCAGTTTACTATACTCAGAGGTTTATAGCTGCCTCCATGAATTCCATCGTCAGCAGCAGAGTGAACACAATGGCCACCACATTACATTCGTACTCTTTTGGGGCCATGTTTTTGTCCTCAAAGAGTGGAAATTTATTTCACATATACATTACTGACGCATGTGTCAGTGTGTTCCTCTATGTTCCTGATCACCCTCTGTATGTCTTCATTATAAGAAAACATACTGTCGTTAGATAAACAAATATGACACAGTGTCAAACATTGACCTTGTTATAACGACTGTTCCCTTGACTGCGTACCCAACCGTGACCGGACGCATTTATATTAGACCTGTCAACTAAAAAGTAAATATGAACTAGTTTCCGATATGCACGCGATCTAATGGCTGCTCTGAATATTTTTTTGATTAGACTCCCAGTATGCAAATAGCGACCAATCAAAAACCTAACAATAATCCGAACGTAACGAAAGGTTTCCAAATTAATTCATTTAGAAGGATTGTTGCACGGTCGATAACCACAACCCAACCACCTAATCCGTGGACCAAATCTATTCTCCAGCGGGGGATAATTTAAACTCACACATTTTTGATGACTCTTCTTTCAATTTCAAAGCGATATCATATCACCTTTCAGTACATGTATCACGTCTTCCATCAGTATATCATCCACATTTACCTTTCTTCCTATCCAGGTATATTCTGTAACATTTTAACATGTTATTATTCTGTAACATTTTAACATGTTATTGTCCGTGTTCGTACGTCACCACTTGGGAAGCGAAAAATAGCAAAACTGAACCGCCGCGCAACGATTGTCTTAAGAGATGTCTTTATGTGTTCTGGAGGTTGAGTTTGACTTAACTATCCGTAGGTTAAAGTGATAAAAAAACATACTGAAGTCGGATGTGTCAGATCGAAAGACGCATATATCGCAGCCGTACTGTGATGAGGATGAAGTAACCTCTATAGATGTGAGCAGGTAGCTCCTGACAGACAATAGCCAATTTGACAAGAAGCTCACATAACATTTTCAAAGAGGCACCTGACACCGAATAGGGTTCTTTGTTTCAAATGCATGATTGTGTTTGAAAAAGGGGAAGGGGGTTTATGAATCTATGTTTTATCCCCGAAATGAGGCATACCAGTGTTGTAGTATCTCAGGATTATTACGTCCTGCTAGAGGAGTAGAAAGGAGGCATACCAGTGTTGTAGTATCCCAGGATTATTACGTCCTGATAGAGGAGTAGAAAGGAGGCATACCAGTGTTGTAGTATCCCAGGATTATTACGTCCTGCTAGAGGAGTAGATAGGAGGCATACGAGTCTTGTAGTATCCCAGGATTATTACGTCCTGCTAGAGGAGTAGAAAGGAGGCATACGAGTCTTGTAGTATCCCAGGATTATTACGTCCTGCTAGAGGAGTAGAAAGGAGGCATACCAGTCTTGTAGTATTCTAGGATTATCACCTCCCGCGAGAGGAGTATGCTGTACTTCTGGATTATTACATACATGACACAACGGATTTCGTTCTTCTGACTACATGCTAGCAGGAATGTGAGAACAATAGCAGTTGATGGAATATCTAGTATAATTTAGCTTCACTATCCATATACTATATCTTTCATTTACTTTTTTGTCTTATATTTATTTCATTTCTTCAACTTAGTACACATAGTACACATAGTACACATAGTACACTTAGTACACTTAGTACACATAGTACACATAGTACACTTAGTACACTTAGTACACATAGTACACATAGTACACTAGATTCTTGATTATTCACACATTCATCTTTCTATAACCTCTCCTCCATTTTCGCAGAATAATATGTCTATAACATCTCCTTCATTCTTTACACATTCATCTGTCTATAACATCTCCTTCATTCTTCACTCATTCATCTGTTTATAACATCTCCTTCATTCTTTACACATTCATCTGTCTATAACATCTCCTTCATTCTTCACTCATTCATCTGTTTATAACATCTTCATTCTTAAATCATTCATCTGTTTATAACATCTCCTTCATTTTTCACTCATTCATCTGTCTGTAACATCTTCATTCTTCGCGCATTCATCTGTCTATAACATCTCCTTCATTCTTCACTCATTCATCTGTTTATAACATCTCCTTCATTCTTCACTCATTCATCTGTTTATAACATCTCCTTCATTCTTCACTCATTCATCTGTTTATAACATCTCCTTCATTTTTCACTCATTCATCTGTTTATAACATCTCCTTCATTCTTCACTCATTCATCTGTTTATAACATCTCCTTCATTCTTCACTCATTCATCTGTTTATAACATCTCCTTCATTCTTCACTCATTCATCTGTCTATAACATCTCCTTCATTCTTCACTCATTCATCTGTTTATAACATCTCCTTCATTTTTCACTCGTTCATCTGTCTGTAACATCTTCATTCTTCGCGCATTCATCTGTCTATAACATCTCCTTCATTCTTCACTCATTCATCTGTTTATAACATCTCCTTCATTCTTCACTCATTCATCTGTTTATAACATCTTCATTCTTCACTCATTCATCTGTCTACAACATCTTCATTCTTCGCTCATTCATCTGTTTATAACATCTCCTTCATTCTTCACTCATTCATCTGTTTATAACATCTTCATTCTTCACTCATTCATCTGTCTATAACATCCTCATTCTTCGCTCATTCATCTGTCTATAACATCTTCATTCTTCGCGCATTCATCTGTCTATAACATCTCCTTCATTCTTCACACATTCATCTGTCTATAACATCTCCTTCATTCTTCACACATTCATCTGTCTATAACATCTTCTTCATTCTTTACCTATTCATCTTTCTTAAACCTCTCATCCATTCTTCATCCATTTATCTTTTTATAACCTCTCCTCCATTTTTCTACTACTATTCATCTTTCTTCAACATCTCCTCCGTTCTTCACATATTCATCTTTCTATAATCGTCATTCTGCACTTATTCATCTTTCTATAACCTCTCCTCTATTCTTTACCTATTCATCTTTCTAACACCTCTCCCCTATTCTTCACATATTCATCTTTCTTGCATCTTGTCTCACCTATGCTCTCTTCACACAGTCGACTTTTGTATCCAAACTTCCAGTCATTCTAAGATGTACTTTATCGCCATTTTTATTTGCTTAGCGTTAAATGTTTTAGCCTTAACTTGACATCCAGGTCAGAATGTCAGGCCCTGTTGTCTCTCATTAGCATAGATATATGCACATCTGCACAACAGGTCCGCTAGCACTGCTATGGTTGGGAGAATTCCGTAAAGTAATTTTTTTGGTGTGGTATTTGTTAAATATAGTTGTTTAAATTTGGAGGGGAAAGGGGCGGGGGGGGGGGGGGGGAACACGCAAGCGCTGTGCTTGAGAAGTCAGGTTATTGCAATGGTGATACATGTGGCGGACACATGTATAGCGGCTATGGATTATTGACATTTTCGAGTGATAAAGACACACACGCCTGTTAAATACACCATGCTACAAATGAATATCACAAACAAGTCGCCGACTGCTGGAGTAGTTTGATCACCGACAAAATGTTGCGTCTCTGACTGTGTGAATCATGCGTGGTGAATTGCTAACATTTTGTGTGGTGTTTTTTTCGGGTGCTCAAGTTTCGAATATTCAATTTTACATAAGTTCTCACTCCTAATGTCTCATTTTAACTTGCAGTTAACAATGTAAGTTTAACAATGTCTAAAGTTAACTTACTCCACGTATACACACTGAGTGCAATCTGAGCGACGTCTTTGGTATCGGTGCTGTTATCAAGAGCAAGTGAGAAGACCCGAAAACGTTGGTAGTGGTCTGTTAAAGTGTTTTTATGCACACCATCAGACATTTTTTTCTACTCTCCGTGTAACTGTTCGTGTAGAAAGACAAACACTTGAAAATAGTCTTTTTTCGGACATATGTTATTCATAACTGCCATTACACACTTTTTCAGGAAATCTCCGTCAGTGAATAGCTTCATATGCTCTGCTTTTAGTTTCGACACAGCATAACTTGCTCTTGTGTTTAATTCCGTCTCTATGCTCTGTATTTGAAGCACCAAAGATTGTTATAATAATCTATCCCAGTGGTCATTTCAAACTGAACCGAAAATACTTCAATTCACTGACTAACCAAATTCATGTCATTTTGGTTTCCCTGCACCAAATCATTGAACTCTGAGACGGCGCCAACGCGATGAATGCGTATACTGTATTAGGTTACGGAATGTACCAGTAATAAAAATTGCCAACCTAACCGTAGGGAGAGGGGTCGGTCAGTTTCCAGATATGGTATTCATGTTATACATTTTAAGATTTTAAAACTTATGCTCATTTATTTATGTGTATTTAAGTGCAGACAAATTGATGCAATAAATTAAATGCATATGGTTCTAGGACAGGCTCGAAGTAAAAACTTGAATTACTTTTATATGTGCATTACGGGTTAGATTTGTTTTTGAGGACTGAAGGTCCTAATGATTTCGGGATGCGGGCAGGAATCGACCTAAGGCGGCCGACCCCTTCAATAACTGAAATTGAACCAATCCGTTCTAGCGACACCGAATCGCCTGGCAACTAATGTAAACGGGTTTTTCCGTACTCTACTAATCGCATCTCGAACTGCATCAATAAATAATAATAATATCCAGGTATGATGGAGACAGGTAGTAGATATTTAATTATAAAGGTAAATGGAACACGATCATGTAGATACAAATACACCAATGTTGCTACGTATGATGCAACCGTAGTTATGTTGACATATATTATCTAGAACATGTCATATGTAATCGATATGTTACAATGTGTGTTGTATTTTAATAACTTATGAATAATTCACACATTGGTGTACTTCGATCATGAAGGGAGTTATGAGTCTCGTATATCGTGTGCCAGTTCGTGTATATGTTTTCAACATTAGATTGGCGTTTCTGATTCTGGTTTATTGTTTCGTATTTCGAGATCCCTTTAGATTATCGCGTGAAGTTACGGAGTTACGTGTTGTGAGGGGGTTTTACCTAAGAAAAAGTTTTGTTATAAAGGAATTCGTCTGTTTCCGTAAGGAAATTCACTTTTTAAACGGGAATTTGTCTGTTTTTGTGAAAAATCACTAAGGGACGGGTTTTTACCAACCATAAAGTACATAAAAACGCGTCATTTTCGAATTTCTTTGAAAGGGGGGGGGGTGTTGACACTCTACCAATTGAACCCCCACCCTCTTATGTACCGGCCTGGATGTTTGAGATAAGAAGATTTGACAGCTACGATGTTTGAGAGATCAGCGCAGGACTATTCTGGAAAAGGATTTGAACCATCCCCACCCGTGTCTTCGAACCGAAATTTTCATTGACTAATTAGACCTGTAATTTCCGTGGGTCACAAGCTAGATGAACACTTATGGGAATGCCCCCAGTGACGTAATGCGTACACCTAAGAATCCAGAATGTTTCATTCTTTTATTTTTCCCGCTATATATCCCTTTATGACGTGCAGCACCAGGGGTAGAAGTTCTCTGTAGACATCCTTTTTTGTGCTTCATATATGTTTGTTCTCGTTGACTTTTATTTATGTAATCTATATTTTGCATGGTCTGCCCCTGGCTTTGTATCCATCATGTCTCTACAACAAAGATAACTGAGGGGGCACTCTCTGATGGTAGTCTGGAAGCATTTGGAATTCACTTAATCTGTCTTCTGGTGTAATTGATGATTGGTATTGTGTTTGTTAGTATTCTGATGTTTATATTTCTGATTCTATCTCATATTTCATTGTTTCTGATGTTTTAATTTCTGATACTACATCCTTATGTCTCATTGAATGACAAAATGTGAAAATGCTACTATGTTTACGATAACAGTCATTGATATGATTGTGAGGTAACCATGATAACATTTGGCATATCTTATCGAAAATGACCTGCATACGCTTGCTATCTATCATAATGATACTTTTACAGCACAAATCTTAGTACAATCTAATTATAAGAACGTCGTTTGTGTACAAATACGTGTAGCAATGGCCGCTTTTAAACGAAACAAATACGTGCATTATTTAACTAAGCGAAATAACGATAACTACTGGCGGGTCCAGCGAAAAGACCCTGGAAGGCAGAGGGGGAGGAAGAGGGGGCTATGAGTAAATAGCGCGCAGATCTATACAGTCCTATCGACATTTTAATCTGAGTTCAGCGAGGTCACGAAAGCTGAAGGAAACTACGCATACTATTAAAAAGCTGAAATCTGGCCACTGCTCCCCTTAATGAACCATCGTTTGTACAGTAGAAATAATAAAATAATATACATAATAATTATATTTATATAGCAAACATCATAATACAGACTTGTCGTTTATATTAATCAATGAATCAAATGCCTTACCGAGTGGCGTAGGCGATCATGCTTCACCACATCTCTCTTGTCTCTTGTTAAGTTCAGTTGGGGACTTCGTTTTGTGCCACAGAGACAACCCATCCATAAATCTTCGGTGTCTTCCATTGTCTCTTCGCCCCTTGATCTTTCCGGTGGTTACTACTATCTAATTACTTCTTCTTTCGTTCACTTGAAACATGTCTATATCTGTAATTCTGTCTCCTGAATAAAACTCACTATCTTTTGTAGTTCATACAGTGTCCCATAGAGCTTTGATTCCAGTGTTGTTTCCTCTGGCCAATATGTATGCCTCAGCATTTCATGCTCAGAACACTCTTGTAGTATATGTTTGGCACTCTGTGCTGCCTGTCCACATGTACACATGGCCGTGTTGCCAATCTTGAACTTTGTATACATGTGACTGCGGAGTCGGTTGTGTCCTGTTCTGACACGTAGAATTATAACTTGTACTGATCTGTTCATAATGTGATACTAACACTAATACTTATAGAATAATCTATAAGAATTGTGCTTTATCAATAAAATAAATATCCATAAAAATGAATGTGGTTTATGTAATAGAAAATATAAACGAGTTTGTCAACAACGAACATTCTGATTGTTAACTCACGTATATCGATATATATTCATAACAAGCTTAATGTTTTTAATCGATGATTCTCCAAACACTAAAAAATTTAATGAAAAAAAAAACGAAACGAAACAATGGCACACGGTTCAAATGCAGCCACTTTAAGCGTGTTATTGACAGGAATAAATACCTGCAGTTAGCACCTTGCACGGCTGACTTCCTGTTATTGTTCACATTTAGCAAACACGTTCGAGAGCAGAGCTGACTGCAGATCAATGATTGAAGATTGGTTCACTTTGAAACACATGCCCTTACAGACACCAGTGTCCGAATCATTGTGAGACTGACCAATATTGTGGAGTGAAAATCAATCACCGTGCTTGTTCTTCATTGTCCCCACTTATTGATCTGACATCGAGAAGTTCCGCGCATGGATTTGTACAAGTCACGTTACATGTGATTCTAGATGAGGTCTCTGGACCGTACTTCCGGTAACGGTGAACGTCTGTATGACTTGTGGTATGGGAGGATCAGACCTTCAACTCCCAGAGATTGTAACAAGCTGAGACAATAATAATTAAGTAGAGAAAATGTAAATTATGTTTTGCAGTTTTATTTAACAGTTATGTGTACATACATTTCTTCGCCCGCGTGTTGCCGGGGCCCGAAAGAGAAGCAAAGAATAGGAAGACCGTTACATGCCATGTATGTTGTAGAAAGTGACTAAGATTTTCTAATCTGTAGAAGTTTGAGAATGAAAAAACAAAAATAAGATTTAACTTCTATACAACAGCCTAGCATGTGACATGACTTTATTGTGTGAAACCATTTCTCTTATGAAATACTCCCGCCATCACTTTATCTGAATAATGTATGTTCGTTTACCTACTGATTAGGAGACTATTTAAAACAGTGCGTACAACCGAGAGTTAGCTGTCTTCTTCTGTAGAAAAGAAGAAATTTCCACATGGCACGAAAATATACAAGAGCTCTATTGCGTGTAATTACTGCGAATCGTAACAACAAAATGCATAGCAGCTCTACCAAGAAGAGGGAGAAAATATAGCTAACATATATACATACTGCTTGCTACTTTTCAAATTGAGATGATCCGTGGAAACCCCCCCCCCCCTCCCCAGCCACTCATCCTAGATGAATGGAGACATACATAATTGATGAAGACTTACATCCTAGAGTTAAGACATATATTCTAGATGGGTTAGAACATACATCATAGTTTAGTGATTCATTGTAACTTATATATTCAATATTCTCGCATTTATTATTATTTTTTAACAAAATTCGTAACTATTTTGTCCTGCCCTATGTGACTTGTAGGTAGAATGACGATTTCAATCTGTGTAATTTATGCGGTACAGCGACTGTATTAATATGTTTAACTTATAAGGTACAATGAATGTGTTTTACTTTGTGTAGTTTATACGTGTAGTGTTTATCTAGTAATACAATAACTGTTCTAGTCTGTAGATTTGGTTATTTTATGACTTCTTTTCACCAATTCCCATGTCAAAAGAGTCCCCAGATTCCAGAACACATCGTGTAATGTCCACTCTAGTGACTTGATGACTAACCTGGCCCATAAGAGATACAGCTGAATGTGAAGAGGGATACACGAAAGGAGATACAGCGGACAACTGAATTCATAGAGGAAACAAATCTACCCGCACAGATCGATGCTCATAGGAAATTGATCACATATGACTTATTTGATGCATGATCCAGGAGTTTCCGTTTCACATATTGAAACCTAGATATCCGCATGTAGATTGTAATGAATTTAGCGTTTGCTTTACTTCACATCTGTCGTTTTCAAAATGTGAACATACTTTCTTAATCGAAAATGAGATTACATATATGATAAGTCGAGCATGAAATCTTCAGATCACAGCTGATATTTTGAACAAGCTAACCTTGAGTTGTAGTATCATGGTTGAATACACAGAGATCACATACTCATGTCTCCTCGTACTGGTAACATTACATATTTCCAGTTATATTGCTTACACACTGGCTATTTTATGTGTGTGCTTTTGTTTGTGGGAATGGAACGTCTGTTAATTTTCACAAGAGTATAGAATTATTTCAAGAAAGTATGAAAGGAATCGCACAATTTTATTTTGCCATTCATATTCAACCATAATATTTGACCGCTATTGCGTTATGCAGACATGCCAATGATATTTCGTACATTTCGTCTAGGGCATCACGGCATGAGCTTAGCAACAGATGCTTATCCTTGTTGATCTTTGTGCTGGTTGATGTTGTTCAAGTCTGCGTATCTTTTGCTTACACGGTTGTAGTTGTATGGGTGATTTATGTATAATTGACTTTCTGTGTGAAAGTCTCGCTACACGTTAACTGACGGACAAGGATATCAACTACTGAATTATCTTGAGCGGTGCAGTATCACTATTTTGAAAACGAAAGATAATATACCAAATAGTATTTAACAGAATAAAATCTTTTTAATATTGGCACTAAAAAACAATGTTTGGTTTACTCCTTTTTTTATAACCCAGTAGTGGACTTTTATTTCTTCGTGGTGCGCTATGTTTGGCAAGAAACTAGCTTAATTACAAATAAAGACAATTGGAAGCATATCCCATTCAGGACGTAGCCACCAATCCATAATTGTTTGGATGTAGTGATTATCTAGGCATTATAAATACGTTTAATACTTTGCCATTGCTTTTTGAACGGTCTTTTTTGAACGCACAATATATGCAGCAGGTTTCGAACGCTGCACTTTTATCGTCAAAGACGCGCACTATACCACGCCGTTACAGAGCCGGACATATGCTTAGAGAGGGTACAAAAATGGTTGTATAGATGAAGTTCTGTTGATCACACACGAGTAAAACCTCACTATATGTGCATGTTATATATTAGCGGTTTGATGTTTCGATGCTGGTAAGTCTGTTCAGCCACTAGTGAAGACATACGGACACCAGTCATTAGAATTGATATGTTGTTGTCTGTGTGTTGACCGACCGGTGTTGTTGTCTGTGTGTTGACCGACCGGTGTTGTTGTCTTTGTGTTGACCGACCGGTGTTGTTGTCTGTGTGTTGACCGACCGGTGTTGTTGTCTGTGTGTTGACCGACCGGTGTTGTTGTCTGTGTGTTGACCGACCGGTGTTGTTGTCTTTGTGTTGACCGACCGGTGTTGTTGTCTGTGTGTTGACCTACCAGTCTATATCATAGCAGCTTGAGAATATACACGTTGAAAGTCTGGACTAAAATTACAGCTTTTTTTAGTGATCTGGTGTGGTCGAGAATGGCATACGTGTTCGACTTAAGTTGCAAGGCGAGAAGGTGCCATCTGAGCCGACCTGGTTCAAATTCTTTGCTGCATGATTTTATGTTTTTGTCCACGTTATAAGAAGACCATCCGTAACTGCAGCAGTATCCACGTTGACCGAAAATTAACCGTACCATATAACAGGTTCAATTGTTCCGAACTTCCTGATATAAACTGTCATATTGTCAACATTACTTTACGTAAGAAATAAAGTAGAGTTGTGTGCAGGTGTTCAGGAGCCATTTCTTTCAATAGTGAAACGACGAAAACTAGCATGGTTCGGACATGTATGCAGGCACGATTCCTTGTCACAAACAATACCGCATGTAACTGTCGAGGGTCGAAGAAGCAGAGGGGGAAAAAAGACATGGACAGACAACATCAAGGAATGGACAGGGCAAGATATTTCTATAGCGAGGATAGAATTCGCTGGAGGACTCGGTGCTGAGGCATCCAATGTGGTACTCCTACGACCCTGAAGGGTTATGGACTGATTGATTGATTGTCAACATTTGTCTTATTGCATTCAAGTAAAGTGCAATCATATTGTTGACGTGCGCTCGAACGTGCCAAATTTGCACATATTTTATGGAATACATCGACTTTCTGTATTTTCTCTGTATCCCCCTGGCAAGATTTTGCAAAGCTAGCAGTTAAATGCGGGTCATTCGTTGCATTATAACATCTGGAGAGTGTGTGTCGATGTTAAACTGTGTGTCGTAATATCAAAGCGGAACAGGTTTTTAATAATGGCAGGTACTACTTATGAAGGCAATCCAAAAGATAAGAGCAATGACAGCCATGTATTTATCAAGTGCATGATCACGTGATGTGTTAGTGAGACCGTGGTCCGGGTCAAGTCTCGTCTTAAGTAGGGCAGGTAGAGCAGACAGTTTTACGCCCTGGGCTGAAATGTCACTGAACCATGAAGACTTTTATAACCTACATGCAATCTGTGCAGAATTCAAACCAGACAGCGTCGGTCATGTTGTTCATATTAGGTATACCTGGATCGAGGAGTCTAGGTTTGGTCTAGGAGAAAACGGGTTTAAAAAAAATAATTGTAAAGTGTGTAGATGCTGAGTTTATGTCAGGAACAAACAAGTAGAGACTGTCTTGAAGTGTGATTGTACGTCTTCATGCTAGGGTTAAACTTGATTCATTTTATTGGCCATTCGTCGTCCTAGTCCCTGGTATTTATATAGTCATGTAGACTCAAGAATGGTCATCCTTCAAAAGTGACGATATTGAACTTTCCGTGATTTTCATTGGTCACTATATGTATACATTTTTTCAGTTAATGGAAATCACTGGAAATCAACTAGTGTCACTTTTAAACGATGGAGACTGATGAAGCCACACGAATGTGCAAATGCCGAGGGACTTGCTCCGTATGTTATCAGGGTGCACTCAAGCCGTAAAGAGACGTGTCCCATAAAAATAGGCAACTCCACCATGGGAAAGGAGTCGAAGTCGAGTTCAGAGTCGAAAGGGTGTTCCATGGGAAAAAGTTTCCAGCAGTTCTCAACCTGTGAGTCGTGAACCCTTTGAGGAGGTCGAACGACTCATTCAAAGAGGCAG
Source organism: Meghimatium bilineatum (assembly GCA_034231615.1). Taxonomy (NCBI): domain Eukaryota; kingdom Metazoa; phylum Mollusca; class Gastropoda; order Stylommatophora; family Philomycidae; genus Meghimatium; species Meghimatium bilineatum. Next base: position 40,110,396 of record CM067298.1, read on the forward strand.
CCTAAGACCATCGGAAAACATATATTATGAAGTAGCACCGAAAATAATTTTATAGTTGGGGGTCACTACAACATGAGGATTTGTATTAAAGGGTCGCGGCATTAGGAAGGTTGAGAACCACTGATCTAAAGCGGCAATTATTAACTACAAAATAGTCTCCATCCACTACTCATCCACCTACCAAATATCATTGTTATCCATACATATTAGGACATCTACTTCAGACTTATATCCTAGCCAAAGCTAGAAGTCATTGTTCATTGCCAGTAATAACAGATAGATGATTCGGTATATTTTCCAGAAATTAAATCCATTATAAACATGAAATGGAAATCGAACTCTCCCATAATATCATAAGGGCGATGTCACTGAAAAGCTTGACAGAATGAACAAATAATCACGTTTACATTCATACCAGGCCACAACAGACTCAACCAACATTTGTATGGAAGGTTTGGAATAGGCGAGACTGATATGTGGCAATCTGCAGGAACCATGCACATTATTTCACAGAATTGCCAAACTGTTACATCACAATAATAAAACTGCTATCTTAAAAAATTCTGATAGACAAGCTCCACGGCCCTTCTATGAGGTTGTTGACCACAGAACCATTTATTAAAGAAATTCATATCAGCGTATGACTCCGACAGGAGAACGAGGAAGAAGAGGAGTCTGGGTAATATTACCATTAAATCTCCAACTGTCAATCATTTGTCCATAGACAGTATAAATAAATGATAAGCAAGTATTACAATTCCTCAACGTAATCGCTGCAATCGGAAAAAGACACGTCATAGAACATCCCACGGTAACTGAAATTCTCTTTATTCGTACCTGCTTGGATCAATTTATCTATATGTACAGGTAGATTATTTCTAAACATAGAAGAGTTCTGATTCCCCAATGTTAAATCTCGCCGAGTGACACGTGCAGTCTGTGACCGTCATTGTTGTGTTGATAGTTCTAGAACTGTATGTACCAGGTATCGCATATGTTTATGCTCACATTCATTCATGACATCGAGACATTCATGACATTAATTCATGATCAATGAGATTTCTACTAGACACACTGACATAGCGCACAATATTGAACTGTGGGGAGTACGTCTGTCTCAGAGTATCACTGCCGATACAATGTCTTTTACATTTAGGGAATAGTAACAACACGACAAGTATATTCCGAAGGTGAATCAGTTGAAAACCAGTGCCTTCGAAAAGTATTGAATATAAAATGAACATATTTTAAAACAAACAATTCATTGAGAGATGTTTTATAAGAAGACGCTGGAATTATATTGGCCATGTACTTAGAATGGATGAAAACATTTTCATAAACAAACCTTCATGTGAGAATCAAAAGTTATTACAGAAAAATATGTCGCCCAAAGAAACCACACAACAATAAAAAAAAAAAAAGAAAGCTCAATATTAAGTACAAAAAAAAACCCACAGCAAATACATCAATTAGTAATGAGAACTTGGAGACTCTCAACATGGAAAGAAATTACTATTACCATATGTGTCATCAGTGGGCCCCAAAAAAGAACTAAAAAGATTCCACTGGACTAACATGACATAATGTAATATAAGATATAGAGCCGGTATTTGGCCCAACGAAGATTAACATAGAGAAAAGCATCAATGAAGAAAAAATTCGAAAACTTCACCGGCGTCATCGTCCAAGTCAGACAACAAAACCCGTATGAACTGGATAGTGAAGATGGATATGAATGCACGGATGTATTAAAAATATCAATATCACAGCAACCTCGTCATTTACAACAGTTCCCATCGAGGTCAGCACAGTCAAGTGGTGATGGGGCTTAGTTCAGCCATCATGGGCTCGAAACTAAGACTGGTCCGGCAGTCCCATCCAAGCAGGACCACAGTCCAGCCTAAGTAAGCAATGTGTGAAAGAAGTACGACTAAAAAAAAAAAGAAGAAAGACAGAACTGCTCGTCTAGTCGTCTAGGATATATAACGCTGAAAACATTCAAATAAAAGATCGCAAACTCAGGTCTTACTTACTTCAAACTTACTCCAATATAAATGTAATAACAATTTCATGGCAAATATAGAAACATCAGTCATTTCTTGCTGAAACCTAATGTACTTTATAACTTATAATTATATCACATTCATGAATCTTGTTCCGATTTATCGAATGTAGCAGACGAAATTTGAGACAGGAAGCGGATCAGATATCACCTGTTAACTTCAGAATATCAAATTTCTCAATGCTTCCTAAAATACTATTGATTTATCCAGTGATCTGCACATAACGCCAATCTATACTATTTAATCATCGATCCAGCAGTTTATCCATACATGTAATACACCAAAATAGCCGTTCCCTGGCCCATACAGCCGTCAGAAATTACAAACATGTTAGAGGTTTTGTTTGGTATGATTCAAATTTGGACTCCCGCGAGTCAAGCTGAACCTCAAGAGAAATACCTGTCACTCTTACAGAGCGGCCCTAGTATTCTAGCGTTCTGTTTGTTATGTCAATGTTGAAAGCTACTCTGTAAACCCGCAGAGCTGGGGCCGATTTTCCATTAAATAACAGTGTGTACAACACATGAGTACGTCATAATTCTTGGTTGATTCGATTTATCCGTTTTTCAGGTTACTTTTTATAGCCAGTCTATTGAAAAAAAACACACAACAAAAAAAAAAAAGCTGCCGAAAATACTGATTAGTCAAGAATAGTGATCCAGACAAGGATTAGTGCACAGGTCTTATTTAATTCGAAGTCGGTCATGACAGAGTACATTTGGTGAGCGAGCTTTCCTTGATACATTTACTTTGTATATTTTTATCTCCGGTTATTTTATAAGATTTTTGCCGCAGTTCGATATGAGTTATGTGAGATGTAAAAATATACCATGAAAATAAATATCCAGTGTTGGCAACTACCTTACATGCTAGAGGTGTGACAACAGGGGCAACAACCTTACATGCTAGAGGTGTGACAACAGGGGCAACAACCTTACATGCTAGAGGTGTGACAACAGGGGCAACAACCTTACATGCTAGAGGTGTGACAACAGGGGCACACAGGGCAATATAAAGGGGAAAAAAAACTGGTTGGTAAGAAGCGTTGCCAACATTTAAGTACACGACATAATAACAACCATAACAGCGGACAACGTTTCAACTAAAACGTCTTCATCAGAACAAACAAACACCAACAAAAAAAAACAGCAACCAGTATTACATAAAGAAAGACATAGTATAATAGTAAAAGATAAGAGATCATAAACGTCGATAATAAAATACAGTGGATAAACGAAGGCACAAAAGTTGTGTGATAAAAGAGAACGAAAGAGGTAATCAATGACAATTTGCTTATCTGAATATGAGTTGTTTCCAGTACCGATTATAACAGAAATATACATAACAGTAACGTAGAAACAAGTAATGTTCAAAATTCAGATACGTGGAAAAGTCGTGAACAAGGTTCAACATCAGGACAGACAAAGGAAAAGTGTAAACATAGCGGAAGTTAAGGATTATTAACCTCTTCCACACACACACTCTATTGACACTCTCTTAAACACACACACACATCATTGATACCCTCTCTTAATACACAGTTGCAAAATAGCCACCAGCTAACAGACAGCTTAAATAACCACCAGCTAACAGACAGCTTAAATAACCACCAGCTAACAGACAGCTTAAATAACCACCAGCTAACAGACAGCTTAAATAGCCACCATCTAACAGACAGCTTAAATAGCCACCAGCTAACAGACAGCTTAAATAGCCACCATCTAACAGACAGCTTAAATAGCCACCAGCTAACAGACAGCTTAAAAAACCACCAGCTAACAGACAGCTTAAATAGCCACCATCTAACAGACAGCTTAAATAGCCACCAGCTAACAGACAGCTTAAAAACCACCGGCTAACAGACAGCTTAAAAAACCACCAGCTAACAGACAGCTTAAAAAACCACCAGCTAACAGACAGCGTAAAAAACCACCAGCTAACAGACAGCTTAAAAAACCACCAGCTAACAGACAGCTATAGGTGCATGCACATTTGATCTTATATTCACTGGTTCAGTAGATTCATCCACAAATCATATATACACCATTGATACATTCACACACACACACACACACACGCCGTTGATACTCTCTCTCTCTCTCTCACACACACACACACACAGTTGATACATAACCACAAGATAGCAGAAAACTATGGGTGCAAGCACATTTGATCTTATATTCAGTAGTGAACTAACAACTGAATGACACGTCAGCTCTAAAGCTGGTAATTGCCCAGCAATTCTGTTTGCACGTTGTGAGCACGAGGGTGCGGTCTATATCCACCTTCACGCGCGCTGGTTTGATAATGATGGTAAATCTTGTACCGAAGTTGCTTAGTGTTTGCGGGAACAAGTATGACAAATCTAGGTCGGTGACCTTTATTTAACCTTGAGAGTAGTGATGTTTAGATCCGGAAGTTGTCACTGAATGAGAAATTTTCAGTAAGTTGTGGGTGGTTGTTGTCATAGTTTTGATTCAACCCTCCGCCGAAAACTGATGTGTCTGGCCATTGACGCAAATAAAACTGCGACATAACGCATTTCCATTCTCTGGATTATATCCAATTGGAAATATAGTTCGACCATGGTTCTGCTACAAGAGTGATCCAACGGGAGTTTGAGAATGAACGCTGAACAAGAAGAAGAACAATCGAACATCATTGGCTATTTGTCACATTTTCTGATCAGTTTGGTAACTACTAGCAGGGAATACAGCCGTCGTTGGCAGGATCGTGCGGTAGATTTTGGCAGTATGCACAATTCTTCAAAATGTCGACCATTTAAAAGTTTGTACTTTGAAATGCCGCCCTTTAATTGTATTTTGATTGCTACCGCTTGATGCGGCGCCTCTGCATCATAGCACGGCACGGCACTGGCCGTTGGTGCAGCAAGTTCGTATACTGATGTATATCATTACGGTTACCGCAGTTCCATGTGTATCCTATTTGCTGTTACGACGACGCATGCTAGATACGTCATTGTATACGGTTATAGCGATGCGAGATGTATCATGCATTACTGTTACGCCGATGCGATGTGAATCCTGTTAACGGTTACAGCAACGCAATGTGTATCATGTAAACATTGCATCAGTGTTAGATAAATCCTTGTTACAGCAACGCAATGTGTATCATGTAAAAATTGTATCAGTGTTAGATAAATCCTTGTTTCCGTCACAGCGATTGATCCACTCAAACGTTGATGCGGAAGTCAGATTTGTGATAACTGACAGTTTAACCGATATACATAAAGAATATGAAATCTTCTTTTGCGTTTGTTCTCAAGCTCCTGAAGAATAGCAGGATGCAGTCCGGATAATGGAATGTGCTTTGTCCTCGTTTCCAGTATAGATATAATATCTGCTGTCTAAGACATTGGACTTCATCATGGCTTTTGCGTAACTGTGACCGTATATGGGTGGGACAGACAACTCCATAATAAAATTTCCTTAATCGCCTCTTAGGACATGCATAGAAGACAAAGTGTCGCTATTATTTCCTTCTTTTCTAGGCCCTTGGCAACCCACGGGCATAAAATATGTATGAATATTATTTGTAGGGTAGCCATTTCCCTTAGGTCCAAGAGTCGATCCCAGCGATGACGTCCTGTTTACCATTGAATTTTATTTTCTTACTGCGATTTTTTAAAGCTACGGAGCTACATGTTATCAGGCAGTGTGCCGCTTCATAGAGAGGGGCTGAGTCGAGACAGTTGGCAGTATAGAAGAATTAGTTAGGATCCCATTCGTTACGTTTTTGATTATTGTTGGGATTTGGTTGGTCACTGTTTAAATACTTGTAGCCTTGGCTATTTTTTACATGCGATTCTAATTATGTAAAATAGTGTCCAATCGAAGCCCAACAATAATCAAAAAACGTAACGAAAGGGGTCCTAATTAATTCTTTTGGAAGGTCTTTACTGAAGACGATCATATAGGGAAACCCAACTACAATGAATCAATTCCCAACGCCATTTGAGCCGTATTACTGGAAGCTGATGTAGTTATTGTAGGTATGGAAACTGACGCATGTGGAAGTTACTGATGAAGTTAATGTATGTATGAATGCTGACGCAAGTGGTGAAGTTATTAATATAGTTAATATATGTGTGGATGCTGACGCAAGTGGAAGTAACTGAATTTGTTTTGCATGGTGGGTAAAGTGATACGGTAAAGGTAGGTCCTATTCCAACAACCTGCCGTCAGGGATGAAGATATCTCTTCCTGTACTAAGCCGCATCAACTATTAGGTGGGGTTGGCCATTTCCCTTCCTTGCTGTCTTTTACCTCCCCTAACTCATGCATCAGGTATCCATTTACAGCTGGGTCAACTGGAGGAGGGGTCGTGTCAGACGAAAATTCAGGATCCATTTTTTGTGGTCTGGACATGGTATCGAACATCTTATGCTGTAACACGGCGATAGTAATCAAGCTCACTATCAACTAGATTACTGCGCCCCTCTCTATATACTCGTAATAGGCGCTGGTGTAAATGGTGCATATAACTGATAGATGATGTAAAAAAATGGATGATGGTCATGATGGATATAATGGGTGATAATGTTAATTATGGATAAAACGTGTAATGATTTTTTACGTGATGATGGTGTATTGATTGATATAATGATATATAGATTCCACTAATGTAAATGTAGAAAACATTTTATTTTTTTGTGGGAATGTTATGAACACAATTCCTATAGTTACAACTGGAGAAGTGGCAGTCTATCTATTCGCTAAACCCTTTGTTACCTTTCAACGTCAGAGGTAGAAGAGTTATCTGAAGACGGCCCTCGTGAGTGCTGAATATATTCTAGAATTTGGCGCCTCTTTTATTTCAGAGGTCCATCGTTTTCGTGGTGGGCCTCTAGGTCTGCCTTCACTGCATCTAAGCATAGCTTGCTGTGGCATGCTGTCTGATGGTTGTCTGCTGATGTGTGCAAACCAATTGATCTGCTGTCTCTTAATATATTCTAAGATTGGGGTGGCGCTTGTTTTTCTGTCGAATGTCCTCATATTTCACTTTGTCTCTTAGCGATATTCCTAGGATTCTGCGCAAGCATGCCATTTCAGCTGTCACAAGTTTACGTTTGTCTTGTACTGTCGTTGTCCATGTTTGGAATTGGTAACATAGCGTTGGCATAATAATTGTTTTGAACAGTGTTATTTTGGTATTTACATCTACATTTTTGTTTCTGAAGATTAGTGTCATTTGCCCTAGTGCTTGGTATGCTTTACTACATCTATTGTGTATTTCTTTGCGGCTCTTACCGTCTATTGTTATATTACTTGCTAGGTATGTGAATTCTGTCACCTGGTTAAGTCTGTTGTTTCCAATATATATGTTGGTGTTTCTTTCTGTTCTTCCTATCTTCATTACTTCGATCTTTTCTGTATTTATCTTCATGTTGTAACTGCATGTTTGATGTAATCTATATATCTGTCGGTGATGCAGGGAAATACTAATAGTTGGAAATCAGACCAGTAATCTCCAGTGATATATATCATAACACATATCCGTATACGTCACTCATTGTTATATAATTCATGATCTTTAGTTACTGCTTTTTGTTCTTTACATATTTCTTTGTGGATATGACTGTAAACGATGGATGATCAGGTTCAAGTGACGACTAACTTCTCTCATACAATTTTAATAACTTTTGATGATTGTGTGTTTCGTATTAAAATGGTGTCTGCAAGTGAGAGGTTGTTTAGTATTAAGGCTCCTACGTCCTTTGGAATAAGTGCTAAACATTCTCGTAGTCCAGCACGGCCATGGAGGTACTCCTCTGCTTTGTGTGTCAAATCTATCTCTGTTACATAGTGCCACTATAATGTTAGTGCGTGATATGATGACATTGTGTGCACTGGACCTACTAATGAAATAAATAAACATCATTAACAGAGCATTGGAACAAGGGAAAGTGCAGGAAGAACATTATTCTTCATGAACATGATTTTTTTGTTCCAAAAAATAGTTGTACTTGTATATGTTCTTTTCAAAAACGCATGTTTTAAGTGCTATTAGCGATACTCTGTGCAGGCGGCGTGTCGCTTCTTTGAGAGAAACGTAGTAAATATATGGGGTAACTGAACACAAAGCACATACATAAAAATAATCGTGACACAGAGATTACTCAAAATGACCACTATGTAGAAAATGATTAACTGTAAAGGACCTACTATCTCGCACATAAATTCTCCATAACCACGAGATGTTGCAAGATATAATGTTACAATTGCACGAAATAATAACAATTATATGAAGTACTCCACACCGAAGACGGATGTGTCGGATCATTGGCGCAAATAAAAATGGCTACACAACGCATTTCTATTTTCTGGACTTTAACCTGCTGGAAACCTAGTAGGACCATCATTCTGTTATAAGGGACATCCAGCGGGAGTTTGAGAAGGAACGCTGAAGAAGAAGATATGAAATAATCAATTTTATAAAATAATCATACTTTTGTAAAATAACCACAACAAGAAGTGATGACAATTATATTAAATACTAACAATTATATAAAGCAATCATTTACAATTAAATGAAATAATGACACTTATTTAAAGTAATCACTTACAATTACCGGGTATATGAAATAATCCTAGTTTTATATGAAGTAATCATAATTATACGAAGTCGGCACTTAATAATCTGTATGGTGTCATTCATTCAGTGCATCACATTAATATCTTATATTTTCTTACTTTATAAACACAAGAAGTTGGTGATATGTGTTATTAATGTTTAGAAAGTAAACATTTCACAAACTTGATAAGCTGAAGTCGGAAGTTTATCTAGTGCATGTTCAAAAAACAAAATCAGTGTGTGAATCCCATCTTTAGGTACAACTTTACGAAAACCAGAGCACAGTTGATGAATGTTTGGAGTGAGAAGTTTACATTGAATTTTATGTACACAGTCTGTAGTTTATCTAGAATTTTGTCTGTATCGCTCAAGCTGTGTACGTCTTCTTTCTGTTGCAGATGCGTGTGGTCTTTCAGACATGAATCATATTGAGAGCATCCAAGAAAAATCACAGTGTGCTTTGGAGGAGTACGTCCGTAGTCAATACCCTAATCAACCTACCAGGTGAGCATATTTTTCTGTCTAGTTTGAATGACTAAATGAATTAAATCGTCGTTATTAATTGTAAATATGAAATTGTGTTAATGTATGAATAAATATTAATATCTGTAGCCACCAATAATGATGTTGAAAGTCTGTAGCAACCATCTTCGTTGCGCAGACGGTACTTGATGTTACTTATGGAGATTTGATAAATATCGAGTAGTTTAGCTTAACAACACTTTAACTGACCTTGTCTGTGCAGTTGATATCACAATCTTAAACTCTATTCATCAACAAACACAAGATATAACCAACGAACTATGCACAATAGCAATTCAGATTGGCCTCCAGATCAACACATCCCATATAGGCTCAGTGACCCAAAGCCATGCTGAAGTCGGATGTGTCAGGCCGAAAGGCGCAGATATCTCAGCAATTCTGTAAACAATGACACAACGCATTCCGTTCTCCGGACTGCATCCTGCTAATATGCAGGAGTTTGAGAACGAACGCAGAAGAAGAAGAAGAAGATACATTTTATAAAAATAATAACATGCTCAAATGGTGCATATATATTACCCTAGACCAGTCTAGACGCATATGTTGTATACATTTATAAATCTATACACTCATATACTGTTGCCCCGATCTTGTATTTGCGATATAGTGGTAACGCAGTATGTTATGGTTTTTTCGTAGTAGGAAAATGATCACATATTCCTGTATGCTGGTGATAGCCGTCATTATTTATTTCATCTGTGTGCTCATGAGCCAACTTTGATTTGAGAGTGGCTTTAGTTGTTGATTTGACTGTGTCCCATACCGCGCCTCTCACCAGTAGAAAACCTATAGGGAGGAATCCCTTTCGCCAGTAGAAAACTGTAGGAAGAATTTCTTTCACTAGCAAACATACAGAAACAATTCCTCTTGACAGTATAAAACCTATAGGGAGGAATCCCTCTCACCAGTAGAAAACTATAGAAAGAATTTCTCTCACCAATAGAAAACATACATGAATAATCCATCTCGACAGTTGTATACCTATAAGAGGAATCCTATCACAGTGTGAAAAGAAAACTATAGCAGGAATCCCTGTTACCAGTATTCCTCTCACCAATAGAAAACGTATACGAGGAATCCCTCACCAGTAGAAAAACTATAGGAAGAATCTATCTCACCATTAACAAAACTATGGGAAGAATCCCTCTCACCAGTAGAAAACTATAGGAAGAATCTCTCTCACCAATAGAAAACATATAGGAGGAATCCATCTCACTAGTAAAAAACTCAGAGAAATTCCCACTTCTCCAGTAGTGGTTTACTATTATATTAGTAGACTGAGTATAGGAACAAGCCCTCTCGCCGGTAGAAAAACTATATGAAGAATCCCTCTTGCCAGTAGAAAAATTATAGGAACAATTCCTCTTACCAGTAGAAAAACTATAGGAAGAATCCCTCTCACCAGTAGTAAACATATCATAGTTAAATCATAGTCACTACGTAGAAAGTAACCAAATAATCACTACATATGAGGTAGACAAATCATAGTGACTTCGCATGAGATAGTCATATCATATATATCACTTCATATGAAGTAGCTAAATCATAGTCGCTGTGTAGCAGGTAGAAAAATCATAATTAAAGACAGCCTCACTTCAAATTGGAATAACAAACGCCCAGATGAAAAAAAATGACCGCTACTATCACACATGACTATGTGATGATTCTTCCGACTACGAACAGGACATAACATACTGGGTTACTACCTATATCACAAATACAAGATCTGCACAATAGCATTTGAGTGTATAGATTTATAAATCTATGTAACATACAGGACTGTTAAATACTAATGGCATTGAAAATTTATACTAGTCTTTGGCCAGTGCAAGCCTGCTTGCTCGGGACAGAGAAGCGTTCATAGTATCAATGAAGATAACGTTCTCCAACGAATATGTCACTTTATATATATATATATATATATATATATATATATATATATATATATATATATATATATATATATATATATATATATATATATATATATATACGTCTAGGGTAATATATGTATGCATAATTTGAGAATCAATAATTATGTTTATATAGCTTATAAGTGTTTAGATTTATCATGTTTGTGGCATAAGCCTAGACTACTATACATTTATCATGTTTGTGGCATAAGCCTAGACTACTATACATTTATCATGTTTGTGGCATACACCTAGATTACTATACATTTATCATGTTTGTGGCATACACCTAGATTACTATACATTTATCATCTCCAAAAGCATCATCAAGTATGTCGTCTCCGCAACAAATGTTTTCTACAACGAACCTTCATCATTATAGATGGAGCAATCTTATACACTTTATTCTTTCCATCTTTACAAGATGATTCCTTCGCATTTCTATCACTGCCTGCCCCTTACTCTCTTCCACTACACTCTACTTTCAGGTCTTCAGCAAGGTGTCATGTATCTTTTAATATGTCCAACATATTTTATTTATTTTATTTGTATATCCTGTAATAGTTCTTTATAGAACTATTATAAATGTGTTGAACCCTTCTTGTTGCATTCTCTTTCAATGTTCTCCATTGATATATATCACCTGTCTTTTAGCTGTGTGTTCGTTATACATGCTTCTGAGCCACACATTAATGTATAGTAGATGTAGCACTTTATAATTGTAATGTTCAACTGTTTATTTGTTTGGATGTTATGTCTCCTCATGTCATGAAAATACTTCTAGTCATTTTTATTCTCATGGATATATGTAGATGTTTAATACAGTGTCCAGATAGCATCAAACAATCAGAGATGATGAACAACTCTGTTTATTAAAAAAAAGTCTTATCTTGTATTTCTAAAGTTGTGGTCAATGTTTATATAAAGTATTACTTGTGAACTGAGATCTGTAAAATGAAATCAAAACACTACGTTTCATTCAGAGTTCCTTACACAATGATATTTATGTTTCAGATTCGGAAAACTGCTGCTCCGGCTTCCCTCTTTACGGACAGTGAGTGCACAAGTTATAGAACAGCTCTTCTTCGTACGGCTCGTCGGTAAGACACCAATAGAGACCCTTATCCGGGACATGCTTCTCAGTGGAGGTTCATTCAGTTGGCCCTACATGGCTATACAATGACTCCCGAGCCACACCTGGGCCACAGGACACCGTTAGCATCACATAGTGCAATGACTAGATCCTAGTTATCTGTTCCTGGTAGTCCCTCCCAGCGAGTGTGGCGATACTGCATGTGTTTTCCTGGATTTGAATTATCCACTTTGGATAAGACATTATAAACTCGATTCTGGGATTCAAGATCGAATAAAGAAGATTCTGCACTAAAGCTCATTGATCTGTCTAGACCAGTTTGTTACCACAAGCCAAACATTTACTGACTCCATTCAAAGGACAGAACATACATTTGCCAATATGATAACACTGACATCGAACTTCATGATATAAACTTATATCCAGAATATATAAAGTTATTAGTGTGTTCTAGATCCATTTCATGATCAAACTTTGCTGCGAAAGTGACTACATATTGATCGTTTCTGTTAGTGTGATAAAGGCTCAGATAATGATTGTTTCGGATCAAGAGTTACCAAGTGCAATGACCATGATAATTAAAGTTACGCAGTTACGTAAAAGTGGATAAATTAATGTTACCGTGTAACCAGACTTTTCTGCTTGTACTTTATCAATAATAAATACTTCTTCAGCTGTGTTTTTACCGCAGTTTGAGATTTGTTGTGATTGACACCTGCTGGACAAAGTTTGGTCCACTTGACATAGTTTTGTTTCTCTCATAAATGCTAGTGGCGTCATACACGTCATACTGCCTTGACCTTTCTATCAGCAATGTATGGTGGCTGTTTGATATTTCCCAGTGACATTAAGAATTTTGTTATTTCACCCTAGAGCCACTAATCTTGTCTTTGACACACGTCATGTGACTAGCATTTCAACTAAATATGATGGATAGGTACTAAACATAATGAACATTGGTACACATACAATAATATATATGGAGTGACCATGTGATTATGTTCTTTGTGAAATTAGTTGTGTATATGCCACCGTATATTATACAATGATCAGCACAGACATATACAATTTATTTATTGAGCCCTACTTACAAGATAAACTAATTAACACAAAATTTCATGATAAAATTATTGAGATAGACTCATGATATTCTACCCTAATTGAGAGCGACTTTCATCACATTCACTGATGACTTTCTTGATACACACTGTTTGAGGTAGAATTTCTGAAACACACTGATTGATGTCAGCTTTCGTGATGCATTGACAAACATCCATGATGCACAGCTGAGATTGACTTCCAGTGAATATAGGTTATTTAAAACACAAGAACTTTCATCATTTTTATAGAAGAGTGATCTCATATAAATAGCTTTATGTGTTAAGTAATTATTGACAGTGTTGGCATACTCAGATTACAGAGTACTGTCAGTGACCGTTGGACATATGATGGGAAGACAAATGGTAGAATATCGTTAGTGACAGTTCGAATACAAGGAGGACAGATGGTAAAATACCAAGTGACAGTTGGACATATGATGGGAAGACGATAGAATACCGTTAGTTACAGTTCGAATACTAGGAGGATGACAGATAGTAGAATACTGATGGATTTTTTATGTGAGATTTAATGAGAGTTTGAAGTTGTAGAGGTGTAAGAACTGACCTCTACTTTGGTACATAGATCTATGCAAATGAGCACGGCGGTATATACGTCTTCCGTATGGGGAAGATTCTACCTTTAAAAGAAATGCTATTTCCTTCTTTTTGTTGGCAATTCACTGTTTTTCGTGGTATTTTTGGTGCCTTTGTGGAAAAACAATTGAAGGGAAGAGAGATTTTACACGCTATTTGGCTTTCTCCCTAATACTGAATGTCATGTTCTGATTTTCTAACGGGGAAGGGGGGGGGGGGGTTAGGCTATTGACATGTAAACTTGAAACAGAATGCACTGTATAATGACAAAGGAGATAGTGACAGCTGATAGATACTTGCTGCACGTCTGAAAAGACATTTAACAGTACACTATGGCACAAGTGTTGCTGACATTCCTTGTACATATTGTGGAAGACTTTTGTGGATAAGATCGCTATTTCTAGCCACATCCACCTTCGACATGTATTTTAGTGCATACACCCTCTTATAGCATCACAGTAACACTATCATCTCGAAAGATGGATATGTGCTATGTATACCCTTATAGCATCACAGTAATACTATCATCTCGAAAGATGGAAACGTGCTATGTACACCATCTTATAGAAGAACAGCAATACTGTCATCTCGAAAGATGGATATGTGCAATGTACACCATCTTATAGCATCACAATGACACTATCATCTCAAAAGATGGAAACGTGCTATGTACACCATCTTATAGCATCACAGTAATACTATTAACTCGAAAGATGGAAACGTGCTATGTACACCATCTTATAGCATCACAGTAACACTATCATCTCGAAAGATGGATATGTGCTATGTATACCCTTATAGCATCACAGTAATACTATCATCTCGAAAGATGGAAACGTGCTATGTACACCATCTTATAGAAGAACAGCAATACTGTCATCTCGAAAGATGGAAATGTGCTAACATCAATTGCTGGAAAACAATATTCCAAAGAGAGCTCTTAAATTCTCAAAGTAGCCTCCAAACTTGAAAACAAAATTTGTACTCCTATTATATGTATGTATTTATTATATGAATCAACTCAATACATTATTGCGTATAAATGTATGTATTATAACATACTACAAATAGTTTATTGTTTAAGAATAAAGCTGCTTTGTTAAAACTTGTTTACTGCGATTATTTTATGAGTTTAACATTTTAGCTGACCACGAAACACCAATGAGATGAAACACAAATGAGATGAAACACCAATGAGATTAAACACCAATGAACGTACAACTTATCAAAATACTTATATTAATCCTTTTTAAAAAAATACTTTAGTTAATACTTTAGCGAATGTTAGTTCCATTTGGTTATATTAGAACATTTGGCTATTAACAATAAGGAAGATGGCAACTCTGGTAACCCTGCTCCCACGGTCTTCGAAAAGAGTAATAGTTAAATATGAGAATCTTAATTCCAAAACTAAACATTATGATGTCACGAACATATTTTGACTATAGCGCCACTCACTCACATAAACTACAGTTAATTCATTTTCGTTGTGCCACCTCTGGGAATATCTTTGGGAGCCGCAACCGGAAGATACGAACTGGGTGCTTCTGAAACATAATTCAAGAACACTGAAATTATATTATAATTATAGGAATATAAAACAAGAACACTAAAGGTATATAATGATGGCGATGAATATATAACAGTAGCACAAAATTACGATGGTTAACCTATCATCATAACTTTTGACCAACAGCTAATTTCTTTGAACCACTTGTGGCTCTACATTGTTTCACAAAATGCATTACCACAGTAGTGCATATTTGCACAATGATACCGGGTGGAAAAAAAACACCAGTGGGTAAATATTGGTGTTTTCAAACCAATTTATGTGTCTGTTAGGCGGATTTATTATTAATTTATAAATTGGCCCTTGAAAAAAAACCTAAAAATAAAATAAAATCATAAATCATGGCAGACAAACTAATGACAACGCTAAATATTATTTATCATTCGAGGAACTGATGACAAGGAAAGGATGTCGTCAAATCTTTGATGTGAGCATAACACATGTTCACAACCATAACACATGTTCACAACCATAACACATGTTCACAACTAACACTATGAAACACCGAACAAATCCGTACCTTTGGTGATGGAAATAAAAGGCGATAAAGTTTAGACTTTGATCGAAGCAACTCTTTTGATCAAAGGGCTAAAAAAGAAACTCTTCAGATCTTCCATCTATCAAATATGGTCAGATCTCATTCGAACAACTCTGAATTAGGGCCCCCCTGATCAAAGAGGTTGCCTACTTCTGAATATAATAAAAGTATTATTATCTGTCTTCGTCATGTTCTCTATTTCATCCAGCTTTTTTTTTTGCAACAGAAATTATTAACTTTATAGCAAAAAATGTTATTCTGTTATCGAATTTGGCGCCCTCTAATGACATCCAATACACGTTTTTTCACAGATCCGTCATTCCCCAATCTTTTGTAACATTTCATCTATTCCTGAACAAACAGTTATCGCTCAAATCTTCATTAGATACATATTGAACAGAAATGATAAAATACACCGGTTATTATTACTATTATTATTATCATTATTATTGTATTTTCTCGTGAAACTTCACATTTTTATGTACTTGTGAAAACTGTACCAATATTACATATGAATACACATGTATTCATATACAGTATTTTCATTGGTACACTTCATCATTCAAGCTAGCGGTAAATTACATGTAAATAGTGCATCTCATTCCTCATATTTATAGAACAGTATTCGTACGTTGATATAATATGCCTAATTATCATTATTTATTAGTATTGCTGTTAATGGCCCACTTGTGTTTTTTATGTGTTTATGAAGTGTTTTATTTTCGTTATAAATATTGGAGAATAAATTTAACTTCCATTTCTGAAAAGGCTACATTTGTTGTTCTGTTCTGTTTTGAGTTATATATTATTTTTGTATATTATCTCAATTGTTTATTGTTTCTTTCCAGGTGGGTGGTGACACTACTGGTCCTCGCTTGAAGTTAAGCATAGGGGTGGGAACTTTACATTTTTAGTCTTAATGTGTCTCATCAGTTGTATTATAACCATGTTTTTTCAGATCTTTGAAAAAAAAAAAAGATTCATCACTTTCATTGTCTTCCTCTGTGTCTATATAAAAAAATCATCACTTTCATTGTCTTCCTCTGGGTCTATATAAAAAAATATCACATTCATTGTCTTCCTCTGTGTCTATATAAAAAAAATATCACATTCATTGTCTTCCTCTGTGTCTATATAAAAAAACATCACTTTCATTGTCTTCCTCTGTGTCTATATAAAAAAAAATCATCACTTTCATTGTCTTCCTCTGGTTCTATAACATGATTGTGTTTTATTGTATGCACTTGTATGGAAGCAAGTGTTTGTCATTCTCATATGATAAAAGCATGTATTTATGTCTCTTAATATATTTAATGCTTGAAGTCATTCATATTCACATTCTGTCATCATTTCACAAGCTGTCTAATCTGTTAAAGTTTACAACTTTCTTAAGCATCTGTTTTAAAATTTAGCTTCTTTTTGTATGAAGATGTCAAAGTCTAACACTAGAAATGAGCTTTTTGTATGAAGATGTCCGTGTGCAAGTGTCTACAACACTAGAAATGAGGTTCTTCTTGTATGACGATGTCAGCGTCAAAGTATTGCACTAGACATTAGCTTCTTCCTGTATGAAGATGTCCGTGTGCAAGTGTCTACAACACTATAAATGATGTTCTTCTTGTATGAAGATGTCCGTGTGCAAGTGTCTACAACACTATAAATGAGGTTCTTCTTGTATGAAGTTGTCCGTGTTAAAGTATTGCACTAGACATTAGCTTCTTCCTGTATGAAGATGTCCGTGTGCAAGTGTCTACAACACTAGAAATGAGGTTCTTCTTGTATGAAGATGTCCGTGTCAAAGTATTGCACTAGACATTATCTTCTTCCTGTATGAAGATGTCCGTGTGCAAGTGTCTACAACACTAGAAATGAGGTTCTTCTTGTATGAAGATGTCCGTGTCAAAGTATTGCACTAGACATTAGCTTCTTCCTGTATGAAGATGTCCGTGTGCAAGTGTCTACAACACTATAAATGATGTTCTTCTTGTATGAAGATGTCCGTGTGCAAGTGTTTACAACACTATAAATAATGTTCTTCTTGTATGAAGATGTCCGTGTGCAAGTGTCTACAACACTAGAAATGAGGTTCTTCTTGTATGACGATGTCAGCGTCAAAGTATTGCACTAGACATTAGCTTCTTCCTGTATGAAGATGTCCGTGTGCAAGTGTCTACAACACTAGAAATGATGTTCTTCTTGTATGAAGATGTCCGTGTGCAAGTGTCTACAACACTATAAATGATGTTCTTCTTGTATGAAGATGTCCGTGTGCAAGTGTCTACAACACTAGAAATGATGTTCTTCTTGTATGAAGATGTCCGTGTGCAAGTGTCTACAACACTATAAATGAACCTCTTCTTGTATGAAGATGCCCAAGTTTGGTACTAGTCACAGAGTGTTGGTAGAAAATTACTCTATGTATTTTGGCATTTTGATTCTCGAGACTTGCAGCTCTGTTGAGAATATTGCCTAGACATTTAAACTGAAACTTTTTCACTATGATATTATTTATTTGTATGTTTAATGAATTTGGCATCTTTTCTAATCTTCATAGCTTATATCTGGTGTAATGTTATTTTCTAAGTTGTTCCTCTTTCATTATTCTATATATGGTATACATTAAAAATCAGAGGTGATAAATCCCACATATCTGGCATACATCCATTTTTGTTACAAATATGTCTATAAATACATCTCTTGTTCTTATAAATAACACTTGCATATTAACTAACGATTGCTCTCTGATGCCATAATTTTCTAAGTTTCTAAAATAATGTTTCTGTCTACATAGTCCAACACTTTTTATTATTTGACAATATAATAGAATATGATAAGAGAACCTAACACACTATTAAATATATTTTCCCCTCAATAATGATTGAAGTATTGTCATGAGTAAGTCAAATCAAATATATGACATTTTTTCTGATTAAGTCAATAATGATTGAAGTATTGATATGAGTAAGTTAAATCAAATATATGACATTTGTCCTGATTAAGTCAATAATGATTGAAGTATTGTCATGAGTAAGTTAAATCAAATATATGACATTTGTCCTGATTAAGTCAATAATGATTGAAGTATTGTCATGAGTAAGTTAAATCAAATATATGACATATTTCCTGATTGTCAATAATGATTGAAGTATTGTCTTGAATAAGTCAAATCAAATATATGACATATTTCCTCATTGTCAATAATGATTGAAGTATTGTCTTGAATAAGTCAAATCAAATATATGACATATTTCCTGATTAAGTCAATAATGATTAGGGGTGTACCGGATTTCGGGTCCGGCTCCGGTAAATCCGGAATCCGGCCATTTTTACAAATCCGGCTCCGGTCCAATTTAGGCCGGATTTGTGTTGCCTAGTCAGGTGATTTTTCTGTACATGTTTCATGAGGTCAAGCACAGTAGTACTTCCAGTTTACTATTTCTCGCTGATGTAAATAAGCATTTTAAGAAGAAGAAAAAATTCATTTTGAATTTTAATGGTACATTAACTTAATGAGTTCGTGGGACTTGAATATTTCGAATTTTCGTAAATTTCTTTGGTCCTGCCGATAAAAGAAAATGGGATCAAAATATAAGTCATACAGCGCAGTTTGGGATTACTTCAAGGTTAAAGACGATGATTCAGCGAAGGTAATATGTAAATTTTGTGTCAAACAGTTCTTGCGAGGACGATCAGATCGCCCCAAAAACTTCTCAACATCATCAATGCAGACACATTTGCGATCGATGCACAGGAAAAGCTATGACGAAATGATGGAAAAGAATGCATCACTGTAGGCCATTGTATTGGCGACCACATCTATGATGAATCTGGGATCGTGTTTGCACAAAACAAGCAGCAGTACCCAGCAGTCCATTATGCAGACATGGGATGGTCAAAATTTGTGACATTACAATCCCAATGCTAAACGCATTCATGCTGCCGTAGCCCGAATGATAGCCATAGACACAGAGCTTTTTCAAGTAGTTGAACGACCAGGTTTCTGAGAGCTGATACATACAATGGAAAAAAGGTATGAATTGACTTCAAGAAAGTACATTGCTGAACATGTACTGGCCATTGGTTAACAGACTCATTCGTTCACCGCAGTGTAGTCTTTCATTGTATAGCATGTGATGAACATCATACGGCCACAAACTTGCTTGCACATTTTGAAATGATGCTGGATGAGTGGTCAATTGCATGTGAGAAATGCCATAATGTTGTGAGAGACAATGCATTTAACATTGTCAAATGCTTTCGTCAAGTGTTGGATGTTTTGCACACACGACACACACACACACACTGCATCTGTGTGTGCGAGATGGTCTTTTGAGTCTAACATCATCGGTACTGGAAGAAAATTGGTAGGACATTTCAAACACTCTTTTTCAGCAACAAGTCGTTTGTATGAACTTCAAAGGAAATTAAACCTACCACAACATCAGCTTATCCAGGACGTGACAACACGATGGAACTCAACGTTTTATATGCTTCGACGTCTGTTAGAACAACAGAGCAGCATCAGTCTGCTAGTTAGTTTGTTCCTTTCGTGCCGCAAGCGAAACATAGGGCAGAAGTTTTGGTTCTCCATATGATGCCGTCCGCTGTCTGTAGCTTTAGTTCCTGGATAGTCTTACAACCTATTAATTCCCCTTCTTTAAGAATAGTGTTTTAAGGGTTGTTTTAGGTTATCCTCTTTTTCTTTTACCCTCAGGTGACCACATAAGGGCTTGTTGGTTTATTTTGTTTACATCTAGTCGTAAAACGTGATCAAGGTATTTTCATCTTCGTTTTCTTATGATGTTTGAAACATACGCTTGGTGAAACATAATCAGTCTGTATTGTGTTGAAATTGTTTCGGTAACTGGGCTAACGGCACAGCAGTGGGCAGTAACGGAGAATGTGGTAGCTACTTTGGCACCATTTGAAGTACTCACATGTGAAATAAGTGCAGCTCAGGCATCAATATCGGTTGTGATCCCATTAGTGAAAACGCTAATGGCTTTCCTCCAAAAGAAGGTAGTGATGCTGGGATCAAAACTATGAAAGCAGCCCTGTTTGAAGCTGTTAGCAGAAGATTTGCGGACAATGAATTTAACTGTATTTACACCTGTGCCACACCACTTGATCCAAGATTTAAGCTGTGTTTCTTCTCCGAACGTGGCAGGAATGATGCACGAGCCCATCTGATGTTAGTAGCTAACTCCACTATTCATTAAGCAAATACAGCCAGTGCACATGATCCATCAGCTACTAGTAGTAGTAATAGTGTTTTGACTTCTGTGAGCACTGCCACACAGTACGAGTCCAGTATATAGAGCTGTTTTGACACAATTGTCGAGGAAAATCCCACGACAGATCGTTCTGCAAGTGCCGAAGGCAACAGTATTAACACTGAGGTGACACAGTACCTGTCAGATCCAGTTTCATGGTGGCATGCAAATAAGCAAAGATTTCCAAGTATGGCTAGACTGGCGCAGGCATTTCTTGCACCACCACCTACAAGTGTGCAATCGGAACAGTACTGCAGGAGACATTATCACTAACCACCGTAGTATCCTTGTACCACACAACTTCACAGCCATAATGAAGACTGACTGACTGAAATAGTGAAAATACTGAATGAATGTATTTCAATAAATTCAATCTGTTCAATGTACTGTTGCTGTGAGTTGTAACTGAGCTGCCAAATTGCCAACTGAAAACAATGTGAAAACTAAAAATTAAAATTACGAAATTAGCATTATATGCTTATGTAGTATGTTTCATCTTGAACTTATGGAACTTAACATTACTTATTCTAATGTAAATATAATTATTTTACATTTAAATGATTTAATATGAATTTAAGTCATCTTTGCAATGTCTATCGTAATAAACTGCAGTAATGAACAGACTAAACTCACCCAAGTCAGGTGATGTAGTACATTATTCAAATTTTACTCTTTTTTTTATTTGTAAATCCGGCTTCGGCTCCGGCCGGATCTTACTTCACAAATCCGGCTCTGGCCGGATACCAAAAATTTGAATCCGGTACAGCCCTAATAATGATTGAAGTATTGTTCTGAGTAAGTCAAATCAAATATATGACATATTTCCTGATTAAGTCAATAATTATTGAAGTATTGTCCTGATTAAGTCAATAAAATATATAGCACATTTCTGGTAACTTATGCCATTCTGATGGCATGTCTATCAAAAGTGGCCAAAAGGTGAAGAGGATTGATATCATTGTACTAGGGTTTTCCAATAATTTTTAAGACTCAGAACAGCTTTTCTTCTGCCGTGAGTACCACTAACCGCATGTATCTGGCCTCTGCTTAGGTTCAATAAAATAATTCAGTTCTCAAAGAAGAAAAAACATCACTTGTAAACAAGAAGTCACGTCCTAGTTCTTTTCATTTATACTCTGACAACATAAAACAAAATCTTTACCGGGAGTCAAACCCTGGTCAATTTACGCAACAAAAAAAAACGTATAAAAAAGGTGACTGCACTCTGTCCATATTTTTAACAAATTATATTTTGTGCTTATCGATAGACGTATTTAGAGAAAGTAGACGAAACAGAGCTTATGTTCTCAATGATTGAATATGAGCGTTTCATTTTAGGTATAAAGGATGTGTACCGTTTTTAAAAGTGTCGTGCTGAAACTTTGAACCAGAGAAATGGCTAAGGAATTCTTTTTTCTATCACACACTTCTGCTGATTAGCAGAATGCAGTTCAAAAATAGAATGTAGTGTGTGATGATTTACTGTTTGACTATTTCTGCGCCTAGCAGCTCAACACATCAAAGTTAATTATAACTGTTCAATCAATTTGATCTATAATACTGAAAGCCACCTCCTAAGTCGCTTGTAACAATGTTGATATTATTTGTTTCTCCTCGTCCCCTAAGTCGTGCTCGAGCATAAGGTAAAACTAATTGAATGAAATCAAGCAGAAGGAAACAATAAGAGCCAGTCAAAAAACCATATTCAGAGTTAATGAAAATATGAAGAGAAACATCAAGAGTTAATTATGTTCTAAGAGAATCCAAACTAAACAACTCCGGTCCTGACATCTAGTAAAAAAAAATATTTCTATACAGTATTAATAAAATCAAAAATTGTTCTGCGTATTAAGCATTAGAAACTAGATTTGTGTGTTCTACACAGGATAAGTATGGACAATATTTTATTATTCCCATAATAAAATAAACAATAATTTGAATAGTTCTACACAATTCAGTAGATTTAACAAAGTGTACAGGGCAAGTGGGAGCCGCGTTAGCGCAGTGGTTAGCGCACTGGCTTCGCATATGGGTGTTCCTGGGTTCATTCCCCGGAAATGTTTTCAGATCGCAACGGCTCCCAGGTCGACCCAGCCTAAAAAAATGGGTACCACATTAATCCGGGAAGTAAAGACTGCGAGGTAGAGGAGATGGCTACCGCCCTCATTTGCAGAGCCTGTGAAATGTAAGATCGCTAACATCTCACACCCCTACGGCATTAATAAATGCTATGGGTTACTTTACTTTTTTTACAGGGCAAGTACATAACGCATTCTTAAGAGAAAATGTAAGTCCTGTAAATAATGAGTTGAAAAAAATTGATTGAAAATAATGATGGTGAAATAATCTCTTTATCTTTGAGCGGGTAGCTCGTGACATCACATAGACTTTCTGACCAAAAACAAAGATCCTCCTCAGTTGAGTAACTGAAAGAATGCACGTACTTGTATAAGGTTGTTGTCTCAAAGGCAGGATTGTATTATAAGGAGGGGTTATGGATGCATGTCGTTAGCCCTCGAAAGGAGGTATTCCAGTTTCGCGGTATCTAAGGATCGTCACGTCCTGCCAGGAGCGTAGAAAATACTTCTGGGATAATTATCTCATCATTTTTCTGTTAGATTTCTTACCCATCTGCAGTGATGCACATCTAGTGATTTGTTACCCATCTGCAGTGATAGTACATCTAGAATTCCCTGTCACCCTCGAGTCGGCAACAAAATCTCAAAGATGCAATGTCACTGGCATGTATCACTGCCCGTATCCATGGAAATCATTTGATAGAAGAGAAAAGTAAGAAACTGAGAGAATATATGTAGTGACAATGATGATTTATCACAAGTGACAGATTGGCAGCCTATCCCCCCAGTTTTCCCTAGTAGCCTCCTACGATAGGTTTGTTGATGTGGAGAAAACATGTTTAGTCTCCCATAAAAAATCAAAGTATGCCTAATAATAATCGTATGTGTTCAAGCCCGTAGAAAATATAGAGGATGGGGTAGGTTGCTGAAATCCTATTTTCCACAACAAATCAAAGGATCGCTTTTAGTACTAAAAATGTAGCCAAAAGAAAATGTGGGAAAAAAATCCACCCTTTATCGATTTTTCGAAGAAGGTCCTATTTCTGTTCAAAAAAGATTGATTTACGAGGGAGTGACTATTTTTTCTAGGTAATACCCCCTCCTTACTAAAATCGTATCTACGCCCCTGCCCAATTAGGGCTTGGATTACTAGTTTAGGTCGAAATGTGTAGGGTCACTGTCTTCTTTCCAGGCATGTTACAGGATGCAGCAAACTGAGACCACGCCTGATCCTTACGTGGCACGAATGCTTCCGAATGCCACACTGGTGCGAAGAATACGCAGGGCAACATACTCGTTACTTGTGGCAGTTTGCGATAGAGTGCTGCTGAGATATATAAACTTACTGGCAGGATTGAGTTTTTGTCCTCACTGGTTCTGTGTGGAGGACTCCTGGTGCTGGTTGATACAGTACTTATGTTTTTCGGTGCTGATGATGAGACCGAACGCATCACAGGCCAAAGAAAAGAGGATCATCAGAGAACAAGAGGTCGCAAACAATGTCCGTATTAATTTTGGTTTTAGCCTTCAATCTTCTTCTTCTTATTTCGTTCACTTGAAACATGTCAATATCTGTAATTCTGTCTCTTGAATAAAACTCACTGTCTTGTGTAGTTCATACAGTGGCACATAGAGCTTTGATTCCAGTGTTGTTTCCTCTGGCCAATATGTCTGCCTCAGCGTTTCATGCTCTGAACACTCTTGAAGTATATGTTTGTCACTCTGTACTGCCTGTCCACATATACACATGGCCGTGTTGCAATCTTGAACTTTGTATACATGTGACTGCGGAGACGGTTGTGTACTGTTCTGAGGCGTACTAAGATTGAATAGCCCTCCATCAGCTCGATAGCGAAAACAAATCCTGCACTGCTATTTCGGAAGACATCATTTAACATAGCAGAGAACACCATGCTGAAGAGCATCGGAGCCAGGACGCAACCAGGAAACCCGTTTGAGCGTGCGCCGTCATCTTGAACACAGGCTGTCATACATTCATAGAACTAGCGAGCTATGTTGGCGAATGTTTCGGGACATCCAAATTTAGCCATGATTTAGCTATGAGAACGCGCTCGTGTGTCTCCGGGGATCGAAAGAGTAGCAAAAAATAGATGTTTACTTTCCATCGATGTCTTAATAGGCGAAAAAGAGATTTTGGAGTGGAATTGGCTGTTACATCTTATGTAGGATCAAGATGACCAAGAAACCTTGCTGAAATTGATTGTGTCAGGCTTAAAGACGTCGATATCGCAAATAAGCTGTAAACCATGGCACACCTCATTGTGTTATCCGGACTAAAGCATGTTAATCTGTAGGAGTTTGAGGACAAGAAGAAGAAGTACTTGGAGACAAACTAAAAAGTGTATAAACCTTCTCTCCCTTTATTGTTTTCACAAAACATACAACTAAAAATTGCACGAAAGTGAAGATTTTACCCACGGAAATGATGGCTTTGTGAGGGGTCATAATCACCTTTACATCTAAACGGCGATGACGCATAGCAACATGTAAATATGAAACGTAATGGCAGTCATACAGTAATATTCTACGTAGGTGACAACCGCAATGCCCATGCATAATTCCTTTACTGACTGATATTTGAACGCACAATATTCAACATTCCAGAAATATTATTTTTAAAATTGTATTATTAAATAGTATTTTACTTAAAGCAGTAAGTGGAGCAAAAATAGTATCACCAAGTCATACATGTCGTAAGAAGTGAATAAGAAGAGAAGCGAAAACACTATCCTGTAAAAAATTCGAATTAAAAATGTCTAACATGTGAATGTGTTAAAGTAGAAATTGGCTTCTATCACACCCTTGTCTCGAACAAACGTCACGTAGTGCAGATTGCAATCAAATTGGTAGTTTATTTGTTAAGTAGGGGATTCTTCTGTTTCTGAGTTCGATCTCAAATCCTTGCAGATTAGCAGGACGAGTCCAGAGAAGGGAATGCTACATGATTTACAATTTATTTGCGATATTTGACACACTCGACCATAACATGATTTCCAATTTGTTTGCGATATCTGACACACTCGACCATAACATGGATTCTGGGTCACTCTGGCACTTTGTGGGATGGAAAGCGAACTCCACTCTAAAACCTTCTTAAGTGCATATTACTACATGCGGGGCAGGCAACTGTCGCTATTCTTTGCTCACATTTCGGACACCTGCAACACACAGGAGAGAAGGAGATTAACGCTCCTTAGAGCGAAGGCATGTCACTTTCACCCAAAAAGATCAGAGACTTGTCGTTTAGTAAATCAAACTAGTTACATACGGTATAGCGTGAATGACAAGGAAATACTTTGTTCAGTCCAGGCCATTCATCTCAATTATATGCCTATGTCCCGCCGAAGACGGATGTGCTGGGCCATTCGCACAAAAAACGGTGACACAACGCATTTCCATTCTCTGGACTACATCTTGCTGGAAATCTAGTAGGATTATGGTCCTGCTACAAGGGAGATCAAGCGGAAGTTTGAGAATGAACGATGAAGAAAAAGAAGAATATGCCTATGTCAGACATCTTATTCTTTTCTTTCACTGTTCTCTTTGTAACAATGGTCGTTATTAGTCTAGATAAAATTTAATGTGTAGTTAAATACAATACAGCGATGAAATGTGATTACGAGATGATACCAGGAGAAGAGTCCAGTCCACTATGATATAACTGTTCGCTTGAATAGCATCAAGAAAAGACATCGGAAGCTGCAGTAACACTAAAGAAATATGTGGCACTCCCACTGAATATCCCTTGTAGCAGGACTAGATTTTCAGCAGGATGTAGTCCAGAGAATGAAAATGCCTTTTGCCGCCGTTTTATTTGCGCCAATGGCTCGACACATCCGTCGTCGGCGGAAGTTTCATTTGATTTTACAGATTCCATAGTCAACTTCACTCATGAATTAATAAATTATTATCTGGTTAAGTAAAAATATATCTCGTATGGTGAGGTACGCCAATTCAACCGCCGAGTTAGTTCGGTTTGGTTATATCACAGTTTTACAACCACCAACAAATAGGAGAGGAGGCGGTTCTGATAATCTAATCACCACAACCTCCTAGTTTTAAATACTAAATACGTTGCACGGCGTGCAAATGTCTTTTATTGAAAGTGAAAGATAAGGGCAAGCCACTCGTAATACCAGATTTCTAAACAGCCAGCTTTACGTCCAGGACCAGTTCGATACTAATTCCGTCACGTGCCCCTGGGTGTCGATCCTGTGACCTTCTCAGTTGATCGTGGCCAGATCCAGGCCCACTCCTTAGATACTTGACGACGGCCGGTTTGGGAATTAGATTATGAAGTCTTGGAAATGTGCACATCATTTCCCATGTAACACATCGGGAACACGGGTCTCGCACCAGTGCAGATAGGATTCCACCTAGGAGCTACTACCAATTCAATGTCCGTCTGTTCTTCTAGATCTTTTGTTAAAACCAATACAATTCCCAGTATGTCTGCGGCTGAAATTGCAGAGCTCCGTGGTTATAACCTGATTATTGTAGCGAAAAATTTCCAATTTTGTCTTGGACGGAGAGAACACACATATCTAGGATAGATAACCGTGTTTGGAGATTTTTCTTAAGCCACGCTAACTTTACTAGATGGACGTCTTTGTAATTTGTGCCAACTGATATTAGTGACAGATGTGGTGCCTCACAGACGTGCGGGGGGGGGGGGGGGAGAAGGGACCTTATGACAAAGTCTGGAAGAAGTATAGGTCTCTCAAGTTATAAACATTATATAAAATGGTGTACATAATAGTAACACTTAGCATTATGGCAAATAAAAGGTGACAACGAATTTTCGTTCTTTGAACTGCATCCTTCTGGAAATCTAATAGGGCCATTGTACTGCTTAAGATAGATTCAGCCGAAGTTTAACATTGAACATTAAAGAAGAAGAAAAGGTGGGTATCCTCCACTTCCTTGCCTTAACACTGACACTGGTAATACATGTCGTTAGATGTCTTAAGGATTGCTAAACTTTTGGAATCACAACTCCACAGAAGACTAGTGCTGAAGTGGATGCATCACTCCGAACTTCCCATATTGTACACCCATGATGTAAAACATGGTGCAATACATTTTGAAATACATCCTTATAACTACTAGGAGTTTGAAAACATACACATGCGAAAGAAACATCACGAGATGGATAAGTTACAGTCTAGCAGAGTACATCACCAAGACAAGAGGCAGGGGAAATTGGAGGGTCGTTGCAGCCAAAATTCGTTGCGTAGACGGCACTCAACAATGATGATGATGAAGTACTTTATCTGAGTTATTTTTAAGATCATGTTAAATTACAAACTATTGTTAAAATGTACCTGTAGACACAGCAACCCTGTTCATAACTGAATCAGTTGTATGTTTCCAGTTTATGTCAACTTGTGTGTTGTGCTACGTAATTCATTTTCTATTAATATTTTTTTTCACCACAAGCAATTCAGAAACAGACATTTCTTTTGAGAAGGAAAGGTTAGATTTCACGGAAAGAATAATGTCCTGTGTTTGGTATTTTCCTTGCACTCCTTAATATTAAAATATACTAGAATTTTATTAAGTTGAAATCAGTCCAATAGACGGTACGTATAGTACACAGAGTTGGTTTTATATATATATATATATATATATATATATTTATATATATATACGATATATATATATATATATATATACTATATATTTATACTATATATATATTATATATATACATACATAGAGAGAGAGAGAGAGAGAGAGAGAGAGAGAAAGAGAGGCACACATTTGCATGTTTAGATCGTGAATTGCAAATTATTTTCCCAATTGTATCTCTTCTGAAACGACAGCAAAATAAATAGCATTTTCCGACTCTATCTGCTGTTTGCCGTGCATTTCTTCCCAAATATGACTATACTTCTTTTGTATTTTATATATTTCATATGTTATAATAGATTTTATACACTACACTCTGTTTGTTATGACTTGCGCAGTCAAATTTCATATTCAATATGTTCAATGCAAACATTTCACGATCGTATTGTGTGAGTGGTTGTAGATCACATTATTGTTAATTTTATTCAAATAAGGATTAGATCAAGTTCACTCAAGCATAACTTTATTTTGTGTATTATTATCATATGTCCTGCAGGCAGGAGTATACGCCTGGGAGTCTTCTTCAAAAGTACTGTACCTGTAGTACCTGTAGTGACGATTATCATTTCTGATGACGACTCTTATTTCAGTGATTCTAGACTGTTCATAAGAGCTTTTCTATCTCTATACTTTTGTTGTATTGAGCGTTGATTTTGCTGGTTTTCATGAAACTCCTCTTTTCTCATAACAAATGTGAAAATTTTACCTATGTCTTCTTTTGAATTGAGAATTGATATGAAAACATTATCCCCGAAGACCTGCTGACGACTGTATTCATGGACAACTTCCTGTATAGACTTATGAGCATAGGAAACTGATCACAGAAGAAGAAGAATTGATAATGAATTTCCTTAACATGGGGATTGAACCGCCGAGAATTCGGGGAAAAATTATCGATGTGTGGATAATAAGTCAAACAACCAAGATAAGTAACGTTGTTTGGGATCTGCGAAAAACTCTTCTGGTGAAGGACGTGATTCAACACTTAGATGATGATGATGATGACGTACTCCTTTTAGCTGTAAGAAAGTAGCTCTTGACAGCGCATATGCATTTTTAAAATCACGGTGTCCTGCAGTAACTGTGGTGACACCCGAACTTCTGTAAGGTTTATTTTTCAAAGGGCATTGATGTTTTGGGAGGAGGTTATGGATGTATGTTTAGTCCCCCGAAAGGAGGGTATTCCAGTGCAACAGTATCTCAGGATCATGCCATTTTGCCAGAAGCGTAGTATACACCTCTGGGCCAACAACTTAGTCATTATTCTGTCAAATATTTGGACCCATCTGAAATGATGTCACACCTAGCATTTCTGGCACTTATCAGTTTGACATACACGAATAAAGTTGCAATGTTCGCTTGCATGTATTTCTGCATCAGCAATGGGGAACCTTTCGACAGAAATAAGAATTTTAGACAATAGTTGCAATGATAATGCTGAACTTTTCAAAGTGACATATTGTTAGCCCTTAGTGCATCATGAATGCCTGAAAAGACGACAGTGACCCTATTCTATGAACTAGAAGTCCAGACCCAGATTGCCACACGAGAGTTTAACCGAGACCGATGATTGTATAGAAGACCTACCAACAGAATTAATTAGGACCCCATTCGTTAGGCTTTTGCTATTATTGTTAGAATAACGGTTGGTCACTTTATATACTTTAAGTCGCCTAGTTTACTTTTGTCTTGCGATTCCAAGTATGTAAACACCGAAATCCCAACACTAATTGAAAGATGTAATGAATGGGGGTCCTAATTAATTCTGTTGGGAAGGTATTTACAGAAGAAGGTCATGGTTCAACACCAGACATATTTTGTTTTAAATAAGGAAGAAACTGTAACGTGACACATGGCAAAGCTCGCTACATATATCTTTATTCTTTTCTCCTTTCTTGATCCACTGAGCTCTTTCTCTTCCGGCTCACACATAAACAAATCACTGTCGCAGTCATTCTGACTTTTGCATTTGCGGGATCTGCATAATCTTTAGTTAGTTTAATTAGTTGGACAAATATTGATGCCCGGGGGTAGAGTGAGTGGTACCGACAAGCG
The DNA here is from genome assembly GCA_034231615.1 of Meghimatium bilineatum. Taxonomy (NCBI): domain Eukaryota; kingdom Metazoa; phylum Mollusca; class Gastropoda; order Stylommatophora; family Philomycidae; genus Meghimatium; species Meghimatium bilineatum. Next base: position 40,141,462 of record CM067298.1, read on the forward strand.
ATGAAAGCCTCGGGTATTTGCCTCATTGCGTCCGCAAGTTACCAGATGAATGTGAACGCTTATGAACCTGCATGTTTAGAATTGAGCGGAAGCGAGGCGGGTAGAGTTTCGTCTGAGTGAGATGAGTGGGTGTGAGAAATGTTCGCTGACTATAAAGTGCTTGTGGTATGAATCCCTCCTGACAAGAGATAAATAGCAGAATTTATAGGTAGGTAGACGCATATATTGTGTGAGCAGTCAGATATCTATACACGTGTCTGTATATTTATATGGTGTAATCATACGTATATATTGTTGGCATAATATTCAGGGAGTGTTAGGCAAATAAATCATTATATTCGTTTTTGTAGGTGTGTGTAAATTGTGTGTTATTCACATCTGTTTGTCTATGTATAGTTTGTGTTGTTGTTCTTCTTCTGCGTTAATTCTCAAACTCCTGCACATTAGCAAGAATGCAGAGAACTGAATGCGTTCTGTCTTGATTTACAGCATTGTTGCGATATCTGCATTTTTCTGCCTGACATATCCGACTTCAGC